>NW_020769354.1:3969380-3990632 GCF_900518735.1 Pseudonaja textilis
ACACACAGACACAGACACACAGAGACACAAAATCACTCTCCTGACTATTGGACCAAAGTGACCCAGTCACGTTTTATGCCTAAGGCAGGACTAGAACTTCCTAACAGTGAGAACTATTAACCAGTAGAACAGCTTGCCTTCCAACCTGTGGGTGCTCCATCGTTGGAGGTTTTTAAGGACAGCAGTTTGTCTGAAATGGTTTAGGGTCTCCTACTTGAGCAAAGGGTTGGACTAGAAGACCTCCAAGGTCCTTTCCCACTAGGTTATTCTATTATTCTGCCTTCCGCCCTTCTGCTAGACTCTCAGAACTGGCATCAAATCAGCTCAGTGATTCGATATCACTTCTGCCCATTCGGTGGCGCAGTGGTTAGAACGCAGTACTGCAGGCTAACTCACTGCTCACTGCCAGTTTGATCCTGATCAGTTCAAGGTTGACTCAGCCTTCCATCCTTCTGAGGTTGGGTAAAATGAGGACCCAGATTGTTGGGGGGTGGGTGGGGGCGGGCAAGATGCTGACTCTATAAACTGCTTAGAGAGGAGCTTTAAAACACTGTGAAGCAGTATATAAGTTTGTGCTATTGCTAGTAGAAGCCAATATCTTACAGGGCCAAGCTGCAGCTTTAAGTAAGCCCCGCTCCATTCTCTGGTCCTCCCAGCCTACCGATAGACTTAAGGTAATATGGTAGCATGATGGTTTGCTAAAAGCGTCCTCTCTATGGAAAGCAGGTCACAACAGAAATGGTAAAACCCTGGTTTGCAAACCCAAAGCTCCATCTTTTAAAAAGCCTGCCTTTTATATTTCGCCCCTCCCCACCTCTGGCCAAGCTCTGCAAAACCATTCCAGACAGATAAACTGAAATGAGAATCGTCAAGTGGCCACAGAATTATCGTGCAATTACGATATTTTTTTCCCTTCCACCAACTCTCCTTCTGGCGGAGCTCAATTTGAGGTTTTACGTCCTTTACTACCAATTCTGTTTCCTGCTCTTCCTCCTTCCCTCCCTCCCTGGATAATCCTATGCTGTGACATTATAATAGGCATAGTAAATTTTTTTTATTACGGTCACAGGCCTGCCTTTACAATTGTTTCATCCATTTAAGCCACGGTCCTGGTTCGTTCGTCGGAGATGTGGGAAGAAATATCCATCTTGGTTTAGTTCCAAGCCGGGAGGAAGACATTGGAAACACGGAGGCTGATTGTAAAGATGGTTTATTGATGAAGCAGACCCACATGGGTTTGTGGTTCTGGGCAGTTCTGACAAAATGGAGTTGAGAGTGAGGGGTTTTTATACGTTTTTGGGGGCGTTGTATTTGAGCTTCCTATTCCTGTGCAAAGAACATGTATTCCATTGGCTGTTGTCAGATCCCTATGGGGTCATGTAGGGGTCATAGCTGGCTCTACAGGCAAAAGTGGAAATGCAAATCCTAGGTGCTTGTCAGAGCTAATTTGGTTGAAGTTTGGACTACTCTGGGATGGTGCAATGAAGGGGCTCGTGTTCTGAAAGGGTGTTGGGCAATTCCTATTGTGGCTTAATGGCTTTCGTCCTGTTTTGGATCCTGAGTGAGGAATAATCCTACCATTCCACCTTTGTTCAGACTGTGCTGCAGGGAGTTTCAAAATATCCTGCCTTGGATGGATTTCCGCCTGCAGGAGTTGCTTTGCTCATGAATGGAACTATCTAGTTTTCAATAAGCCCTTTCTCTCTTAAGTGCTGACATCTGCTGTGGACTATTAAGGAAAGTGGGAGTTGCTTTCTGCCTCTTAAAAAACAGGTTTTGCCATTTCTCATTTAGGGAAATATAAAATTCTGCCTTTTTAAAAATCGTCCTCAAAATATTTCATTCTTTTAGGAGGGTGGGTGCTACAGAGATGATGTTAAATTCCAGATTATCTGCTCGTTTTGGGCTGTCTAAGGAGAAGGAGGAAGGATTGCAGATTACAGAGGCAAGATCTTAATCTTTGGGATGACTTTTATCCTGGCTGGTGTTGATGAAGTGGTTGTTAATTAGAAAAATCAGTAGCAAGCAATAATGGATTAAGTCATTAGTGGCCGAGATGGTATTGAGCCATGAAACAGTCACTTGTGGCAGCTTAACCTTTTGTCTTGGAAGGACAATGGAGAACAATGGAGGAAAGGTCCACTGTTTGTCCGGGCTGCTAAACAACATCCAAAAAGAAAAAAAGAAAAGAAAAATAATTACAGGTAGTTCTCGACTTACGACCACAACTGAGCCCCAAATTTCCGTTAAGTGAGACATTTGTTAAGTGAATTTCGCAGCATTTTACGAGCCTTTCTTGCCTCGGCGGTTAAGTGACTCACCGAGTTGATAAGTTAGTAACCCAGTTGTTAAGTGAATTCTGCCCCATTTTTACGACTTTCCTTGCCATAGTGGTTAAGTCACTCACTGCAGATGATCAGTTAGTAACCCCGTTGTTAAGTGAATCCAGTTTTTCACATTGACTTTTTGTTCGTCAGAAGGTTGCCAAAGGGGAATCACATGATCCCGGGATTCTGCAATGGTCATAAGTATGAACCAGTTGCCAAGTGCCTGAATTTTGATCACGTGACCACAGGGATGCTGCAAAGGTCGTAAGTGTGAAAAATGGTCTTAAGTCACATTTTTTCAGTGCTGTTGTAACTTTGAACGGTCACTAAATGAACTGTTGTTAAGTCGAGGACTACCTGTACTGTGATACTGGTAGTCTTCGACTTACAACCATTCATTTAGTAACCATTTGAAGTTACAATGGCACTGAAAAAAATGACTTACGACCGGTCCTCACACTTGTGACTGTTGCAGCATCCTCATGGTCACATGTTCACAATTCAGAGCCTTGGTGGCGCAGTGGTTAGAATGCTGGACTACAGGCTACTTTATTTATTTATTTATTTATTATTTATTTATTTTTGTCAATTGCTTACAAGATAATAGGTATAAGTAAAAACATAGTTATGAATACATGGATACATATAAGAAAAATAAAAGAAACAATAGGACAGGGACGGTAGGCACGTTGGTGCACTTATGCACGCCCCCTACAGACCTCTTTGGAAAGGGGTGAGGTCAATAGTAGACAGTCTAAGGTTAAAGTTTTTGGGGTTTGGGGAAGAAACCAGAGTCAGGTAGAGTATTCCAGATATTGACCACTCTGTTGCTGAAGTCATATTTCCTGCAATCAAGTTTGGTGCGATTAACCTTGAGTTTGTATCTGTTGTTTGCTCTTTTATTGTTATGTTTGAAGCTGAAGTATTCATTGACAGGTAGGACATTGCAATGTATGATTTTATGTACTACACTTAAATCGGACCGAAGGCGGCATAGTTGTAGGTTTTCTAGGTCTAGAATTTCGAGTCTGGTGGCATAAGGTATTCTGCAACGAGTAGAGGAGTGGAGAACTCTTGTGAAATATTTCTGGACTTTCTCAACTGTGTTAATATCAGATACGCAATGTGGGTTCCAGACTGATGAGGTGTATTCGAGTATTGGTCTAGCAAATGTCTTGTATGCTCTAGTTAGTAGTGTGATATTACCAGAGAAAAAGCTACGTAAGATTAGGTTAACAACTCTTAACGCCTTTTTGGCTATGTAGTTACAGTGGGCTCTAGCACTTAGATCATTAGAGATGAATACTCCAAGATCCTTGACAGAGTTTGGATCATCAACAAGGTCTTGACTATTCTGCTGACTGCCAGCCGCCTGCAATTTGGCAGTTCAAATCTCACCAGACTCAAAGCTGACTCAGCCTTCCGTCCTTCTGAGGTGGGTAAAATGAGGACCCAGATTATTGGGGGGCAATAGGCTGACTCTGTAAACCGCTTAGAGAGGGCTGTAATGCACTGTGAAGTGGTGTATAAGTCTAAGTGCTATTGCTATTATCCACTTGCTACATTATATATATAAATAGTAAAATATGTAATTCATTAAAAATATTATCCTACTATAGTGTGGTTGTGAAGGTGCCACACACATAAAAACATAGGTGGAACAAGTGGTATATAAGTCTAAGTGCTGTTGATATTGCAGGCAAATTCTGCCCACTGCCAGGAGTTCGATCCTGACTGGCGCAAGACTTTCCATTGCTAAGCAAGGCAGCTGTTAGGTAAGTTTCCCCCCATTGTATGACCCTTTCTGCCACAGTTGTTAAGTGAATCACTGTGGTTGTTAACTGAGGATACTTAATTCTTACACAACACGGAATTTAAGAGCACAGCATTTCAGCAGCAAGTTCTGCTTTTTAGAGTGTAAGTGATGGCTAGCAATTTGTTGGACGTTAAGAAATCTTACAGAGGATTTCTCTGACTCTTTCTCTGTCTCTTTCTCTCTCTTTTCTCTTTCGCTACCTCGCTTTCTCTTTGTCTCTGTTTTCTCTCTCTTTTCTCTTTCTCTAATTATCTCTCTCTTTCTCTTTCTCTCTATCTCTACCACTTTTTCTCTTTCTAACTCTCTTTCTCTACCTCTTTCTCTCTCTTTCTCAATCTTTCCCTCTGTCTCTTTCTCTCTTTTCTCTACCTCTCTTTCTCTTTCTCTCTGTCTCTTCTCTCTCTTTCTTTTCTCTTTCTCTCATTCTCTCTCTCTGTCTACATACCTTTTTCTCTTTCTACCTCTTTTTCTCTTTCTCCCTCTCTTTCTCAGTCTCTTTCTCTCTTCCTCTCTCTGTTTGTTTCTCTCTCTTTCTCAATCTCTTTCTCTTTCTTTTTTTCCTTTCTCTCTCTTTCTGCTTGTGTTTCTCTCTATTTCTTCATCTTTCCCTCTTTTTTTTGCTCTTTCTCTCTCTTTCTGTTTCTCTCTCTCTCACTTTCTCTCTGACCATTCCCCCACATCGCCCACCAGCATAAAACTGGAGTGCCCTTGAAAGAAGCACGTTGCGTTCCCGAAGAAGTGGAGGGACAACTTGACCTTGAATTTTTTTTTTCTCCCGCGTCCTCTCCCTCCGCATTGATCGCTCACATACTTCCCCTCCCCACCTCGTTTTCTTCCTCCAAAGATGAAAGAGGGAGAAAGGCGGGGGGGGGGGGAGAGAAAGAGAGAGAGAAGCGTCTTGGAAGAACTAATTTACTTAAAATTTACACTCCTTGGTCCTGCGTCTCCTCCCTTCCTCGAACCCGGCTTCCGCTTCTTTGCTATGAAGCGCTATCGATTGCCGGATCTATAACGGGCCGCGCGGCTCGGCTCCAGGTGGGCGGTGGGGAATTGGAAGGCTAAAATTTCATTTCCATCTGAATGGAGCCGAAAATAACCCACCTTTCCTACCTTCAGAGCTCCCCAAGATTGCGCTCCTCTCATTATTGGAATCGGACAGCTCGTTCTGGGGGAGAGAAATGAGGTTGATTTCCCCTTGACTGGCTTCTTTTCCTCTGCTCTTCCTCTTCCTCTTCTCTTCTCTCCCCTCCTCTCCTCTTCTCTCTCCTTCTCCTCCCCTCCCCCACTCCCCTTCCTTTCCCATATTGATTGATTGATATGCCGCCTTTATTATTTTTATGAATAAGTCAAGGCAACAAACATATTTAATACCACTTCCTCGTCCTGTTTTCCCCACAAAAGCAACCTTGTGAGGTGAATCGGGCTGAGAGAGGATGACTGGCCCAAAGTCACCCAGCTAGCTTTCATGCCTAAAGCGGGACTAGAACTCACAGTCTCTGGGTGATTGGCCCAAATACACCTAGCTGGCTTTCTTGTCTAAGGTGAGACTAGAACTCACAGTCTCCGGGTGATTGGCCCAAATTCACCTAGCTGACTTTCTTGTCTAAGGTGAAACTAGAACTCACAGTCTCCGGGTGATTGGCCCAAAGTTACCTGGCTGGCTTTCATGCCTACGGTGAAACTAGAACTCACAGTCTCCGGGTGATTGGCCCAAAGTTACCTAGCTGACTTTCTTGCCTACGGTGAACCTAGAACTCACAGTCTCCGGGTGATTGGCCCAAAGTTACCTGGCTGGCTTTCATGCCTACGGTGAACCTAGAACTCACAGTCTCCGGGTGATTGGCCCAAAGTTACCCGCCTGGCTTTCATGCCTAAGGCGCTTCATCCCAGCAGCCTCTTACTTACTATCCAAGCGATACATGGAGTCAGGGTTCCAAGGAATACACCCAGAGGTGGTATTCAGCTGGTTTGGACCGGTTCTGGAATACCGGTAGTTTTGACTAGTTCACAGAAACGGCAAATGCCACTTCTGGCTGGCCCCACCCACCCGCTCCGCCCTTTCCTGTTCTATATTCCCTTGTTTTTTAGCTCAGCTGATTCGCGTGGCAGAACAGATAGCCACGCCTCAGCTGAGCTAAAAAACAGCTCACCTCACTAGTGCTGATAGAGGGCGGTTTTTCATTGCTGCATGTGCTCCAGAGGTGGTATTCAGCGGGTTCTGAACAGTTCTGGAGAACCAGTAATGGAAATTTTGAGTAGTTTGGAGAACTGGCAAATACCACCTCTGACTGGCCCCGCCCCCATCTATTCTCGGCCTCCCGAGTCCCAGCTGATTGGCTGGGTCTCCTTTTGTTACCCTGCACAGGAGAATGGAGCTGGAAAGCAGGTTAGTGGGGTGGGGAGGGAATGGGGATTTTATAGTATACTTCCCCTGCCATGCCCACCAAGCCACACCACGCCACCACGCCACATCCACAGAACCGGTAGTAAAAATATTTGAATCCCACCACTGGCACGCTCCATAAAAACAGTGGGGAAAAACTTGGAATCTCATCACTGAATACATCCATAGCAAACAGGCAATCAGGTTCCTCAAAGAACAAGTTTATTGTTGGCACAGGCTGGTGAAAACCGATGCTAAAGGTTCCCGTGTTTTTCACCTAATTCAAAGTAAAAGTTCCCCCACTTTTCCAAACAGTCAGTCACATGGTCCAATCAAGATGCCATCTGGTTGCTTGGAAACTTCACTCCTCCTCTCTTCAACCACCCGTGGGAATGTCCTTGGTTCTCAGGCAGACTGTTTTGTTTTGGCTACAAAAACCCTCAATTTCCCCCCACTCCCTATCCCTCAGCACCACTGTGGCAACATTGAAACCTCCAAGATGACCTCAGTCAGTCTAGCTTCAGAGTTCACACTTTGTGGAGCTAAATGTGCTCCTTTCACAGTTCCGTCCATCCTTCTCACAGTGCCGGAAATGGGAAACTAGATCTTCCAAGATGCCGCCCGTCACACCCTCTGGAGTGTTTCTTGGAGGTCTTTATACCCAGCAGTCTCTCTATCCTCCTCCGATTTGCACTCCATGGTGTCATGGCTGCCTGGGTGTTCACACACACACACACACACACACATACACTGGCTGTCAGGAGTCCAGCTTAGGAAGCGATCGGTGTCTGCAGAATCTCACTTTGGCAGAAGATGTGTGCTGTCCCAGCGGGCAGGACAGAGTGGCATCTCCTACCGCCATTTCTCTGGAAGGATAATTCTTTCTTCGGGCAAAGAAGCTGCAGGAAATTCCTAATTTTGTCTTGGTGCCTTTGTTTCATTTGGCAAGCTAGGGACAGGATAAAATTGCTCTCTGTGGCCGCACAGCGGAAGGCCAAGCCATCAAACAAACCATTAAAATATGTGTGTTGTTGCACATGTGTGCTGCATGGAGGTGTAAAGTTCCAGGCACAACTCCGCCATTCAGTGTTGCTCACCGCTTTCCGTTGCCTATGGAGCTTTTCGGCACAATCGCTGTTGATCTGTGTCACCGAGACAAGGAACTCCAAGGAAATTTATTATTTTGTAAACATATTCCTGTTATCATACTTTAGAACTTTCTCTAGGGCAGGGTGCATTTGCAGATAGTCCTTGACATACAACTGTTCATTTAACGACTACGGCTAATCCTCAACCTACGAACACAACTGAGACCAAAATTTATGTTAAGTGAGGAGATTTGTCGAGTTTTGCCCCATATTACAATCTTTCCTACCACGGTTGCTAAGTGAATGCATGGAAGTTGTTAAACTAGTGACATGGTTGTTAAGTGAATCCGGTGTCAGGGTTCCAACATGCACCCCCATTCAAATCACGTCTCTAACTGCAAATTCTCAACTCAGAAAGCTCAAACTGCCCAAGGAGCTGCTGATCCAGTTCTACAGAGGAATTATTGAGTCTGTCATCTGCATCTCTGTAACGGTCTGGTTTGGTTCTGCAACCCAACAAGACAGACACAGACGCCAGAGAGTAATTAGGGCTGCAGAAAAAATAATTACTACCCACCTGCCTTCAATCAAGGACTTGTATACTGCACAGAGCCAAAAAGAGGGCTGTGAAAATATTTACAGACCCCTCACATCCCAGACATAAACTGTTTCAACTCCTTCCCTCAAAACGACGCTATAGAGCCCTGCACACCAGAACAACTAGACACAAGGACAGGGTTTTTTTCCCAAACGCCATCACTCTGCTAAACAAATAATTCCCTCAACACTGTTCAACTATTTACAAAGTGCACATTATTATTACTGTTAATCTTCTCATCACTCCTTATCACCCCCCACACTTGTGACTACATGACTGTAACTTTGTTACTTGTATCCTTACGATTTATATTGACTGTTTCCTAGTATGATTTGATGGTTGATTGTACCCTATGATTATCATTAAGTGTTGTACGTTATGATTCTTGACTCTTGATGAATATATCTTTTCTGTACACTGAGAGCATTTGCACCAAGACAAATTCCTTGTGTGTCCAATCACACTTGACCAATAAAGAATTCTATTCTATTCTATTCTGTTCTGTTCTGTTCTATTCTATTCTATTCTATTTTATTCTATTCTCAGCACAATCACTGTTGATCTATGTCACCGAGACAAGGAACTCCAAAGAAATCTATTATTTTGTAGTCCTTGAAACACAACTATTCATTTAATGACTATGGGTAATCCTCAACCTACGACCACAAGTGAGCCCAAACTTTCCGTTGTTAAGTGAGGAGATTTGTCGAGTTTTACCCCATTTTGCAACTTTCGTACCATCACTGCTAAGTGAATTCATGGAAGTTGTTAAACTAGTGACACGGTTGTTAAGTGAATCCGGCTTCCTCATGGACTTTGCTTGTCAGAAGGTCGCAAAAGGGGTTCACGTGACACTGGGACCCTGCAACCATCATAAATATGAGTCAGTTGCCAGTTCGTCTTAATTTGGATCATGTGACCATGGGGAGGCTGCAACGGTCGTAAGTATGAGAAACAGTCACGAGTCACTTTTTTCAGTGCTGTTGTCAGGGTTCCAAGTAATACACCCTTTTAATGGTCATTAAATGATCAGCTGTAAGTTGAGGACTGCTTGTATGTTTTTGTTGGTGCTGCGAATGGATCACCGGTGTGAGGAAAAAAAAGAAAGAAAGAAATTACAAGGTCTATTTTCCTACATTGCAAATAAGTTCAGATTGTCTCGAGTTACAACCATAAAGGAGCCTGCGTGTTACAGTTGTTAAAACAGGTCGGTCACATGACACACCTGATTTTATATTCTTTTTTGCAAAGTTTGTTCAGCAAATGCTGCAGTCCTTAAGCGAACCAATGATTCATTAAGGATGCTCTTTTGCTGAAAACCCAGAAATCAGTGCCAATTTCCAGCAAAACCATAAAAAAACAAGGTCACGTGACCGTGGAAAGCTGCAAACAGCTGTAAAAGCAGCCATGTTGCTGAGGGCCTGAGGCGCAGTCACATGACCATCTGTGACAGTCAGAACTTTGGATCAGGGTTCTAAGTCCCCTTTTGTCAGATAGGTCATAACTGTCATGCCCCTGTTTGAGTCTGAATCCGAGGAGGAAGATGAACAGCTAACAGGAAGCGGGAGTGTGGCTTTGTTGTCTGTGAAGGAAACTGGGGAAGGGCAAAGTCCGGCTGGGCAGAGCAGGGGAAGAGATAGAACAAGGGAGAGGGAGTTCAGAGGAAGACCCAGCCCCCCCCTTCTTCCTAGGACATGCAGGGAGGAATGGAGAAGAGAGCAACGTGGGTTGGATGGCTTACGGGGGAGGAAAGGGCCCTGATTCCCTTCATTAGCCACAGCTGGGGATTAAATTTTCCTAAATTAAAGAAATGCATACTGAGCGCGGCAGCTGTTGGGAACAAACGTGAGTTTATCTTGTGTTGAATTTGGTTATCAGGTTCCTGGCATCCTCCCAACCATGTTGAGTTATTGCCATGTCTTCACATCTGAAATTCTTGCTCCTGCCCCGCCAAACTAATTACCTCATTTTGCCTTGATTGGACTTATAGTTACAGTTTTTGTTGACCACAATTTGGACTTGATTCTCTGCAGCCAAAGGCTGTTCCTGAGAGAGTTTTTTCCTCCAGCCCAGAAGGTAACCAGGACATTGGGGGAAAAGTTGGAGCTAATAAAGGGACTCCTACTGATTATCTGACTGTGTTGCCTTTGTGCCATGCCCCTTTGGGTCATCACATTAACTCTGAACGGTTGTTAAGCGATCTGTCGTAAGTTGAGACCTGCCTGTATGTCCTGGCCTGTTGGAAAATAGTGGTGACAAAAATCTTGACTCTTAACATGCTAGCTTTTATATTTGAGGGTTTATTAGGGAGAAAGGACCTGAGTGGTGCCGTGGCCTAGACGTGGAGTTCTCGCCTCACAGTCAGGAGGTTGTGAGTTCGATCCTAGGGAGAGGCAGATATTTTGTCTCTCTGAGCACAATGAGAATATATCTGCTGGGGAAAAAAAACCTCTGCATTGGTAACAGGAAGGGCATCCGGCCATTAAACACTCTGCTAGCTCCATTCAGTTGCCCAGACTTTACCCGTCAAGGGATTATGGGGTTGATAAAAGAGGATGATGATGATTAGGGAGACTAAGGACCTAAACTTGCAACCTGCTATCACATGGTACTGCTTGGGAACAGTTTTTGTGTCTCGTTCCATGTCCGTGTGGAAAAAAAACCCCTCAAAATCCTCCAATTGTCTTGGTATCTGGTGAATCATGCATTTTATGGAGGAAAGAGGAATTAAAAAAAAGAAAAGGAGAACGGGGCAAGAGAAAATTGAATAAATCAAATTTCCTGGGACAAATAGCCCAGGCCAAAAGGCAGTTATCCTTTCAATAGCGCACTTCTCCAGATTTCGCAGCGCAAGACTCAGCTAACATCTGCACACAAAAATGCCTAGTTTTGGGGAAAATGCACAAGGAAGTGTGGGTTTCTCCCTCTCCCTCTCTCTCTCTCTCTCCTGGAACTGCTTGTAAAATGTGCCTTTTAGGGGAAAATGTTCCCCATTTAAATGCAAATGTCGGACTATTTCGAACAAGAAAATAGCTAGCCAAAAATATCAGGAGGAGAAGTATGACTGGGAACACATTAGAAAATGACATGGCCTGTAGAATGGCAGAAAGCCATTTGTAGATTTGGGTGTATGTGTGGATGAGTCAAAACTGGAACCTCGTCCTGGAGGATAGACCAGAATAAGAGAATAACAAAGTTGGAAGGGAATTTGGAGGTCTTCTAGTCCAACCCACCCTATATCATGACTAAATTAGTAGACCAACAAAATACTGTGGACATAATATACTTAGAGTTCAACAAGGCATTCAATAAAGTAGACCACAACCTACTTTATGGTAAGCTAGAAAAAAGTGGGATAGATAGCACCACCACTAGATGGATTCGCAACCGGCTGGCAAAACGTACTCAACGAGTAGTCCTTAATGGGTCTAAGTCTACATGGAGAGAATTAAGCAGTGGGGTGCCACGAGGCTCTATCTTAGGCCCAGGGAAGTTCCTTCCTTTAAAAAAAGCAATCAGTTTGTCTTTGGGAAACACACACACGCAAAAAAAGATTTCTATCTGTAAAAAAATGAAAAACGCACCTCCGTACGCACACACCGACACCGAGAGCAACCTGGATTAAACTGTCACTCAGATTCTCAATCTATCCAGACAGCCCATCCGCATCTCTCCAGGCAGCAGTTATCCCAACGGGAATGTGATATTCTTGTCACAATCCGAGAACACAATTGGCACAGTCTGACCGGCCACTTTGATTAGAGTCTGCCAGGACAGATGTCCACAGCAGGTTATCCAAAGAAGCCCATCTTCTGATAACCGCTTGCTCCCCGCCATGAAGCAGAGGTCAAGAGAGCCCCTCTGGATCTTGGAGTCAGAGCACGGAGCAGATTTTTTTGCCCGGCCAAGTTGGCGAAAACAGGGGCCCGTCTCCCTTTGGAGGCCGCCAGGGTTAGAATGGATAAAATAAACAGACATTTATCGGTGGGCCGCAACGCTGTGTGATCCAGCCAAAGAGAGAGAAGGGAGGAAGAATAATTGAGATTTTTTTTTTTACTTTTATCTCTCTCTCTCTCTCTCTCTCTCTCTCATCTATCTATCTATTTATCTGCGAAATACCACTCATGCATCATCACAAAATTTCCAGAACCGTAAAGCCTACAAACTTGAAATTTGGCATGTATGTTCCTCTTGGCTTCTAGGGGTTCGCTAAGAAAGGATTTTTTGAAATGCCCATCAGAGCACCAGTATTTCCTATATTATTATTAACACGCTCTGATGCGAAGGAATTCTACTCCCCCTTCCCCACCTGAAAAGAAATCTGCTCCAAATGCAAAATACAAGCAGAGGAGAGGAGTTTCAGTTTTAGTTTTGCAGCCGCAACCAGCTTTAGTACAGAACAGTTGAGCTAAGCCACGCCCAGGCTCCTTGCTGTATCCTTGCTCACACAGCAAATACTGTTTCAGTTTCCAAACAGCCCTCAACTCTCTCACACACTGACAGAACGCTAGCCAGATGAAAACCGATGGATGCTGGTAGGCAGAGGCACAATTCACGCTCCCTTTATTTTCCTCCCCCAACTACATAGTTTCGTAGCGAAGCACGGCTATCGAGCCAGTTTATATGAATAATCGATGCCGGCAATGAAGAACAATGGATGAAAGCTGACAATTGCCAACAATAAGCCCCAGAGGAAGGCATGAGGAGTCCTCAACTTACGGCCACAATGGTGCTTAAAATTTCTGTGGCTAAGTGAAACCTGTGTTAAGGGAGCTTGGCCTCGTTTTACAACCTTTCTTGCCGCAGTGGGTAAGGGTGCAGTTGTTAGGTTAGTCACACAGTTGTTAAGTGAATCTGGCTTCCCCATTAACTTTGGTTATTAGAAGGTCGCAGAAGGGGTTCTCCTGACCCCAAGGCACTGAGACCATCATAAATGCGAGTCGGTTGCCAAGCATCTGAATTTTGATTCATGGGGCTGCTGCAATGGTCATAAGGGTGAAACAGTCATAAGTAATTTCTTTCAGTTCTGCTGTAATTTTGGTCACTAAATGAACAGTTGTAAATCAAGGACTGTGTTTTGCTTGGTGCTGTGAATGTATCACCAGTGTGAAAAAAAGAAAAAAGAAATTATAGTTTCTTTCTTTCTTTCTTTCTTTCTTTCTTTCTTTCTTTCTTTCTTTCTTTCTTTCTTTCTTTCTTTCTTTCTTTCTTTCTTTCCTTCCTTCCTTCCTTCCTTCCTTCCTTCCTTTCTTTCTCCCTTCCTTTCTTTTATTTTCTTTCTTTGTCTTTCATTCCTTCTCTCTTTCTCTCTCTCCCTCCTTCCTTGCTTCCTTCCTCCCTTCCTCCCTCCCTTCCTTCCTTCCTTCCTTCCTTCCTTCCTTCCTTCCTTTCTTCCTTCCTTCCTTCCCTCCTTCTTCCATTTTTTCTTTCTTTCACTAAGTGAGATAATTAAGTGTGTTTTGCCCTGTTTTATGACCTTTCATGACATGGTTGTTAAGTGAATCACTGCAGTTGTTAAGTTAGTAATACAGTTGTTAAGTGAATCGGGTTTCCCTGTTGATTTTGCTTGTCAGAAGGTCGCCAAAGGGGATCGTATGACCCCGGGACATGGCAACTGTCCTAGATATGAGTCGGATGCCAAGTGTCTGGATTTTGATCGTGTGACCATGGGGATGCCTCAGTGGTCGTAAGTGTGAAAAACGGTTGTTAAGTCACTTTTACAAGACTACCTTCATTGTGTGTTGGAGAAATTAGAAGAAATGCTCAATTGCCTTGATTTAGAGGTTGAAACTGATGTTTTTCGAATGCTGTGCGCACAAAGCTCACACTCACAGAACTGGTTGTTAAACCGGTTGCAGCCCACCAACTGGAGGGCGGTGGGCGCTAACTTTCTGCAATCCCTATAACTCAAAGTAAAATACATTTAAAAAAAATTATTTTAAACGTTTCCGGTCCCGATTGTGGCCGTGCATAACCTGGACTGCCTGTATGCAACTCCTGATAACAGTTGGAAGGGACCTTATAGGTCATCTAGTCCAACCCCTCTACCCAAGCCTTGGATTTACCAGGGGCTCCGTCGAAAGAGAGTCCGGCCCTCTGAAGTGGCTGCAAGGAAGATGGGCTCCCCCCAATGCAGAAGTGGGGTGACTGAGTTGGGTTTGGGGTGCTTGCCTTTTCACCTCTTTGAGAGCCCCGCTCTTTGGCCTTCCCAGGTTCAGAGAAAAAGTGGGGTGCATTCGA
Organism: Pseudonaja textilis; assembly: GCF_900518735.1. The sequence continues at coordinate 3,983,833 of NW_020769354.1, forward strand.
TCCATCAAGCCGCACAACCCCAGTGCGTCCTGGCTGGCGCCCCAAGGCTGCCCCAGTGAGCAAGGCCGACAGAAGGCAGGAAAGAAGAAACGACAAACTGCCCTGGGCTAAAATGTTGTGGTTTTTGTTTTTTTTAAGGAAGAAAAAATGAAAAAAAAAAAAGAGAGAGAGAATGCTGACTTTTGTCACCTGGTGCCGACTAAATTTTCACTTGCTGCATGTTTGCTCTCTCCGCATGCTATGACATGTCACCATTCCCCAGCTCTGCAGGACAACACGTATTTGATTTTTCATTTCTTTTTCCTTTTTGATCACCCGATAATCTCCCCCCTCCTCCTTTTTTGTCAGGTGGAAATGAGTGTCCTGCCTCTTCGGCTCCCCGTAATATTCAGCGATGGGAACATCGAAGGGTTAGGTTTGTTTTTTTTTACCCCTTCGTGCCATTTCCACCGCAGGTTGCTTTGATTAGCAATTATTTTCCCCCGATATTAAAAGCCAAGTTGCAAAGAATTATTTATGTGTCCCTTATGTTTTATTTGCCTCTGCCCTCCTCTCCCCCCGCCCCCCCCGCTTCCTGTCGGAAGCTTATTAAAAAGGAAGGCTGAAAAAAATGTGACAAATTAGCAATTTATTTCTGTCACTTCGGTCGCTCGGAGTGGAGGCTGAAAAATGGGTTGCAGGCACAAGGCATTATGGCTTGCAGGTGGTCCTCGACGTACAACCACTTTCAGCCCCAGATTGCCATTGCTAAACAAGGTGGTTGTTAAGCGAGGTTTGCCTGGTTTTATGACCCTTGCTCGCCAGAGTTGTTAAGTGAATTGGTAGCATTTTTTTTCTCTCTGCCTGGTTAGTAACGATGGTTGTTAAGCGAATCTGGCTTCCTCTGTGACTTCGCTTGTCAGAAAGTCACAAAAGGGGATCGCAGGCTACTGCAACCGTCGTAAATATGAATCGGTTGCCAAGCCATCAGTATATGCTGGTGTCAGGGTTCCAAGTAATACACCCATAGCAAGCAGAACTCTGAGGCAAGTAGGTTGCTTAAATAACAACTTTATTAGATATATCATGTTGGCACAAACTGGTGAAAACCAACTCTGAAGATTCCTGCAGTTTTCACCTAATTAAAAGTAAAAAGTTTTCCCCTCTTTCCCAGAGGTGGTATTCAGCAGGTTCTGACCGGTTCTGGAGAACCGGTAGCGGACATTTTGAGTAGTTCAGAGAACTGGCCAATCCCACCTCTGACTGGCCCCGCCCCCATCTCTTCTCTGCCTCCCGAGTCCCAGATGATTGGCTGGGTCTTCTTTGGTTTCCCTGCACAGGAGAATGGAGCTGGAAAGCAGGATAGTGGGGTGGGGAGGGAATGGGATTTTGCAGTATCCTTCCCCTGCCACGCCCACCAAGCCACGCCACGCCCACAGAACCGGTAGTAAAATAATTTGAATCCCACCACTGATCCACCCCCATGACGTCAACTAAAAAAATACTTCTTTGGCCTATTTAGTTGCCACTGAACTGGTAGCGTACCACCACTGGTCCAACCTCTTAAAGATGAGGTGCAGAGGTTAAATGAATCTTTTTGCTTTCCATTTCTTTCTTCAGAAGCACTTTTATTCTCCTGTTGAATTCTGGAGATTTCTTTCTCCCTTGTTTGGTTCACCTCTGCCCCTTGGAAAACTTAAAGAGTCCGTTGTCACTAACGATCCAGCCAAACCCACCTTGCAATTTCTGAAAATGTGTTTCCTCAAAAGAAGCGTTGGGTTTTTCCTCCTTTATTTTCAGGGTGCGTGAGAATTGCTTTTGTCTCTCTTTTTAATGATGTTTAAGAGCTTTTATTCCTGAAGAGAAAAGATTGGGGTTGGTGTTATCTATTTTTCCCTACGCTTCTTTCTTTTGCAGGCAATTCTTTCTTCTTCCCAAGGCCTTTCCTTGCGGGGTTTAATCGAAGCATGAGAATCCAAGAAGACCACAGACCAGGAGTGAGATGATTGTGCAAGGGGGAAAACAGGACCAAACTAAGCGTGAAAACACCTCCTCTCTCCTCTCTATGCCTTTACCAAAATTCTCCTCTGCAAAAGAAATGTGAAAAATTCATTTTTTATTGAGCTGAATGGAGGAAAGAAAAAAAAAATTAACAGGGTCATTTCAATTTTGATAAATTGCAACCGCTTGAAGCTGGTGGTAGGTTAAGTCAAAATAGAGGATGTAATAAAAGCCATGGCTTCATGAACAATATTGGGTGATATTAGGTTGGATTCAGAGTTGCGGCTGAGTTTCCACAATCTTTACAAAAAGGCCGGAAGGGGGAAATTTCATAAAGTATTCTCTGTTGTGTATGTGTGAAATTCTCTACTGGATAGAGATGTCTGAAAAAAGCAGAGTTCTTCAGATAATTCCTCTGGACTTCCTTTTCTGGAGATTTGCATTGGCTTTAAAATATAGCAAGTGGAAGAATGAATGAATGAATGAATGAACGAATGAACGAACGAACGAACGAACGAACGAATGAACGAATGAATGAATGAATGAATGAAAGAATGTCCCAGAGATGCCTTTTTCAAGAGGCAACTGGACTTTCTGTTTTTCTTTGAAGATGTTTCACTTCTCATCCAAGAAGCTTCTCCAGAGCTGAAGAAGCTTCTTGGATGAGAAGCAAAATGTCTTTCAAGAAAAAACAAGAAAGTCCAGTGAAACACTTAAGTGTTTAGTGAATCACTGTAGTGGTTAAGTTAGTAATAACTCTAGAGAACAACCAGATAAGCCCATCAGAAAGCAGGACAGCTGGTCGTGTAAATCCTTCCATTTCCCACCATCCAGTCAGAGCTGAAGAAGCTTCTTGGATGAGAAGCGAAACATCTTCAAAGAAAAACCAAGGAAGTCCAGTTGCCTCTTGAAAAAGACCTTTGGGACAACCATGACCTGGAATGACTGAGAATCTCCATAGACAAATGAATGGAAGAAGGAAGGAAGGAAGGGAAGGAGGGAGGGAGGGAGGGAGAGAGGAAGGAATGATCCCTCTTACAACAATATCCTTTCTTTTCTAGAAAACTTTTGCATTCACTCTAAAATCTAATAAATGGGAGATGGAATGAATGAATGAATGAATAGCAATAGCAATAGCAATAGTGTCGTATCGGCCGATCGATCACAAAGAGACGCGAGGCAGTGACTAGTTTAAAGCTCTTTTTTATTTCAGGTTTGAATCTGCCGCCGGCTGAGTATGCGGCGGCTTATATTGAACTGGTTCTGGGCACCGTGGCCAATGACAGCCGTTCGAATCACCCGCGATTGGCTCGGCCAATCGTGGTTGTTTCGTAATGGCCAATCAGTGCCGCGCACTCGACCAATCCAGTCGCTGTGCGTTTAGCCAATCAGGGGTGCAGGTTTCCAAGAATGCAAATGTCCATACAGAACAAATAGCAATAGAATAGCACTTACTTATATACTGCTTTAAACTGCTTTACAGCTTTCTCTAAGCGGTTTACAGTGTCAGCATATTACCCCCAACAATCTGGGTCCTCATTTTACCGACCTCGTAAAGATGGAAAGCTGAATCAACTTGGAGCCAGAATTCTATTTCTAGAGCCTGGTTCTTTCAAACATGCAATATACCCTCATCTTATTTCTCATAATAGCACTAGCAATAACCCTTAGAATTATATACCGCTTCACGGTGCTTTTCAGCCCTCTCTAAGCGGTTTTACAGAATCAGCCTATTTCTCTCAACAATCTGGGTCCTCATTTTACACACCTCAGAAGGATGGAAGGAGGAGTCAACCTTGAGTCGGTCAGGATCAGACTCCTGACTGTGGGCAGAGTTAGCCTGCCGCACTCCCACTTTGGCAAAATATGTGTTACCATTTAATGCAGCGGTAGTCAACCTGGTCCCTACCGCCCACTAGTGGGTGTTCCAGCTTTCATGGTGGGCGGTAGGGGTTTTGTCCCTTACTTTATAAATCACCATTACTGTGGAATCGGTGGGCGGTTAGGGAAAATTTTACGACTAACAGAGATACAAAAGTGGGCAGTAGGTATAAAAAGGTTGACTACCCCTGATTTAATGTATCTTAACGACCAGTTGCTATCAAGTGCTTTTTAATATGACCTTGAAATCTGCAACAGAACAGCTGAAGGTGCAAATCAACTGTGCTGTAGACATATAAATATACAGTCCATTGTTACCCCGTGCATTTTTTCAGGACCCATCGTTTAAAAAAAGAACTTACAATCTATTAAAACAAATGCACATCCATTTTAGTCTGTAGTTTTCCCTTCCTTAACAATCATTTTGGATATAACTTCTAATGCTATTCTTGGTTGGATAAATTTCCCCAGGGTAGGTTTTTTTTTTTTTAAAAAATGTAACTTCTCCAGTTTAAACTCTTCCTTTTTTAAAGCAATTGTCCCATCCATCAATCTAACCTGAACCAACCCACCAACCATCCATAATGACTGTTCTGTTTTCATGGAGAACTTTACAACCCGCCCAAGTCTTTGTCCAGAGCGGGAGAGGTAGTGGGTGGGCTCGGGCAGGTTTTTATTCAGAGAAAAACCAGATTCTTCTGTAACAGGAAAATCTATTGCAATTGTTGTGTGCTTTAGGGCTTCCGATAGAAACTGGCAGTTCTTTTCAAAAACACATCGAATAGAATTCTTTATTGGCCAAGTGTGATCGGACACACAAGGAATTTGTCTCTGGTACATAAGCTCTCAGTGTACATACAATCTGTAAGTGATAAATCATGATCATCATCATCGTAAAAGTACATTCATCATAAATCGTAAGATACAACACTTAGTGATAGTCATAGGATACTAAATAAGCAATCAACATAAGTCATACTAGGAAACTAAAATGAATAAATTGTAGATACAAGCAGCAAAGTTACAGTCATAAGTAGAAAAGGAGATAGGTAATAGGAAGGATGAGAAGAAGAATAGTAATACAGTCTTCGTAAATAATTTGACAGTGTTGTGGGAATTAGTTGTTTAGCAGAGTGATGGCATGGAAGGGAAAACTGTCCTTGTGTCTAGTTGTTCTGGTGTGCAGTGCCCTATAACGTCATGCAGGAAGTCCTCGGCTTACAACCATTTAGTGACCGGAGTTACGACAGCACTGAAAAATAAAGAACAGATAATCAGACCTTGTAGGTCATCTAGTCCAACCTCCAGCCCAAGTGGGAGATCCGACACCATTTCTGACAGATGGCAGTCCAGTCTCTTCTTGAAAGTGTCAAGTGATGAAGCTCCCACAACTTCCGAAGGCAACTTCTGTTCCATTGGTTGATTGTTCTCCCTGTCAGAAAGTTTCTCCTTATTTCCAGGCTGAATCTCTCCTTGTTCAGTTTCGATCCATTGTTCCTTGTCTGGCCTTTGGGTGCCTTGAAAAATAGCTTGACCCCTTCCTCTGTGGCAGCCCCTCAAATATTGGAAGACGGCTCTCATGTCTCCCCTGGTCCTTCTGTCATGCCCCTGGTGGAGACTGACTCTGAGGAAGAGGAGGAACAGCCGACAGGGAGTGGAAGTGTGGCTCTGGAGGTGGTGGAGGAGGCTGGGGAAGGGCAGAGACCAGCTGAGCAGTCAGAGGAGGACCCAGGCCCATCCCCTCTCCATCCTAGAGCACACAGGGAGGAGAGGATAAGGGAGAAACATGGTCTACTCGGGAGGAGAGGGCCTTGATTCTCTTCATGGGCTGCAGGTGTGACAACTAAATAAGAGTACGGACCTACGTACTGGCAAACGCTGGAAACAAAGCGTGTAAATATCTCTAGTTTATAGTTCCTCTCAGAGTTTGGCGTCCTTCCCAGTGTGTGTTATCTGTGGACATCCTCCAGTCCTTATCTTGCCTGGTTTGTGTTGCTTTTTCCCTTCTTCTTGTAACTGTTTGTGTGGGAATTTTTTGTCTTCAATCAAGAACATTCGGAACTTGGAAGCAAAGTGTAGGAATAAAAGGGGCTTCACCTGTTTTCTGTGACTGTGTTTGTTTTGTATCCCACCCTGGGTCATCACACCTTCTCTTCCCTAGACTAGCCATGCCCAGTTCCTGCAACCGTTCTTCATATGTTTTAGTCTCCAGTCCCCTAATCATCCTGGTTGCTCTTCTCCGTACTTTTTCTAGAGTCTCAATATCTTTTTTACAGTGTGGTGACCAAAACTGGATGCAGTACTCTAGGTGTGGTCTTACTAAGGCTTTATAGAGGGGTAATAGTACCTCACTTGCCATCGATCCTCATGACTATGGAAGCATCCCTGTGGTTACAGGATCAAAATTTGGGCGTTTGGTAACTGGCATGTATTTATGACAGTTGCAGTATCCCGATACCCTGTGATTGCCATTTGCAATCTTCAGACATGCAAAATCAGTTGGGTGGGGGGAGTCAGATTTGTTGAACAGCCTTGCAATCACGTGCACAAAATTCAGATGCTTGGCAACTGGCATGTACTTATGACGGATGCAATGTCCCGGGATCACGTGACCACCTGTGATGACAAGGCACGAAGGCCACACAGCCAGCTGAGACTTCAAACTCCCCCTTTCCTGCTCCAAAATTCCCCAAACGCTCCCACGTTTTGGGCAAGTCCCAGAGCAAAGCGAAGGAGAAGGGAGGGAGAAGGAGAGAGGTAAAGAAAGAGAGAGAGGGGGAGGAATGGAGAGAAGGTGTGAGAAAGAGAGGTAAAGAGAGAGAAAAAGAAAGAGAGACAGAGAAGGAGAGATAAAGAGAGAGAGAGAGAAAGGGAGGAAAGGAGAGAAGGTGAGAGAGAGAGGTAAAGAAAGAGAAAAAAGAAGGAGAGAAAGAAAGAGA
>NW_020769354.1:4000576-4021626 GCF_900518735.1 Pseudonaja textilis
ATTCTATTCTATTCTATTCTATTCTATTCTATTCTATTCTATTCTATTCTATTCTATTCTCAAGATGCAATTGGACTTTCTGGTTTTTCTTTTGAAGATGTTTCGCTTCTCATCCAAGAAGCTTCTACAGCTCTGACAGGATGGTGGGGAATGGAAGGATTTACATTCCTTGCAGACAGCTGGTCATTTGCATCCATTCAGAGGGTCATTGAGGCCACTTGGAGGTTTATTTGTGTCCTCAGGGACACCTGAGTAGTGCAAATGGGTGTGGAGCCTTCTTGGACCTGCTGAAAGGACCATGTGTTGTGGAGCTTTGCTTTCTGCAGGATATTTGCTTCCCTATGTCCTTTCACTGTTGGGTGTGCAGGCTGTTGGGGATGAGTCTGTGTTGTCTGCGTCTCAAACTGAAGCACAAATGGTTCCTATAGTCTGTAAACTCATCCCCAACAGCGTGCGCCAGTATTCAACAGGGAAGGGACACAGGGCAGAGGAAAAACCTCCTTCAGAAAGCACAGGGCAGGGCTTACACTTCAGGTTCACGGCTGCCATTGTTGTGGCCTGCCAGCGGCCAGAGGAGCTGGTGACAGACTTGGACAGTGAGGAGGTTGGGGAGGAACATGGGCCAGTCCTGGAGTCTGGGGAAGGCTCTGATGAATGCGCTGCGTCAGAGACAGAGGTGGGGCCAGGGCCGTCTGACAGTTATCAGTTGCCTTTGGAGTCGGAGATCAGTGGGGCAGAAGAACAGCTGGAGCCTGTTCCCAATGTGCGCATGTGCAGAGTTGCCAGACGAAGGGAACAAGGGTTGACTCAGGATTAAGGGCACATGTGGGTTATTTATTCCCATAGGGAATAAAGAGGAGCAAAAGGGAAGTGGGCCTTTGCAGGAGACAATTAGTTCAACTCCTTAGAGTGAAGATCTGTTCTTGCATTCTTTTTTTTTTTTTATAAATTTTTATTATTTTTTTTAACATTTAGTTTGGGATCTTTTCTATCAATGGTTGAATGATGAAATATTAAAATATAAAAGTTAGATAATAAGGAATAATAATGACTTTATTTTCCCTTTCCTTTTATTGGTTTTTGATACTATATCTATATAATAGTTTTCTTTGTTTCTTTCTTTTTCATATTTGGGATAGAATTGGTATGATTATAAGATTTGTTTTAGAATAAAATATTTAAAATATAGTTATCTCATAAAGGCATGACCGAATAAAAGTTTAGTCAAATTTTTTTTTTTCTTTAATAGCGATACTAGGATTTATAAATTTGTATTGATAAGAGTATTATATAAAGTAACTGTAATTGTGACTATGAGGTGAATGCACAAAACCGATGGACCAACCGACTTACTGTGTGTACAAAAATATGGGGGAGCTGATACTTTTATGTTTTGTTGTTGTGTTTTTTTTCTGTTCTTGCATTCTTGCCAGATATTGCCTGCTACAGCATGGCGTTTAGAAGATAGAGGTCTGACAACTCTCCAAGCCTGACAAAAGGTCTGTAGTTGTGAAATCTCTTGACAGACTGTTTGCCAGGACTTTTCTGGAGAGGAATTCTCCTTAACCCAAATAAAAGGGGTTTTATCGGGACGAAGACTCTGCTCTTCTGGGAAGCCTAGGTCAGAACAGCCATTTTGAAGTTTTTGACCCTTCTCCCTTAAAGAAGAGCTGCTGAACCCCGTCAGATCCTTATCCCAAAGAATATGCAGGCCCTCTGTTTTGCTTCAAAGACCAACTTGGAGGTCCATGCACGGGGAACAATGGCATACAAAATGTGTGTGTATGTGTGTGTGTGTGTGTGTGGGTTTGTGTGCACACGGGGTTGTGCAAACAGGACCAGGGAAGTCCTGCTGCATATAAATCATTATTGGCGAACATCTCAGCTTTTGGGAGCACGTTGTTTCACGGCTGCCTTGCAGGAGCCCGGGACATAAATCATAATTCTCCCACAATAGATCCTTTTGCAGCCTCCATCAGGAAAAACGATGTTGGTTTTATTGATTTTTTTGACACCCGAGCCCTGGTGGACGGGCCGCGCTGAATCATTATGAAATGAAACTGATTAGGAATTCATAGAATACTAAATAAACTTTACGAGGCCGTTGCAAGGTTGTTTTTTTTTCCTTTTTTCTTTTTGATGCATAGGGAGCGGAAAATGAGAACTAATGATATAAAAATTACACAGCGTGCTGGCTATTATTAGACCGCTATTGATTGGCTTCAAACTGTACATCAGAATCGAAGGATGCGGAGTTGTGTGGGGGCTGGCATGGTTTATTTTTTGGTGCGCGTTTGTCTCTCTGTGTGTTTGGGGGTGGGGTGTTTAAGGCTGGAAAGACAGAATGCTGAAAGAGAGCCGCTATTTTAAAAAGCTAACGAGGAGTATAAACTTAGCCCTGCGGTTCTCCTACGGAGAATAGGACTTTTAGCCACTTTGAAAGAGGGGGTGGGTTAGTCAAAGAGGGGGGAAATTATTTATTCCCCTCCAAAAAATGCATCTGCCTAATTTCTCCAGCTCTAAAAAAAACAACAACCCTATTTTTGATTTTTAAAATCGGATTGCAAAGTGGGAAAAATGATTTATTTCCCCCCCAAAATGCATCTGCCTAATTTCACCAGCTCTGTGAAACCAAATTTTTTAATTTTTTAAAAATCGGATTGCAACGTTGAGTTCGGTTGCAATCCAGTTGCTTCCATCTGTTAACATTTTTAAAACTATTATTAATAAAACTTTATTAATAAATATTATTAATAAAACTATGCTTATAATACCTATTATCTTGTAAGCGATTGACAAATAAAATAAATAAATAAATAAATTCGCTTCCCAATTCTTGCAGGTCTTTGGTTTGGATTCACGCCAACACTTTAAAAGTCATCCGTACGGGTAGTCCTCGACCACCGCAGTTGAGACTGAAATTCCTGTCGCTAAGTGAAACATGTCTTAGGTGAGAGTTTGGAACCCCTTTGGGACTTTTCTTGCCAGAGTTTTTAAGTGAGTCACTGCAGTTGTGAAGTCACATGGTTGTTAAAGGAATCTGGCTTCCCTCGTCGATTTTGGTTGCAAATGGGATCATGTGACCCCGGGACACGTCAATCGATAAATAGGAATCAGTTGGCAAGCGTCTGGATTTTAATCACGTGACCATGGGGATGCTATAGGCAAAAGTACGAAAAACAGTCAGCCTCTCTGTGTATTTCTCAAGTTTTAATCTTTTATTAAATTATAAGATGGTGGTGCTTAACCTTTTTGGTACCGAGTGCTGAAATGCGCGCACGCTGAAACCGGAAGAGCAGCTCCCAGCATGACGCGAGTATGTGTGCCGGCCACCTGGTCTTCCGGCTTCTAATGCGCATGTATGCACAAAGACCCACTGGCCGTCCTGTTTCTAACGCGCATGTGCTCACTGGCCAGTGGGTCTTTGTGCGCACATGCACATTAGAGGAAGACCAATTGGCTGGCACGCATGTGCATGCTAGGAGCTATTCTTCTGGTTTCCGGAACTCCTGTGTGCATGAAGACCAGCTGGCCGGTGCGCATATGCATGCCGGAACGCAAAAGAACAATGGGTGACCCCTGATGTGCCTGGAGAGATGGCTCTGCATGGCACTTCTGGCACATGTGGCCTAGGTTTGCCATCACCAGGGGTGTCCAACTCAATTTCATTGAGGGCCGCATCAGGGTTATGTTTGACCTTGGGTGTGTGTGTGTGGCCAGAGTGGGCATGCCAGCTAGACGTCACTCGTGTTGGGGTTGCCTATGGCAGCCCGAGTGCTCTGCCAGTGAAAGCGGGCTCCTGAGCTCCATTTTCAGCTGTGACTGCCTCCTGCAACCCTCTGCCAGCAAAAACAGAGGCTGTGATGACCCAGAGTGGGGATACAAAACAAACACAGCCACAGAAAACAGGTGAAGCCCCTTTGATTGCTTCACTTTGCTTCCAAGCTCCGAATATCCTTGACGGAAGACAAAAAACTCCCACACAAACAGTTACAAGAAGAAGGAAAAAAGCAACACAAACCAGGCAAAATAAGGACTGGAGGACGGCCACAGATAACAGAACACACACTGGGAAGGACACCAAACACAGAGAGAAACCATAAACTAGAGATATTTCCACGTTTTGTTTCCAGCGGTTCGCCCTTACGCATGTCCGTCCTCTTATTCAGTTATCACAGCTGCAGCCCAAGAAGAGGATCAAGGCCCTCTCCCTTATCCTCTCCTCCCTGCGTGCCCTAGGATGGAGAGGGGATGGGCCTGGGTCCTCCTCTGACTGCTCAGCCAGCCTCTGCCCTTCCCCAGCCTCCTCCACAACCTCCGGAGCCCCACTTCCACTCCCTGTCGGCTGTTCCTCTTCTCCCTCAGAGTCAGTCTCCACCGGGGTCATGACAGAGACTCTCCTGAGCTCAATTTTCGCTGGCAGAGGCACCGCAGGCCAGCCTTTTGCTGTTTCCAGAGCAGCCCTGCAGGCCAGATCTAAGCACCACACAGGCTGGATCTGGTCCCCGGGCCTTGAGTTTGACACCCTTGGCCATCGCGGTTATAAGATAAGCCATTTCTATAAGCATCTAATTGGTAAAACCCAAAATCAAACTTTCATTTTTTTCCCCACCTCAAGCACAAAGTTCAGAAGCAGTCTCCCAACGTGGAAATAAAAATACTCATATTCTTTTCTTTAATCAAAGGAGTCGGTTTTTTTGCCATTTCTGCCAATACCACCAGCTTCTTCAACCCTTCGTCCGTGGTGGGAATCGAAGTGTCCTTCCAATTTCATGTGTACAATAGTCTTGCTGCTATCAACATATATACGGTCAGAGTTCCAAAGGTTTTCTCCAAGTCTTTTTCCATTAGACCCAAAACATAGGTGGTATTCAGCAGGTTCTGACCAGTTCTGGAGAACCGGTAGCGGAAATTTTGAGTAGGTCGGAGAACTGGCCAATCCGGCCTCTGACTGGCCCCGCCCCCATCTCTTCTCTGCCTCCCATTGAGTCCCAGCTGATTGGCTGGGTCTTCTTTGGTTGCCCTGCACAGGAGAACGGAGCTGGAAAGCAGGTTAGTGGGGTGGGGAGGGAATGGGGATTTTGCAGTATATCCCTCCCCTGCCATGCCCACCTAGCCACACCCACAAAACCAGTAGTAAAAAAAAAATTGAATTCCCACCACTGATCCAAAAGGAAAATTTCTGGTTTCATCTTTATCTTTGTTTTCAGAATTTTCTGTATTTTGTGTATTTGTGTGTTTCCACCCCTGGGTATGTAGGGCTTTTTCCTTAGGTCTCGCTTTGCTTTTTCTCAGATATGTATATTGAATTTAGATTTGTGCTGTTAGTACCTTCACTCACTCATTCACTGCCATATTGACTATATAAATTGAGTGTTACATGTAAGGGGGAAGAGTTTAGACATTATTCTCTGTAATTTGATTTAATGGCCGAGATTGGCAGGCCTGCTCTCCCTCCCACAGCCTTCTCTGCCCCTCCTGTGATTATTTACATATGTATTCTCCACAGCGTACACACACCAACATATTCACCGTCAGACACTCGGCTGCACATACCCCATATTAGTACAGGGAGTCCTCCATTTACGATCCTAATTGAGCTCAACATTTCTGTGCTAAATGAGACATTTGCGAAGTGAGCTTTTGCCTCATTTTATGGCGTTTCTTGCCTCCGTTGTTAAGTGAATCACTGCAGTTTATGAGTTAGTAATCCGGCTGTTAAGTGAATCCGGCTTCCCTATTGATTTGGCTGGTCAGAAGGCTGGAAAAGGGGATCATATGACCTCAGGACACTGCAACGGTCATAAATACGAGTCAGTGGCCTAACGTCTAAATATTGCTCACATGATCATGTGTGTTCTAGTTCCACCTTAGGCATGAAAACCACCTGGGTGACTTTGGACCAATCACCAGGAGATTGAGAATTGTAGTCTTACCTTCGATATGAAAGCCAGCTGGGTGACTTTGGGTTAATCACCAGGAGACGGTGAGTTCTAGTCCTGCCTTAGCCAAGAAAGCCAGCTGGGTGACTCCCTCTGTGTCACCCAAACCCCCCTCACAGGGTTATTGTTTTGAGGAAAATAGGAAGAAAAAAGAACGTTATCTATGTTCAACACCTTGAGCAGGGGTAAGATTCTACCGGTTTGTACCAGTTCAGGTGAACCGGATGTTAAATTTGTATCTGGTTCACCAAATCGGTATTTGAATCCCACCCCTGACCTTGAGTTACTGCTAAAGTAATAAAGGCAGGATAAAATTCTAACAAATTAAAGAAAAAGACATAAGTAAAATTAGAGTAGGAGAACAGGCCTAAAAATTCATGGAATTCATATCTCTATCACTAAATAGATGGATCCCCCTGTCCTCCTTCCCCCACCTCTCCAGTATTAATCTGTAATTTGATTACATACCCGTTTAAATACAGTCGCATGTTTGACAGAAATATTAGGTGCAAGGTAAGGAATTACGTCCAGAGCACTATATTACTGGTGCGAAGAAAGTTTTTCCTAAGTAGCCCGCTAAAGATTAGTTAGTGCTTGACACACCATGTCTTGCTGCCTCTGTTATTGGGCAAAATTAAATCAGAACAGGAAAATATTAATTTAAAGTCGGGGGGATAGAGGCCATTCACTTCCAATTATGCACCACCCTGACAAGCTTTATACAGGCATAAACAAGGGAAGAGGGGCTGAATTAATTGCCTTGGATTCTGCCCCATTCCAGAACCAATTACAGAAATATATTGGCTCCTAGCATTATTATATACACTGCTGTGAAGGAAATTGTGTGAAATTTTAACGGATTTCAGATGTAATAATCGAGAACACAATTCCACACTGTATTAGCAGTCCAGCGAGGTTTCTCTCCTTCCTTCCTTCCTTCCTTCTCTCTCTCTCTCTCTCTCTCTTTGTCTCTGTCTCTCTCTCTCTGTCTCTCTCTGTCTCTCTGTCTCTGTCCCTGTGTGTATGTCTCTGTGTGTATATGTCTCTCTCTTTCTCTCTCCCTGTCTCTCTCTCTATCTCTCTTTCTCTGTCTCTCTCTCTCTGTGTCTCTCTCTGTCACTGTCTCTCTGTCTCTGTCTCTCTGTCTCTGTGTCTCTCAGTCTCTGTCTCTCTCTCTCTGTCTCTCTGTTTCTCTCTCTCTCTCTCTCTCTCTCTGTGTCTCTGTCTCTCTCTGTCACTGTCTCGTTCTATTTCTAACATGGATGGGTAAAGATTAAGCTGCTTGGGACTTCATTCTGTATTAAAAGATCATCTGGTTAACCCAAGAACAGGCAGCTTTCGATACCGGCCAGACAGCAGATGGAATAAAACCGCCAATCTCTTGACAACAAGGAACTTAAGTCCACAGATTGAGGGGTATGGGGTGTTGGCAGTGCACAGAGGATCACAATATAGGTGGTCCTTGAGTTACATCCACAATTGAGGCCCAACATTTCAGTTGCTCAGTGAGACTCAGTTGTTAAGCAAAATTTCGCTTGATTTTATGACCTTTCTTACCACCGTTGTTAAGCGAATCACCACAGTTGTGAAGTTAGTAACATGGTTGTTAAGTGAATCTGACTTCCCCATTGACTTCGTTCATCAGAAGGCCGCAGGAGGGGATCACATGACCCCTGGGACACTGCAACAGTCATAAATGTGAGTCAGTTGCCAAATGTCCAAATTTGATCCCGTGACCCCGGGGATGCTGCAACAATTGTAAGTATGAAAATAGCAATAACATTTAGATTTATATAACACTTTGTGGTGCTTTAGATCCCTCTCTAAGCAGATTGCACAGTCAGCATATTGCCCTCAACCATCTGGGTCCTTCATTTTACCGACCTCGGAGGGATGGAAGGCTGAGTCAATCTTGAACCGGTCAGGATTGAACTGCTGCTGTGCAGTGGGCAGAGTTAGCCTGCAATAGCAATAGCCCTTAGACTTATATACTGCTTCACGGTGCTTTACAGCCCTCTCTAAGTAGCTTACAGAGTCAGCCTATGGCCCCCAACAATCTGAGTTCTCAATTTACTGACCTCGGAAGAATGGAAAGCTGAGTCCAACCGGTCAGGATTGAACTGCTGGGAGTGGGCAGAGTCAGCCTGCAATACTCCATTTAACCACTGCGCTACCATTGTCATTAGTCACTTTTTTTAGTATCGCTATAACTTTGAATGGTCACGAAATGGACTGTTGTAAGTTGAGGACTACCCAGACCCATGGCCACCTAAGTGGGGCAAAGATGGTTTCGGCCCTGTTGAAGGCAGGCGCAGGCTGTTGGGGAGGAGTGATCAAAACTTGAAAGCTTGGCAACTGGCTCATGTTTATGATGGTTGTACCACATGTGCTTTCTCAAAAGGCAACTGGACTTTCTTTGTTTTTCTTTGAAGACAGCGGAGGAGAGTCTGTGTTGTCTGCATCTCAAACTGGAGCGCAAATGGTTCCTATACAGTGGAACGTCCGGTCATGAACGCTTCTGTTTGCAACCAAATCGGGTGACGACCAAAAATTGGGGGGAAATTGCTGCTCCTGGTTGCGAACAGATCCTCGGGTGCCAATCAAATGCAGTCGTGGTGGTTTTCCCTGTCGCGCAGTCACAGAACTGTAGGCGCATGCGCAGTCAGTCTTGCTTTTGTTCACAACCAAATCGGGTTGCGACCGAAGTCTTGGAACGGATTACAGTCGTGATCCAAGGTTCCACTGTAGTCTATAGACTCGTCCCCAACAGCCTGCATCTGTTTTCATCAAGGAAAGGGACACAGGGCAGAAAACATCCTCCAGAAAGCACAGCCCCACAACACACGGTCCTTTCAGCAGTTCCAAGAAGGCTCCGCACCCATTTGCACCCCTCGGGTGACCCTGAGAACACAAATAAACCTCCAAGCGGCCTCAACGGCTCTCTAAAAGGATGCAAATAACCAGCTGTCTGCAAGGAATATAAAATCCTTCCATCCAGTCAGAGTAGAAGAAGCTTCTTGGACGAGACGTGAAACATCTTCAAAGAAAAACCAGAAAGTCCAGTTGAAACCCCCCCCAAATGGAGGGTGGATATTCAGCTGAGTGACTCTGAAGACACTGATAAACCTCCAAGTGGCCTCAACGACTGTCTAAAAGGATGCAAATAACCATCTGTCTGCCAGGAATATAAAATCCTTCCATTCCCCACCCTTCGGTTAGAGCTGAAGAAACTTCTTGGACGAGAAGCAAAACATCTTCAAAGAAAAACCAGAAAGTCCAGTTGTCTCTTGAAAAAAAGCACCTTTGGGTCAACCCTGACCTGGATATGACTGAGCATCTCCACAGACATTCTCCTCCTCTTCTTTCTTTCTTCGTCTCTCTCTGTCTGGAAACAACACACATTTTTAAGAGATCGCCTTTTGTAGAATCCTTAGCCTTCAGTCTCAATCCTTGCCTTGTATTCCTTCAGGTTGACTGCACTTAATAAATTTGTTGGCTACTTTAAAGAAAATTGCCTGCGTCCCAGCTTGCTGGTTGGGTATGCGAGTCCAAAGAGAGTTTGAAGTCCTGCCGGTTTGATTTAAAATCAAGGCACTGAAAACCACCATAGAGCAACAAGAAAAAATAAAATAAAATCAGGGCTGATTTAAATAATTGATTTCCACCCCATCATTTTGGCTTCTGAGATCAAGGTGGCTGAAGAAGCTGGGATGTTCATTTCTTGCTATCGGAGTTCTTTTCAAGATTATGAAGAATAGATTTATAGGTAGCCCTTGAACTTACAAGCACAACGGAGCCCAACATTTAATTGCTAAGCAAGACAATCACTAAGTAAGTTGTTAAGTAAGAACCTCTCTGGTTCACCTGGATGAAGCCGGGACTCTCAGATTCGGGTTGTCCCAGATGTGCCAATATGACAACTCTAATAAAATGGAACTCTGAGGAAATGTTTTGGTGGAAGTTATAACCCACCCCTCTCCTAGGAAAATAAAATATTTTGGGATATACTAAAAAGGCAAAACATTTCCCCTGAAAAGAAAAGTAGAAACCCAGAGAGGCAGAAACTCACCCCCCCTCACCTTTGCTAATGGACTATTACTCTGGCCTAGGCCAGTCTATTTTACATAACAAAGATCTACTCCAGGTAGAGCTATAATAGGAATTGTCCAAAGCCCTTTTATTCAATTGTCATCCAGTAAGGCTCAACCAAGCCTGGGACTCAGGACAGCCTACAGAGTTGCCCCTGCGTGTCCCCATGGGAGTCTGACAACCAATCAGAATACAAGCTCAAATTCAAATCCCAACAGAGAGTATAAAACAATTGCACTCTCAGCATATCAGCCCTTCTTTCTTCACCCAAGGCGTGTGATCCTGTCATTAAACCATTAAACTATATTTCCAAACAGCCTGTTTCCAGTGTCTTTTTCCCCACTTGAAACTGAACCCAGAAGGATAATTTCTTCCATCAGTTTGTCCCAGAATTTATTGGTTTGGAGTTGGTTAGATAGAACGCTGATACCAGGGAGATTCTATACAGGTAATCCTTATAACCATTCAATTAATGAACGTTGTCATGCTCCTGTCGGAGTCTGAATCTGAGGAAGACAAACAGCTGACAGGGAGCGGAAGTGTGTGGCTCCATTGGCTGTGGAAGAAACTGGGGAAGGGCAAAGTCTGGCTGGGCAGAGCAGGGGAAGAGATAGAACAAGGGAGAGGAAATTCAGAGGAAGACCCAGGCCCACCCCCTCTTCATCCTAGGGCACACAGAGAGGAGTGGAGAAGGGAGCAACGTGAGTTGCATAGCTTACGGGCGAGGAAAGGGCCCTGATTCCCTTCATTAGCCACAGCTGGGAAGAGAGTTTAAAAGAGATGCAAGCTGAATGCGACACCTGCTGAGAACAAACATGAGTTTATCTTGTGTTGACTTTGGTTATCTACATTCCTGGCATCTTCCCAAACATGTTGAATTACTATCGTTCCTTCACATCTGGAATTCCTTCTCTTGCTCTGCCAGACTAATTACCTCATCTTGCCTTGATTGGACTTATAGTTACAGTTTTTGTTGACCATGTTTTGGACTTGATTCTCTGCAGCCAAAGGCTGTTCCTGGGAGAGTTTTTCTCCAGCTCAGAAGGTAACCTGGACATTGGGGGCAAAGTTAGAGCTAACAAAGGGAATTCTACTAATTATCTGACTGTGTTGCCATTGTGTCACGCCCCTTTGGGTCATCACAACCATTCAAAGTTACAACAGCACTGACAAATGTGACTGTTTTTCATGCTTATGACCATTGTAGCATCCCCCGGGGGTCACATGATAACAATTTGGATGCTTGACCTCTAACTCCCTTTTATGACAGCTGCAGTGTCCCAGGGTCATGTGACCCCCCTTTGGCGACCCGACAAGCAAAGTCAATGGGGAAAGCCAGATTCACTTAACAACCATCTTGCTATCTTAACAGCTGCAATGATTCGCTTAACAACTGCGGCAAGAAAGGTTGTGAAATGGGGCAAAACTCACTGAAAAACCGTCTCACTTAGCAACAGGAATATTGGGCTCAATTGCCGAAGTCTGACTGTACTGCAAAACTGGAGAAAGAAAAGTACAACACAGTGCAAAACGTTCATGGATCCCTTCTGGTTTCCTTGTGCAGAAAAAGTGCAAGAATGCAGCAATTGAGTTTTAATGCAGTCGATTTGTTGCTTGAAAAACCAAAACCGGAAACAAAGTTCTCTTCTTGCTATTGGATATGAACCTGGTAGAGGAAATAACAGAACAGAATAACAGAGATGGAAGGGACCTTGGAGGTCTTCTAGTCTGACCCCCTAGTTAGGTGGGCAACCCTATAGCATTTCAGACAAATGGCTGTCCAATCTCTTCTTAAAAGCTTCCAGTGTTGCAGCATTGACAACCTTTGGAGGCAAGTTGTTTCACTGATTCATTGTTCTAACTGTCATGAAATTTCTCCTTAGTTCTAGGTTGCTTCTCTCCTTGATTAGTTTCCACCCACTGCTTCTTGTTCTGCCTTCAGGTGCTTTGGAAAGAGAAGAAAAAGTACAGAGAAGAGCAACCAGGGTGATTAGGGGACTGGAGGCTAAAACATACAACGAACGGTTGCAGGAACTGGGCTTAGCTAGTCTAGGGAAGAGAAGGACCAGGGGAGACATGATAGCGGTCTTCCAATATTTGAGGGGCTGCTACAGAGAGGAAAGTGTCAAGCTATTCTCCAAGGCACCTGAAGGCCAGACAAGGAATAATGGATGGAAACTGAACAAGGAGAGAGTCAACCTGGAAATAAGGAGAAACTTTCTGACAGGGAGAACAATCAACCAATGGAACAGAAGTTGCCCTCAGAAGTTGTGGGAGCACCATCACTTGAGACTTTCAAGAAGAGATTGGACTGCCATTTGTCAGAAATGGTGTAGGGTTTCCTGCTTGGGCAGGGGGTTGGACTAGATGACCTACAAGGTCCTTTCCAACTCTGATTATCTCTTCTCTTCTCTTCGCAGTGAAGTGAGTACTCTCCCTCTCCCTCATTGAAGGACTTTAGCTCTTGAACTGACAGTGTAAACAATACATTAAAGTTAGGGCAAAGTTTAAAAAAACCAGCCCTTGTTTGACCAAAAAAAAAATAAAAAATGAGCAAGCAGCATTAAAACAAACAAACAAACAAACATGCATTCAGCTGTTCCAGAGTGTTTTACATCTGCAAATCTGATCTTAGAGCTCTAAACAGAGGCCAGGCAAGCTCTCGAAAAACCATTTATTAATTTTCCTCTTCCTCATAGACTCCGTTGATAAACACAAACCGGACGGGGTTGTTTATGAGCCGATCTGTTCCCATCATAACCCAGGGAAGACAAGATGGATCAGACAGGCTGGTGTAAAAATTACAACAGGCCATACATCTTACCTCGGGTTGGAATGTCGAGCTGAGGGTTAATCAATAAAGCCCTAACTCGGGTATTGTATGAAATGGCACTTCATCCATTACTTGGAGTTTGGGATAAAAGACGATTTACTGGCTTGATATATTGGCTCTTTCACTTCGGGGACTTACATTCAAATCCAGTCCAACCTGAAGTGACTAAAGATCGCTTTCCCTGAAGAGAGAAAGGGCAGAAAGAAACAGAGCTTATGAGGTAGGTATGCAGGCATGAGACAGAGGCTGCTTGAATTTCTAAAAAACACACACAACCAAAGTGGGTTCTGAACCAAAGTGGGTTCTCCCTTAAAATTGGAAGAACCCCGAACGCCGTTTGAAGCAAGTATACAAAAGTTTCTTATTGTTCTGATCCACGACCTTTTCCAACAAATCAAACACAATCCAAAAGGAACAGAAACCTTGTAATGCTTTTACAAAATAATTAGCTGTGATAAGCACAAGTCTTGCCAAACTGTGCGAGACTTGCCAAAACATAACAGACAAGAAATAATTTGCAATACGAAAATGTTCAAATACAAACTCAGGATACTGGAATGTCCATGAGGCTGGAGTCTCAAAATGTCTTTGTCTTCTGCAAAGTACATTTGTTTCACAGCTGGCTTTTATCTTCTTTGAAGGAGGAGCCATTACCTTGCAGCCTTACTCCCGAGTCACCTGTGCTGTTGTAACTGCTCTTTCATCTGAGCAATCCTGCGCACACGCGTATTTAGCACAGGCTCCTCGGGAACCTCCTCATCACTGCTGCCAGCCCCCACAATCTCTGAAGGCAGCAGTCCACTTCCTAATGGTCCTGGCCCCTCATCTGAGTCCTCACTCTCCTCAGCCGTCTGCACCTGCTGCCGGCTAACCACAACACTTATTTTTACTTGGTTACATAAGAGGAACTCAGCATGTAGCAGATAAGGTACGGGACCTACAAAAATATGTCTGGAATGGTATAGGACAGTGGCCCCCAACCTTTTTTGTGCCGCGGCCCGGTACCAGCATCACAAAATGATCCACGGCCCTGTACCGGCATCAGCACGCATGACAAGGCAAGGCGAGCCGAGCGACTGGCCAGCCAGCCGTCCCCCGCTTCTCCCCGCCACCTTCAACTCCTCCTTTGTAGCTTTGTCGATGGGCTTCGGGACGGCTTCGGGACGGTCGCTCGGCTCGCCTTGCCTTGGGTGCTGAAAGAATCCTTGCGCCTTAGTTTCGTTCGAAGCCCCCCCCCTTTGATGAAACTAAGGCGCGAGGATTCCTTCAGGACCCAAACGCCGCTTTCCAACCAGAAAAGCTCACCCGGAAGCACTTTCTCGTCAAACAAGATGGCGGCGCCCAGCAAACCGGCGGCCTGGTAGGAAATGTTCCACGGACCGGTACCGGTCCTCAGCCCGGTGGTTGGGGACCCCTGGTATAGGATCTCCTGCTTGAGCAGGGGGTTGGACTAGAAGACCTTCAAGGTCCCTTCCAGCTCTGTTATTCCGTGGAGGGTGAAATAAGAGCTGAACTCAGAGAAACAATGGAGCATGGCAAACATCTAAGAAGGGACTCTCCCCCCCCCCCAGGTTCCTGGGCTGTAAATGTGAGGGAGGAAAGATTTAGGAGATGATCAGGCTGAACCTGAGGGATGGGTTGAATCAGTCTCAAGTCCCTTGGTGCCCACAAGAGATCTAAGTTCAGACTACCTTGAATTCCATTCATTTTTATCTCCTGCCAATTTGCTTTGACCGTTAATATGTCAGAGTGTTTGCGGCATGACTACTATTGTGAGACAACCCAGGAGCAGAACACAGGACCCAGAGTCTTATAAACAGTGGTTTATATATTACTACATACATACATACACGTGCTAGGCACATACCAGGCAAGCAAGCAATCTTCAACTCTACACAGAGAACTACAATGGAGATAGAACACGAGGAGAGAGAGAGATACTCCCTCTCACGGCCTCCCTTATACAGACAGATTCTTAAAGTGGCAATAACCCTGCTGACTCATCCTCATCAGCATTTACAGCAGCCTTACAGCAGTTGGTCAGCTATTAAATCTTCATTACCTTAACATAATAGTTCAGATTGTTGTAGAAAGTGCTGGCGTGCATTCAAGTTATCTTCATTTGAAGTGCCTGGGCTCCTGATTTCTTGCACCTCACAAGAGATGTACTCAAAAGATTACGTTACTGCGACTTCAGAATAAAGGTGCAGGTAAAACCACAGTTGGGGCCAGAACCTCCATTAGTAAGCAGAGCATTCATTAAGTGAGTCACATCTGAGTTTACAACTTTTATTGCCATGGTTGTAATGAGTCTTGCTGTTGATGTTGGCCTTGGCCTTGGCCTTGATATTGACATTGGTCTTTGCCTTGACAATGGCCTTGATATTGAACTTGACCTTGGTCTTGGTGTTGACATGGTCTTTGGTCTTGACATTGGCCTTGGTTAACAGTGGCCTTGATATTGGCTTTGGCCTTAGTACTGACATTGGCCTTGATAATGGCCTTGATATTGATATTGACCTTTGACCTTGATGTTGATATGAACTTTGGTCATGGCATTGGCCTTGGCTAACAGTGGCCTTGATATTGACCTTGGTCTTAGTATTGATATTGGCCTTGGTCATGGCCTTGATAATGTCCTTGCTATTGATCTTGACCTTGATCTTGGTGCTGATATGGACATTGGCCTTGATGTTGGCTTTGGTTAACAGTGGCCTTGATATTGACCTTGGTCATGGTCTTGATTTTGGTTGCAGAGATCTGCCACATCTTCCAAATCCTTTGCAAAGCACGGACAACCTTAATATGAAACTTCTGATCGGAAACCTATTTAAGCACCTAGGACCCCTCACCTATTTAATTTCCTGCACAAATGGTGGTCCAGAAATGATGCTGTTGGTGAGGCCACATTTCCACCAGATTTCAGAAAGCTCAGAGTGGCTTGAAGTGTCCCACTCCCCCAAAAAACCCCAAGAACTGTCATACCTCAGGAACAATGTCAGATAGTGAGGTCACACTGCACCACAGAAGATCCAATAGAAGAGAAGACTCGTAGCTCAGGGTTGAACGGTGGAGTCCTCGGTGCCCTCTAAGCATGGTAGTTTGCTTGTGGACATTGTACTGATGAGCCTCAGTGCACTGATGTTGCTTAGTTGGGTCATGAGACGTCTTGCAAGAACCCCTTCCTGCTCCTTCAGCCTGTTGCCAGGAGGAATGCCATGGTGCAAGCAGAGAAGTTTGCAATTAAATTTGTGCTTGGGAATCAGGGAAGAAGAAATGGGGGTATCTGCGGAGAGAAGCAGCGATATAATGAAACTGCTTTCTCAACCATAACTGAAGCACCACTGCTGTGATGTTGTAATTGCAATGCCAAGGAATATGTCGGCTTAGGAAGTTAATAAGTGCCACTATCAGTATTAAATAAAATGCGTCATTTTGTGGGGTGGGTGGGTGGGAATGGATATGAAATCACGTATTTGCGTGCATGTTCCGATTGGAAGGGGAGAAAAGGATCTTTCCCCACCCCCTGCCCCATCTTCCTCGCTTAGCTGTGCCAATATTTAAAAGCTTCTGTAGTTTATCTACGCAAAAACAACTTACGTATGTTCAGCATGATGTAATCTAACGTGGCATAAGGAGACCTCTTAAAATTAAGAGTACAGAGAAAAGCAACAAAGACAGTGCTGGGATTCAGCTAGTTTGCGCCAGTTCGGCTGAACTTGTTGTTAATTTTTTGCATAGTTTGGTGAACTGGTTGTTTTCACCCCGAGCTGGCCTCGCCCTGCCCTGCCCACCAGGGTTGCCATTCAGGGAGGGGAGGCTGCAGGGGCATGACCGGGAGCCGCACTGATCAGCTGGGGGGCAGCAAAGGACCGGCCATGCCGATCAGCTGGGAGGCTGATCAGTCAGTTCAGTGATACCTTCCAACTTCACGAGATCTTTTTCCTCCCGAAGAAGCTGGAAGGTCTCACTGAACATTTTTTAAACTGGTAATCACACGGTCTTCTTTTGTTGCCCTGTATGCAGGAGAATAGAGCTGGGAAACAGGTAAGTGAGGGAATGAATGGTGGTTGTTCTGGAATGTGGTGGAAGTGAGGATTTTGCATTATGATTGCTTATAAGTAAGTAAGAACCAGTAAAAGAGAAACGGAAAAATCCCTATCTGTAGATCAGCGTTTTTCAGTCTTGGCAAGTTTAAGATGGACGAACTTCATGCTGCCTTGGGAATTCTGGGAATTGAAGTCCATGTACCTTAAAGTTGCCAAAGTTGAGAAGAAGGTGTCTACGCTAGAGCTTAGGATTTTCCATTCCTGTTTTTGCAATTAAATAAACCAGTTGTGGTTTCCTTAACAAATAGTGGTTAAAGCGATATGAACCATGACTGGACTTTTTGTGAGAAACTGAAATTAAAAGTTGATCTGGGCTTTGACGATTAGATGTGGGATTATGGAAATAATGTAGACAAATGTTAATCTTAAAGTGAGAGTTTGATATAGTTTTTACTTATATCTGTACCAAAGAAAGTTGGAAGTCATTCTTTTGCAGTTTTCCTTCTTTTCGTTTCTTTCTTACACTCTCACTCTTTTTCTTTCCTGAGTCTTTTCTTTTTTCAAATCTCTTTTTTATTTGTTTATCCCTTAGCTTTGTATATATATATATATATATATATATATATATTTGATGTATGAAAGATCAGATACTCAGCCATTATAATTCAACATTCCTTATTTACAGAAATCACATCAAAATCTCGAATGAAACCCACTGGGAGCCATCTCATATAACACAGGCCTTGAGTCCCTCTAACCAAAAAATGTATTTGCAGCTCAGGGTTGAATTGTGGGGTCCTTGGTGCGCTCTGAGCTTGATGGTTTTCTTGCAGATGTTTCATTACCAAATTAGCTAATATCATCAGTACTAGAAGGGAGTGGAGTTTGCTCTTATTTTCATATACTAGTGGCTTACCCTGTCAGTGTTGGTCAGTTGCTTCGCAAACAGTGTTTTGATTGATGCAGAGTCTCTACAGCCTCAGGCAGAGAAGGGTTATTCTGCACCCCTCCCTCAAATGTTTTTTAAAATACAGCATTCCTTTAGGAACCTCCAACATGCAACCTGGGGTTAATCATCCTAAAGCAAATCCTCTTTACCAGGAGCTTCAAAATTTGCAATTTGCTGGGAAGATGTGTAGCTAAAAGTCAGTCTACATTTACACCTGGGGATATTACTTCATAGCCAAACAAAAGTGTGTATTTTCTGTGCAGTTCACACCCCTTGCTGGCTGGATCTGGATGTCACAAAGCAAAGCCCACATTTTGTAATTAAACTGTGTGCCCCGTTTTGACTGACAGGCTGCTGCAGGAAGCTGAGTGCTGTCATGCCCCCTGGCCCCGCCCACCCAACCGGTCATTAGGACAGAGAACTGGTTGTTAAATTATTTGAATCCCACCACTGGCACTTAGACTTATATATCACTTCACGGTGTTTTACAACACTCTCTGAGTGGCTTACGGAGTCAGCCTATTGCCTCCAACAAGCTGGGTCCTCATTTTACCGACCTTGGAAGGAGGGAAGGCTAAGTCAACCTTGAGTCGCTGAGAATCAAACTGCTGGCAGTGGGCAGAGTTAGCTTGCAATAGCAATAGCACTTAGACTTATAAACCACTTTATAGTGCTTTACAGCCCTCTCTAAGCTGTTTACAGAGTCAGCCTCTTGCCCCCAACAATCTGGGTCCTCATTTTACCCACCTCGGAAGGATGGAAGGCTGAGTCAACCTTGAGCCTGGTGAGATTCAAACTGCCAAATTGCAGGCGGCTGGTAGTCGGCAGAAGTAGACTGCAGTACTGCACTCTAACCACTGTGCCACAGAGGCTCATAATGGTGGACTTGATGCATGAGGTGGACTTGATGCGTCTGCTCAACAGTTAAATATAATTTTGCAGAATTCTTGACCTTTGACAATAGTGCCTGCTGAGGTAATTAAAATTATTCATGTGATTCGCAATAAATTGGGTGAAAATGTCTGAGGAAAGAAAAAAAAATGGTCTGAAAAGTTGTCAGGTTTAAAAACTCAAAGAAAAAATAAACCACCAAGGTAAAGGTAGTTCACGACTTACAACTGTTCATTTAGTGACCGTTCAAAGTTACAACAGCGCTGAAAGAAGTGACTTATGGCTGTTTTTCACTCTTATGACTGTTGCAGCATCCCCGTGCTGTTGCAGATCCCATGATCAAAATTCAGACACTTGGCAACTGACTCATATTTACGATGGTCGCAGTGTCCCTGGGGTCATGGGATCCCCTTTTGCGATCTTCTGACCAGCAAAATCCGTGGGGAATCCAGATTCACTTAACAACCATGTTACTAATTTCATAAATGAAATGATTCACTTAACAAGAGCGGCAAGATAAGCCGTAAAAATGGGGGCTCAATTTTGTGGCCGTAAGTCAAGGAATACCTCACCAGAACAGTGACCGCCAACCAGTGGGCCGGGGACCACTGGTAGTCCACGAGAAAATTTTGGTGGTCCGCAGAGAACTGTCACCCCAAAGCACCCCCAAAGCAATTAATCCAGGCTGCGTGGGAACACAAGGCTTGCGTTGCCCACATGGCCTATGGGAACACAAGGCTTGCTTCGCTTGCATTGTGAACAACACGAGGTAGTGAGGGGAGGGGGGAAAGGGCAGAGGGGGGAACTTGCTCCACTCTCCCCACGCGCCTGGCCTGGTCACCGGGCTGCTTCTTTCTGCTTCTTTCTTCTTCTGCTTTTGGCTGCACGCAAGGAAAGCAGCAAAAGTCTTCCTTTCTCTCCCCCAAACTCCGCCAGAAATGAGTCTTTGGGACCCTGCAAGGCCTCCTGCTCCAAGAGGCTGCGCCCTTCTGGCGGAGTTTGGGGGAGAGAAAGAAAGACTTCTGCTGCTTCTGCTGCTTTCCTTGCATGAAGCCAAAAGTCTCCCCCCCCCCCCCGAGAATGGAGCTGGAGACAGTATCCTGTGATCCCAAATCAAGAATGATCGGTCGGTAGGAAAACAGGGTGGGCAATTTTCCTGCAGACCTTTTGGGGGATTTTCCCAGGGTCTCTGGTCCACGGGATTTAAAATTATGAGTTTGGTGGTCCCTGAGGTCTAAAAGGTTGGCGACCCCTGGACTAGATGACCTCCAAGGTCCCTTCCAACTCTGTTATGTTGTTATTCCATGAATAACCAACCTTTCTGGAAAGTCAAAACTGCAGAAGGCCAGGCTGCAACTCGATTTTGTTATTTTATTTTTTGGGGGAGCCATTTTTTTCCTTCTCTCGGTTTCCTCACTGAGAGCAACTCAGGAGTAGGCCCTGCCAGCGGCTTATGTGAGACTTAGAAGCAACCAGGCCATTAATAAACCCCCAAATTTCCAAGGCACCTGTGAGGCGAGCAAGAGTAGAAATCAGCAGTGCTTATCACCTTATAGATGGCAACCTTGCCTGCATATTGTTCCAAACTGCAGCCCTACTGTTTTTAATTAGTGTACAGCAAAAAAAAATAAAAAATTAATAGAACCAAACTAAAAGGAAGCTTTAAGAAACCTCTAAGGGGAAAAAAAAATAAAATAAAAATAAAAACCGGCACAAAGGGATCGGTCCAGTTTTCCCTCCAAAAGCCCTAATAGATTTTTAAATGGGGTTATTAACACCTCCGATGAATTATTTTTAGGGGCACTAATTATAAAAAACAAAACTTGGCTAATTGGGCTTTGTAGACGCCTCTCCGTGGAGGGTGAAAATAGGCTGAGGAAGAGCTGAAGGGTGGAGGAACTGATTAGGGTGGGGAGAAGGAAGGAAGCGGGAAAAGCTGCAGAGAACGCGTGGATTTCCTTGCCAAAGCCCGGTGAATAATTGCGGCTTTAATTATCGGCAGAACTGCTGGCTTTGGGCTCTATGGAAAAGTTGGTCTGGGTTACTCAGCCAACCTTAGGACGGATGGACAAATGCTATCGAGCCCCAAATTTCTGTAGTTAAAGGAGACATTTGTGAAGTGAGCTTTGCCCCATTTTGCGACCTTTGGGTAGATCGTTAGGGGACTGGAGGCTAAGCCTGAGACACGTAAAGAACAATTGCAGAGATCTCCAACCTTGGCAACTTTAAGACTTGTGAACTTCAACTCCCAGAATTCTTCAGCCAGCCATGTTGGAAAGACCAAGGGAGGAAGGGAG
>NW_020769354.1:4021726-4042588 GCF_900518735.1 Pseudonaja textilis
AGAGGGAGGGAGGAAAGACCAGGGAAGGAAGGGAGGAAGGAGGAAAAAATAAATAAATAAAGAGAAAGCAAAGACCAGAGAAGGAAGGGAGGAAGAAAGGGAAGGAGGGAAGGAAGAAGGGTGGGAGAAAGAAAAAAAGAAAGAAAGAAAGAAAGAAAGAAAGAAAGAAAGAAAGAAAGAAAGAAAGAAAGAAAGAAAGAAAGAAAGAAAGAAAGGAGGGAGGGAGAAAAGGAGGGGGGAGGGAGGAAAGACCAGGGAAGGAAGGGAGGAAGGAGGAGAAAATAAAGAAAGAAAGAAAAAGAAAGAAAGAAAGGAGGAAAGAGCAAGGGAGGAAGGGAGGAAGAAAGAAAGAGATGGAGGGAGGAAGAGAGGAATGACCAGGGAAGGAAAGGAGGAAGGGATAAAGGGAGGGAGGGAGGGAGGAAAGGAAAGGGGTTTTCCGATATTCCCTACAAGATTCCCAAAAAGAAATTCAAATGAGGCGGGAAGTCAAAAGTTGTCCCTGCTCCCGCTATATTTTTGTCCAATTTGTTTCTCTGCTTTAAGTTAAGGAAATGTTTCGGAAATGTTGGTGGTGGGTTACCCTCAGTGTACGTGTGTGTGTGTGTATCTGTGTTGAGAAAAGACCATATGGAGGAATGAAGTAGGTGTTACACTCAGAAAAGACAGTGTAAATTGGACTCTGTACTTGTTCCCGTGAAGACAAACGCTATATGGCGATGCAGCCATGCCACAAATACAAAGATATACAGGAGGACGGTAGAGCAAAATCGGCAGCTACACAAACTATAATAAGGACATAAAGTTGTGTTAATTCAAAAGTCGGGGAGATGGAAGGAAACCCAGTTGGATTTGGACTGAATAAACATGATCAGGCCAGAGATAGGTTAGCAGAATTATTATTATTATTATTATATATATATTTTTTGCAAAGGGAATTCTTGGCTGGCTGGTGCCTCTTTCAAGCAATATAAATGCAAACTCCACACACTTGGACATCGCCGGATTCTCAACATTGTAATCAAACTGACGACATAATAGGAAGCCAAAGACGGAGAAGCGCAATCAAGTCATCCAGGAACACTTCCAGGTGCAAATGGTGGAACAGACGATGAATTATTGGTGTCAAATAGACAGGTTAGACTGGGGAAAATTAAAGGGGATAAGTAAGCCAGCAAGATTTGACCTAGAGGACCTACAATCAGAATGTAACATCGATGCAAGGAACCGGGGGGGGGGGGGGGGGGGGGGTAGCGTGCTTATCTTACGTGACCCTCCTGAGATGCTAGGGAAGAGATAAAAGACCTAACAGAATAACAGAATGGGGAGGAACCTTGGAGGTCATCTAGTCTAACCCACTGCTCTAGTGGTGGGATTCAAATTTTTTTTTTTTACTACCGGTTCTGTGGGCTTGGCTTGGTGGGTGTGGCGTGGCTTGGTGGGCATGGCAGGGGAAGGATACTGCAAAATCTCCATTCCTTCCCCAACTCTGCAAAATGTCCTACCAGTCAACGACTACTTCAGCTTCAACCGCAACAATACAAGACCATACCACAGATCCAAACTCAATGTAAACCGCTCCAAACTTGATTGCAGAAAGTACGACCTCAGCAACAGAGTGGTCAATGCCTGGGATGCACTACCTGACTCTATTATTACATCCTCTAACCCCCCACTCCTTTAACCTCAAACTATCCACTATTGACCTCCCCTTAATAAGTAAGAGGTCTGTAAGGGGCATGCATAAGTGTACAATCGTGTCTACTGTCCCTGTCCTATTGTCCCTTATTTATTCATACCGATTTCCTGTCTTCTTACTCATGTTTGTACTTACACCTATTATCTTGTAAGCGATTGACAAATAAATAAAATCCCCATTCCCTCCCCACCCCACTAACCTGCTTTCCAGCTCCGTTCTCCTGTGCAGGGCATCCAAAGAAGACCCAGCCAATCAGCTGGGACTTGGGAGGCAGAGAATAGATGGGGGCAGGGCCAGTCAGAGCTGGTATTTGCCAGTTCTCTGGACTACTCAAAATTACCGCTATTGGTTCTCCAGAACTAGTCAGAACCCGCTGAATACCACCTCTGCCCTACTCAAGCAGGAGGCCTTATACCTGTGATACCTGTCGATTTTTTGTCCTGTTTTGGTCCCCCCCCCTATTTTTACTGTTTTCAGGCCATTTGGGGCCATTTTCAGGCTGTTTTGGGGCTCCTTTTGGACCAAAACAAAATGGCCCCAAATGGCCTGAAAAACAGCCCCAAAATGGCTTGGAAAATGGCCCAGAAAATAGGCCAAAAATGAGTGGGAGCGGAGCCAGACAGTGGTGGGATTTGCCAGTTGGCCAAACTGCACACAGTCTTAACTACTGGTTCTCCAGAACCAGTGTGAACCGGCCACAGCTCACCTCTGGGTGTAGCTCATTACTGTATATTGCATGGAGAAAGCGGGTCAAAAGGGGCCCTCTCTAATTTTAGACCTGCAAAGGAGATGGCAAGAGAATTATACTTCCGGACTTGCAAGATTCTGTCGTTGTAGTTTTCCAATAAAGTAGAATTAGCTTACCTGGAAACAGCATTTCTTGGTTTACTAATCTAGTCCTTTTTTTGGAAAAAACAAGTAATAAGGTGCCTCTCGCATGACCAGTTTTTAACCAACCCATGCTGGTTTCTACTGATTACTTTGTTCGTTTCCGAGTTGTTTGCAAGCTTGCTGAATGATTATTTTCTCTAGTTTTCTTCCTTAGGATTTTTACAGCAATATCAAAGTGACTGAACGAGAAAGTTCCTACTTGTGAATTCTAAAGCAACTATACTGAATTTGGGCTGCTGGATTAAGATGTAGATTGAAATCTGATTCTATATTACACCCCTCCCTTTTCCCCCCAATGTTGATGTAATGTCCCTACTTAAAAGGGAGGGGAAACTCCCAATTTCACACCCTCTTGTAAGAAGTAATTATGCACCCCGTTGGTGGTATTCAAAATTCTTTACTACTGGTTCTAAAGGTGTGGCTTGGTGGGCATGGCTTGGTGGGCATAGCAGGGGAAAGATACTGCAAAATCTCCCTTCCCTCCCCACTAACCTGCTTTCCAGCTCCCTTCTCCTTTGCAGGGCAACCAAAGAAGACCCAGCCGATCAGCTGGGACTCAATGGGAGGCAGAGAAGAGATGGGGTTGGCAGGGCCAGTCAGAGGTGGGATTTGCCGGTTGTCTGAACTGCTCAAAATTTCCGCTACCGGTTCTCCAGAACTGGTCACAACCTGCTGAATACCACCTCTGGTGCACCCAAACACACACAGAATGAAATATTTTGGGGAATACCAAAAGAGGCAGAATATTATATTTCCTCAAAGGAGAAATGGAGAAACATGCTTTTAAAGGCAGAAAGCAGCCCCACTTTCCTGCATAGTAGAACAGCCCACAGCAAATGGCTGAAATCTTTAGAGATGAATATTTTGTGCCCATTAAGAAAGTTTGGGCCGATCTATTCACAAACAAAACATCTTCCACTCCAGGGGATGGGATTAAAAAGGACAGGACTTAACCTTTTAGGACATAATAGGATTAACCCACCACCATTGAAATAGCAAAAGGTACAAGCTCCTTCATTGCACATGTCATGCCCACATTGGAGACTGAATCTGTGGAGGAGGACAAGCCGAAACTTAAAGGGTTACAACTTCATAGGCTTTGGAGGAATGTTTGGAGGAGCAGCCCAGGGCCCCTCAGGATTGGGACAGTTTGTTAGCGGGGAGGATGTGGGGCAGGATGACCAAGAGAGGGCAAGCAGTGGACATGAGGAGCGACGGAGCTCAGGCGATGAGCAAGGACTGCTCCCTCCTGATCTCCAAGCAGGGAGACTGGAGAGAAGGCAGGAACAGTGCAGGTTGACCTGCACAATTCGGGAGACAGCACCCCGTCCCTCTTCACAAGGCACACCTGAGGACTGAGATTTAAGGAGACGCTGTGGGCAGGGGCATTTGCCGGGAATAAACACCGAATTGGTAGAGTTTGGTGTGCCAGTGCAGA
The DNA here is from genome assembly GCF_900518735.1 of Pseudonaja textilis. The sequence goes on from NW_020769354.1 coordinate 4,025,755, forward strand.
CATTTGGAGGTTGCAGGACTGTTTGCTTCTTCCTTACTTGTGGACTCAGTACCGTCTTTCTGATTTTGTGGGCTCCTTGTTTGTTCCTTGTTTCGTGGACTCATTTCCCTATTCCTTTGTTTTGCTGGACTGGGTACAGCCCAGTGCGTGTGTGTGTGTGTGTGTGTGTGCATGTGTGCGTGAGCAAGCACACTCACCTGCTTTGCTCTGGGACTTCCCAAGAACGTGGGAGCGTTTGAGGGGACATTTGGAGCATTAAAGGGGAGTTTGAACTGTCACCTGGCTGTGTGACCTTCGTGCCTTGTCCCGGGTCATCACAGCACAATCCCCAGAACAGTTCAAACTCCAAAGTCACAGAAACCTATAAAGATCCATCCATTCATCCAACCAACTGGCCAGCTGTCCCAGAACCGCATGCTGTGGCTGTTGGTTCTGCTCATCAATAAACCTCCTTTCCTTGTAGCCAGTCACGCTCCGTTTTATTTCCATTGTCTTTCGCCCATCTTGGAACTGGACCAGATTTTTCTCCCAACACTCTCCTGTCACGAAATTGACCTCCTGATGTTCAACCCACTCTCTGTCCCGCCACCGACCCCATGAAAACAGGAGATGTCGGGCTTCCCCGCCATAAAACTTCTAGCATGTTGGCAACTCACCCCTCCCATTCCCCAAAGCCGCCCCGTTTCAGCCGTTCCCTTAGGAAAGGGACATGGGTTACTTACAAGCCTTCCCTACGTGTGCAAGCCGTCTTTCGAAGCCGATGATGTATAGACTGACAAAAGCTGTAATGCCTTGAATACATAAAAGGCGATGCCTGAGCACCGAAGTGTGGTAGATGCCCTTTAATGTTCTGCTTTTTAAAGACCAGGGTAGAGTTCAGGAGGCACAGTCATGAGGTTTAATGATTTAATGGGGGATGGCTGGGGAGCTGAAGTAGTTACTACACCCTGGGGAAAGCTGGCTCCTCATACATATTACTTTAGTCTAATGGCCTATGAACGCTTCTTCGGTGACACAGAGGAAAAAGTCATGCTACATAGACTCTATAATCTTGAACGGGTTGATTAAATGCATATTAAACAACACTAAATTGGAAAAAAAAGGGAGGGAGGGAGGGAGGGAGTCCAGGCGCCACGGTGTATGTTGACACCATTCTTGGGAAATGTTGTGACTCATTTCATTCGGTGGGCGATACGGACATAATTTCTCCTGGTCGCTGCTTTTGTTTCTGACGGAACTTTGTTGCAGATGAACTCTGTTGGGTGGATTGGAAGAGGCAATGTTTGAGGGTGGCTTAGGAAGGGGCCATGGAAGTCGCTTGGGGAAGGAGGCAACGTCAAGGCTGAGATGAAGGTGAAGGTGAAGGGAACATTTGTAGCTCAAGGTGGAATTGTGAGGTCCTTGGTGCTCTCTGAGCTTGGCTGTTTTCTTGCAGATGTTTCATTACCCAACTTGGCAATATTATCAGTGCTAGAAGGGAGTGGGGTTTGCTCTCATTTTTATATACTGATGGTGAGGCGTAGCTGCCCACGGGGCACTCCTAATGGCAAGTTCCCCCCCACACCTCCCCCCCATTTCGCATGTTTTAAAGTAGGCCTAAATTTGGGGGGAGGGGCTTAATTTCATTTTATACCTAGAAAACATGCTGGGTCTTCCTTTTGGGGGGGCGGGGGCGTATTGTTGGAGAAACACGGTACATACATACATACTTGTAGATATGGAATACTTGGTGTCCTCTGGGCTTAGCTGTTTTCTTGCAGATATTTCATTACCCAACAAGATAACATGATCAGTGCTAGAAGGGTTCAGCCATCAACAGGCACATAGAGATAAACAATGTTTACATACTGTTCAAAAGAGACAGTCAAAATGTCAAAAAGGAAACAAAAAAGACCAAAACGCTTCCTCACCACCAACACCCAGATGAGCAGAGATTAACACCAAGATTAACAGTAGACTGACAATCAAGAAATAAACAATAACTTAATCAAGGAACTATTAACACAGGCAATCTAACAGGAAACAACAGCTAATCAAGGAACCACTAAAGAGCACTTTGACCAGCACTAACAGAGCAAGTGACTTCTATATAAACAGAGGACAAACCCTGCAACCTCATTGATGAGTTACTTAGTTGAGCAATGAAATGTCCACGAGAAAATTGGGACTGATTTTCTGAATGTTCAAATGTGGGTTTTTTGGTGTTCTCTGAGGTTGTTTTCTGGCAGACGTTTTATTACCCAACTAGGTGATATCATCAGTGCTACAAGGGAGTGGGGTTTCTGCTCTGTTTATATACCAATGTCTTGCCCTGTCAATGTTGGTGGTTTTTGGTGGTTCCTTGATTAGGCTGTTGTTACTGATTGTTTGTCTGAGTCAGTCGTTCCTTGATCGGGGAATAGTTTACTGTGGGATCCTTGGTGCTGTCTGAACTTGGTTGTTTTCTTGTAGACATTTCATTACCCAAGTAGGTAACATCATCAGTGCTAGAAGGCAGTGGAATTTGCTCTCTGTTTATATACCAGTGTCTTGCCGTGTTGATGGCCATGTTCTTGGAAGTTCCCAGATTAGACTACTATATACTAATTGTCTAGATTGGTCATTCCTTGATGACACTGTTTACTGTTAGACAGGGGTGGGCTGCCGGGGGTTGCTCAGGAGAGACCCTACCTAAGATTCTGTGCAGTTTGGAGAACCCCCAAATCCTACTCCTGGATGGCCCTGCCCAACCCTCCCCTCCTAGGACTCCCCACGCAACCTGTTTTGGATGCAGGTAAATGCAGGGTGCATGTGGAGTCTCGGGGAGGGCAAAAAACAGGCCTCCCAAAAGTTCTGGAGGTCCAGAAATGCTCCTGTTTCCTATTCCCAGAGAATCCTGGGTCCTGGCTGCTCTGAACTGGGTGGTTTTCTTGCAGACATTTCATTACCAAACTAGGTAACATCATCAATGCTCGAAGGAGTAGTGTTTGCTTTTATATACTCATGGCTTCCCCTGTCAATGTTGGCAGGTGTGTTCTTGGTGGTTCCTTGATTAAGCTGTTGTATATTTGTAGCTTGTTTGGCTGTGTTGCTAGTTCCTTGATTGGGGTATTGCTGGTCTTGAGTTAATCTTGGTGTTAATCTCTGTTCATCTGGGTGTCGATTACTGGTGAGGAGGAATTTTGGTCTTTTTGTTTCCTTTTGATCTTTTCGATTATCTTTTTTGAACAGTATGTTATGATATGTACAGAATAACCCTTGAGTAACAAGGATATGCACATGGAAACATTTATGAGAGTAGTTATGAATAATTATTCAGCCACATACAGATACACTAAATTGAGTTAAAGTTTACTTTAAGAAATAGCACAGTCCAATAAAGAATCGAAGTCATATACATTTTAACAGTCCAAAGAATATCCAATTACAAAGTCTTCTTACCTGTTGTCTTTGTCATTTACAGTAAACAAAAATATCAAAATATAACCACAGCATAAATACAACAGAGAACCTTAGATAACAACAGAAAGTCAGAGATACAGAATGTCAGAGATACAGAATATGAGAGAGAGACAAGCTATGATAATTTGCAATATAATCAACCAATCGGAATATAGTATAAATCAATACAGTGATTTTGTCTTAAAGCTACAAACATACATTGTTGGTTTATATATTGCCAACCCAACTAATTGGTGGACAGATTCTTAACATGGCAGGTAGATGTTGTTTACCTCAATGTGCCTGTTGATGGCTGATTAATCCGAGTATGTAGATATTGTCTAACTCAATGTGCCTGTTGATGGCTGATGAATTCCTGGATTAATCCAGGAATTCTCTAGCATTTTGGGACTTAGTTTGACCTAGGATGTTTCACCAGTTGAAACAATATTTTTCTGTCACCAAATTTGAGACTTTCCCCCCCATCCTCATTCAGACATCCAAGCTGTTTTTGAAAAAACTTTCCAATCCTACTGGCAGAGCCATCACTTGGAACAGAATCTTATGGCAAGTGATAGAGAGGGTTAAAATATATATAAAATATATATATATACATACATACATATATATATATACATACATACATACATATATATACATATATATACACACATATATATATATTGCAACCCCCCACCCAATACTTCCCCAATCCTTTCCCTCCTTCTAAGTGATGTTATTGAATTTTTATGCAGCCTATTAGCCAGTTCTCAGAGTATTTGGCTCCCAAATTGTATCTCCTGCCATTTCTGTGTCACATTTAAAATGCTAACAGTACAGAATGTCATTTACAGAATCGGGGCGTTTGCTGCGGAAAATTAATTTGACTTATTCCTTCTGCCTTTTCCTATCTCCAGGCCAATATTATGCTACTCATTCTACAAGAGTAATACTTAATGAATAGGACTATTAATAATGTCAGGGTCTAAAAAAGGGAGGGCCCTCTTATGGGGAAATGGAGAGGCGTTGCGGAGGGTTTGTGGGGGAGAGAGACGAGAAATCACCTGACTCGGGTTAATATACCATGGAAATATCAGGCCATGCAATGTAATTACGGAGCAGAAAAGAGTTAAAAAAGAATATCAAACCAGTTGGAGTTACCGGCTGGCAAGCACCCACCCTGTTTGCCTCCTTCCTGCCAATAATTCTTTTTTCTTAGCCTTTGGGAAGGCAAAAATGTTTTTGAAGGTATCACAGCAGGTCAACTGTGAAAACATCAAGGGGAAACAGAGATGGAGCTCTGAAGAATACGGGGCGGTTTTCTGGAAAGAGTGCAAGCAGTCCTGGACTTACAGCAGAGGTGGGTTATTCAGCAGGTTCTGACCAGTTCTAGAGAACGGGTAGCAGGAATTTTGAGTTATTTGGAGAACCAGCAAATACAGGGGTGGGATTCTACCAGTTCACATCTATTCGCTAGAACCGGTTGTTAACATTCTAAGCAGTTTGGAGAACTGGCTGTTAGAAGAAATTACTGGCCTAATCCTGTAAGGAAGGCAGGAAGGAAACATTCTGGTGTCGCTTACAGAAACTGCCTCTCCGTTAACTCTTATTACATTCTTGGCAGGACTAGACTTCCTGTCTCTGGAACGTCTCTGGAGCTTTTTTCCCCCTCCTTTGCTGGTACTTTGCTTGTGTGGAGTGACCATTCAAAGTTACAATGGCACTGACAAAAGTGACTCATGACCGTTTTTCACACTTACGACTGTAGCAACATCCCCAGTCATGAGAGGCCAGGCGAGGATATGCATGCCTCAATGTGAGTGATGTTGAGTTGGCCATGCCCAGCCAATAACATGACCACCAAGCCATGCCCACCCAGTCAGCCACGCCCACAGAACCAGTTGTTTAAAAATTCAAATCCCACCCCTGGGCAAATCCCACCTCTGACTGGCCCCACGTCATCTATTCTCTGTCTCCCGCTGATTGGCCGGGTCTTCTTTAGTTGCCCTGCATAGGAGAACGGAGCTGGAAAGCAGGTTAGTGGGGTGGGAAGGAAATGGGGATTTTGCAGTATCCTTCCCTGCCACGCCCACCAGCCACACCCACCAAGCCACACTCACAGAACCAGTAGTAAAAATGTTTGAATCCCACCACTGACTTACAGCCATAACAGAGCCTGGCATTTCTGTCATAAGTCGAGACACCCCTAGAGTCCACCCGATTTTATGGCCTTTTTTAAAAAAGCCCCAGTTGTTAAGCTAATCCCTGCAATTGTTAAGTGAAATCACATACTTATTAAATGAATCCGTTTTCCCACAGTGACTTTGCTTGTGGGAATAACAATAGCAATAGCACTTATATACTGCTTCAAGGTGCTTTATAGCTCCCTCTAAGCGGTTTACAGAGTCAGCCATCTTGCCCCCAACAATCTGGGTCCTCATTTTACCTGACTTCGGAAGGATGGAAGGCTGAGTCAACCTTGAACCAGTCAGGATTGAACTGCTGGCAGTGAGCAGTGAGTTAGCCTGCAGTACCGCATTCTAACCACTACGCCACTCATGGGAAGCTGGCTGAGAAAGTCACAAACGTTGATCACATGACCCTGGGACGGTGCCGCCACCATAAATTCATGCTGGTTGCCAAGCAGCCAAATTTTGATCACGTGACCACACTTGCAACGGTTGCAAGTGTGAGGACTGGTTGTAAGCCACTCTTTTCAGTGCCATTGTAACTTTAAATGATTGTTAAAAGAATGGTTATAAAGTTGAGGAGTGCCAGTAACTGTTTGCCTTCCCTCCCCTTCAAAAATGGAGCTGTTTTTTGCATTCCTTCTCTCCTCCTTCTCCATACCCCAAATAAATAAATAAATAAATGGTTGGCATCACCCTGGTTTTGCCATTGGATTTGGCTCCATAGTGCCCAGTGGCAGGGCCTTTTTCAGTCTTGGTGTCAACCATCCCAACTTGGTCAGTTAAAAAAAGACAAACTCTCAAATCCCTTGACCCAAAGATGCTTTTTCAACAGTGTTCAACAGTGACCTCATATAACATATAACAGATAGAGTTGGAAGGGACCTTGTAGGTCCTCTAGTCCAACCCCCTGCCGAGCAGGAGACCCTACACCATTTCTGACAAATGGCAGTCTAATCTCTGCTTGAAAGCCTCCAGTGATGGGACACAGGGCAGAAAATGTCCTCATAAAGCACATCCCCACAACCACAGTCCTTTCAGCAGTTCCAAGAAGGCTTCGCACCCATTTGCACTACTCAGCTGACACACAGATAGACCTCCAAGTGGCCTCAACAGCTCTCTGAAAGAATGCAAATAACCAGCTGTCTGCAAAGAATATAAATCTTTCCATTCCCTACCCTCCAGTCAGAGCTGAAGAATGAAAAGCGAAACGTCTTCAAAGAAAAAGAAAAAAGAAAAAAAACAGAAAGACCGGTTGCCTCTTGAAAAAAAAAGCACCTTTGGGACAACCACGACCTGGAGGACTGAGCATCTCCATAGACATTTAGCACCACAAATCCATCGCTCACGAAAGTACACTTTACTAAAGCCAAATGGTTACAGAAGCAGCAAAGCCAGATCTGAGATTTTCGCATTTCCTTTGTTCTTACCTGCCTCCCTGGTTATCTGTGAGTGTCCAATTAGATGCTAACAATTTGTTTGGGTAACACGATCCCTGTCTTCATGGGCTGGATGGTTCGGTTGTGGCTGCCAGCGATCAGCGGAGCTGGCGGCAGACTCAGACAGTGAGGAGGTTGGGGAGGAACACAGGCCAGTTCTGGAGTCTGGGGAAGGCTCTGACAAGGGCTCTGCATCGGAGGCAGAGATGGGGCCAGGGCTGTCCGACAGTTATCAGCTGCCTTCGGAGTGGGAGATCAGTGGGGCAGAAGAACAGCTGGAGCCTGTTCCCAGTTTGCGCATGCACAGAGCCGCCGGGAGAAGAGAACAGTTAAGGAACAAGGATCAACTCAAGAGTAAGGGCACAGGTGGACGGTGGATGGTGAATGGCCCCTCCCATAGGGAATAAAGAGGAACGAAAGGGGAGTGGTGTTTGCAGGAGACAATTAGTTCAATTCATTAGAGTGAAGATCTGTTCCTGACTTCTTGCCAAGTAATTTCTGCTACAGCATGGTGTTTGGAAGGGTTTTTTTTCGGGATGTGGAATTGGCTTCGTGGTTTTGGGAATCCTAGGTCAGAACAGGTTCTGCATTCCTTAGTGTGACTGTCATGCCCCCGGTGGAGACTGACTCTGAGGAAGAGGAGGAACCGCCGACAGGGAGTGGAAGTGTGGCTCCGGAGGTTGTGGAGGAGGCTGGGGAAGGGCAGAGGCCAGCTGGGCCGTCAGAGGAAGACCCAGGCCCATCCCCTCTTCATCCTAGGGCACGCAGGGAGGAGAGGATAAGGGAGAGATGTGGTCTACTCAGGAGGAGAGGGACTTGATCCTCTTCATGGGCTGCAGCTGTGACAACTGAATAAGAGTTTGGACCTGCGTACTGGCAAACGCTGGAAACAAAGCATGGAAATATCTCTAGTTTATAGTTCCTCTCAGAGTTTGGCTTCCTTCCCAGTGTGTGTTATCTGTGGACATCCTCCAGCCCTTATCTTGCCTGGTTTGTGTTGCTTTTTTCCTTCTTCTTGTAACTGTGTGGAAGTTTTTTTGTCTTCCATCAAAGATATTCGGAGCTTGGAAGCAAAATGAAGGAAGGGCTTCATCTGTTTTCTGTGACTGTGTTTGTTTTGTATCCCACCCTGGGTCATCACAGTGACCTTGGAACAACCAGCAGCTTTCATGGGATGGCACAATGCATAGCTACTATTCCCCTCATGCTAATCCACCCCCTTATTCCACCCCGTAATCCCCTCCCCTGTTGAGTTTGCTGACAGCAAACAATGCACAGCGTACCAAGATGGCAGTGCTGACATGGGGCTCCTGAAGGTCACTGCGTTAGATGAAGACGTCCCCGTTTTCCAGCAGCATTGATAGCCTAAAATGCAAATTGAACAAGGTGCCACTGTTTTAGACAAGTAGTCCTTGACTTCACGACCACACGTGGGGCCAGATTTTGTGGGGCTGTAGGTAGAGGTTCTACAGGGGAGGCTTTATTAAAGCTGGATTGTGCATTAATCTCTATATCTAGGGACATCCTCAAATATCTGTTGCAAAGGAGCAATGTTAGCCTTGTGCTGAATGAATTTAACAGGTTTCATACATCAGTTACGTGGAATTTTAATATCTGGATTATAATTGTAGATTTATGGATTATAATTTTTCTCACTTGCTGCTGCTGTGTGTGTCTAGGGTTTGTAATTCGTTTTAATTGACTTTATGATTGCTGTCCAGGCACTTGTTTGAGATGGGCAGCCATAGAAATTAAATGAATGAATGATTGAATGAATGAATGAATGAATGAATGAATGAATGAATGAACAAACAAACAAACAAAATGTGGAGATTCTCAGTCATCCAGATCATAGTTATCCCGAATATGCTTTTTTCTTTTTTAAATTTTTTTAAATCGATTTGCCATTAAATACATTTCTTAGTGTTTAATAAACATTGTGTTGTCTAGGTATTTAATTTGCTTAACACTACAAATTTACATTCTAAATCTCCACCCACTTTTATTCCAACCATTGGTAAAATAAATTCCATGTTTGATAATATTCTACATCTTCTCTCTGTTTAATTTTCAATGTCAATCTATCCATTTCTGTGCAATCTAGTATCTCACTGACTATCTCCTCATCTCATGGTATATCTTCATTTTTCCAGTATTGTGTGAATACAATCCTTGCTGATATTAAGGCATGTAATATTAAATACTTATCAATTTTTTTCTGATATTGTACCTAATAAAAATAGTTCAGGTTTAAAATCTACCAAAGATGCTTTTTCAAGAGGCAACTGGACTTTGTTCTTCTTGGAAGATGTTTTGTTTCTCATCCAAGAAGCTTCTTCAGTTGTCCACCATTCAGTCAGAACTGAAGAAGCTTCTTGGATGAGAAGTGAAAAGTCATCAAGGAAAAATAAAGTCCAGTACTTTGGGGAATGAACGAACTCTACTTTTTCCTGGTAACCCCGCCACAAGACATCTAGTTGTCCATTATGAAAAATAAATAATTGATGGACCAAAAAAGGCCTTGGCTGCATCTAGCAGAAATTTCTTATGTTCTTAAGACAGATCAACTACGAAATCTGCTAGCAAAGGACACAGAAAAGAGCCAAGTTTCTTGGTGTGGGAACTGTCCGTGGTGCTGACTCAGACTGATTAGCACCACTAAGAATCTCCGGATCCAGCTTTTGGAGGATCACATATTGGATCCACGAGGCACCCAAATCCTGCATTACATATGGGGATAGGATTGTGACTTGCTTTGCAAGAGATGTGGGAGTGGATGCCATCTACAGAGAAGGTATTTAATATGGCAGTGAAGGTGCTGGCCTAAAAACTCGAAGATTGTGAGCTCTAGTCCCATGTTACACAGGGAAAGCCACCTGGGTGATTTTGGGCCAATCATTCTCTCTCTCATCCCAACCTACCTCTCAGAGTTGTTGTTATGAAGAAAATAAGAAAAGGAAGCAATATTAGATGTTCACTGCCTTGAGTTACTTATAAGAAGTAATAAAGGCAGGATTTTAAAAATAAATGAATGAATGAAATAAAGGTAATAACAACAACAACAATAATAACAATAAACCAAAGCCTCCCTCCTTCCCTCCCTGTCCCCTTCCTTCCTTCCTCCCTTCCTTCCTTCCTTCCTCCCTTCCTTCCTTCTTCCCTTCCCTCCTCCTCCTCCTCCTCCTCTCTTACTCTTCTACTTCCCTTTCCTTTTCCTGAAGACAGAACAAGAAACAATGGATGGAAACTAACCAAGGAGAGAAGCAACCTAGAACCAAGGAGAAATTTCCTGACTGTGAGGACAGTGGAACAGCTTGCCACTAGAAGTTGTGAATGCTCCGACACTAGACACATTTCAGAAGAGATTGGACAACCATTTGTCTGAAGTGGTGTAGGGTTTCCTGCCTAAGCAGGGGGTTGGACTAGAAAATCTCCAAGGTCCCTTCCAACTCTGGTATTTTGCCAAAGTGAGCATGTGCCCAGGTGATTGCTTCTTTTGGATCTGGAGACAATGACCACACAGGTGAGCAAAGAGATGTACAGTTTTATTGTTAATTCAAGCAAGCAGATTTAAAAGTACAGGTGGTCCTCGACTTACCACCGCAATGGAGACCAACATTTCCATTGCTAAGCGAGATGGCTGTTCAGTGAGTTTTACCCCATTTTATGACCTTTCTTGCCACAGGGAATCATTGCCGTTGTTAAGTTATCGACGCCATTGTAAAGTGAATCCGGCTTCCCCATTGACTTTGCTTGTCAGATGGTAGCCAACGGTGGCTAACATGACCCTGGGGACACTGCAGCCATCATAAATATGAAGCAGCTGCCAAATGTCTGAATTTTGATCACTCGACCTTGAGGATGCTGAGGTCATAAGTGTGAAAAACGGTCATAAATCCCTTTTTTCAGTGCTGTTGTGACTTTGAACGGTCACTAAACAATCGGTTGTAAGTCGAGGATTGCCTGCACTGAGAATGATGTTTCATAGCTCTGATTTTATGAAGTGGGCTTTCTTTCACAGGTCCCCCTCCACCTACACATGCATGCAAACACACACACACACACACACAAACACACGGAAGGGATTGTTGGAATTGGCGAGATCACAGGGAATTCAAATGCAGAACCACCGAGAGTTATAAATATCAAATAATTTTCCAGGCTTCTGCTGAAAAATGCAGCCAACCTCACCCCCAATCTCCACCCTGTTTCTTCAATGCACAGAATGGATATTTTCATGCATTGAAAACTCAAATCAATTTCCCGTAATTGTTTGGATCAATAGTTGGAACAAATAGTTCAGGCCCTGAAGGGTCTGGAGCCTTATTCCAGATCCCTGGAGGTAATAGCTAAGACGGTCTTGGCCCTACGTGGGTGAAAAGATTGACCAGTGGAACAAGGCCTTTGACCTTGGCTGGTAAATTTTGTAAAGAGAAGAGAAGAGAAGAGAAGAGAAGAGAAGAGAAGAGAAGAGAAGAGAAGAGAAGAGAAGAGTTGGAAGGGACCTTGGAGGTCTTCTAGTCCAACCCCCTGCCTAGGCAGGAAACCCTACACCACTTCAGGCAAATGGCTGTCCAACATCATCTTAAAAACTCCCAGGGTTGGAGCATTCACATCCAGGCGAGCTGTTCCACTGATGAATTGCTTTAACTGTCAGAAAAATTTCTCCTTAGTTCTAAGTTGCTTCTCTCCTTGATTAGTTTCCATCCGTTGCTTCTTGTCCTCCTGGCGCTCTTCTTTGTGGCAGCCTCTGAGATATCGGAACTCTGCTATATCATGTCAGCCCTCGTCCTTCTCTTCAACAAACTGGGTATATCCAGTTCCAGCAACCGTTCTTCATATGTTTTAGCCTCCAAGTCTCCTAATCCTCTTTGTTGCTCTTCTCTGCACTCTTTCTAGCGTCTCAACCTCTTTTTTACATCGTGGCAATCGAAACTCCATGCAAGATTCCAAATGTGGCCTTACCAAAGCAGACTGAAACCTAGAAACCTAGAAAACTCATGGCACAAAGAGACACAGAGGTTCGTTGCATTTCTTTTGGTTTCGTTTCTTTTCTTTTCAATTTATGTATTATTTTTAATTATATTTTACTTGGCTTCGTTTTCAAGATACTTTTATGGACACTGAGAACATGTGCATCAAGACAAATTCCTGGTGTGTCCAATCACACTTGGACAATAAAGAATTCTATTCTATTCTGTTCCGTTCTGTTCCATTTTATTCTATTCTTTGTCGGATGATGGACATGTGTTTATCCCAAGCATGTTTAACCTCAGTGACTGAAGTTTGAGCCACTAATGTGGTGGCGTGGTGGTGCTGTGGTTAGAATTCAGTACTGCAGGCTGCTTCTCCTGACTGCCGGCTGCCAGCAGTTCAGCAGTTCGAATCTCACCAACTCAAGGTTGACTCAGCTTTCCATCCTTCTGAGGTCAGTAAAAGGAGGAGCCAGATTGTTGGGGGTTGATAGGCTGACTCTGCCAATCACTTAGACAGGGCTGTAAAGCCCTGTGAAGTGGTATATAAGTCTAAGTGCTACTGTTACCTTCGCTGATGTTGGTTTTCAGGAGGCAACTGGACTTTCTTGGTTTTTCTCTGAAGACGTTTCGCTTCTCATCCAAGAAGCTTCTTCAGCTCTGACTGGATGATGGGGAATGGGAGGATTTATATTCCTTGCAGACAGCTGGTCGTTTGCATCCTTTTTAGAGAGGCCTTGAGGCCACTTGGAGGTCTGTCTCTGTCCTCAGGGTCACTCAGCAGAATATTCACCCTCCATTTTGGGGGCCTTAGCAAACACTGCTGAAAGGACTGTGTTGTGGAGCTGTGCTTTCTGCAAGATGCTTTCTGCCCTCTGTCCAATATACACCCTCCATTTTTGCATCCAGTTGAGAGAGGGTGACATGAGGAGAACCCTCGGTATAAAATTCTGAAATGGAGCCTCGCTATATGGCCAAATTCTAGCAAAGCAATTCTTGGTAATGAACAATGGAGGAAGTCTAATTAAAATGCAAATAGCCGCTATCATCCAATGGCTGCATTTGCATAGGATGTTGCGTTTGATTATCGAATTAACTTGTTTTTGGGACGTCACACTGAGTAACGAAATGGGAAGATCTGCCGAACACGGAATATTGTGGAAAAATGGATGAAGGCTGGGCCTTCCCGAAAGTAAAAGAGGGCAGGGCACCATGTCCTTGAACCCTACGCTCTTTTTATGGGTGTCAAGGAGGCTGTTGGGGTCCTGGTGTTGAGTTTTTAGACCCCCTCCCCACATGGCATCCCAATGAAAGATTTAAAAAAAAACCCAAACTATTTTCCAAAGTACCTGAAGGCAGGAGAAGAAGGAACAGATGGAAACTAATCAAGGAGAGAAGCCATACATATCATGGCATAGAATACATATTTTAGATACTGTCGTGGTTCACCGACAGCTGAGGTCTCGGAGAGCGAGGACACAGATGAGGGGCCTGCCTGTGATTCAAGGATGGGGCCATGACCATCAGGGAGTGGAGTGCTGGCTTCGGAGATTGTGGAGGCTGGCAGCAATGATGAAGAGCCCCCCGAGGAGCCTGTGCCAAGTGCGCGTGCACGCAGGGCTGCTTGAAGAAAAGAGCAGCTGCAGCAGCACAGGCGACTCGGGAGTAAGGCTGCAAGGTGATGCCCCCACCCTTAAGGGATAAAAGCCAGCCCTCAGAGGTGGGATTCTTTGCAGGAAGCAAAGAAGTTTTTCCACTCAAGCCTTGTGGACGTTCAGAATATCTCAGTTGGTGTTTGGAGATTCTTTGTGTTTGAAGTATTTCACAGTAACTTTATCTAGTGTTCTTGGCAGCCTTGCACAACCTTGGCAAGGCTCGTTCTTATCAGAGACAATTAGTTTGAAACAACCTTTTAACCGGGAAGGAACGGAATTCGTAAAGAATCTTTAAAAGATTTTGCTGTTACCTCCTTTTCGTGTTTGTTTCCTTGGAACAAGGTTTGGGTCTGTACAGGTACATTTATACATCTGTACATTTATGCAATAGTTTCCAATTCTAGTCATCCATTCTGCCAACCCTATTCTCTTTTGATTCTAGATCTTTCCTTTCCCCACACCATTGACAGAATTTATCCCATACTCTATAGTATTTTATCTCTTCTTTATTTTTCATCTCTAAACTTAGTTTATCCATCTCAGCGCATATCTTTTGTATTACATCATTTTCATCAGGAATTTGTCTTTCCACTTTTGAGCAAAAGTTAGTCTTGCTGCTGCAATCACATGCATCATTAAACAGATCTCTTTTTTTATTGTATTTTCTGTTATAATTCCAAGAAGAAGAAAAATCTGGTTTGTATTTCACTTTATACCCTACTATCTCCTCAAACCACCTCTGCCAATTCTCTGCCAAAATTCCTGGGATTGTCGGAATGATCACACCATGTCCGATGTTTTTAATAACTTACTTCATAAAATTTTGTTTTTTTAAAAAAAAGGAGAGAAGCAACTTAGAAGTAAGGAGAAATTTCCTGATGATGAGAACAATTGATTCCGTGGAATTGCTTGCCTTCAGAAGTTGTGAGTTGTGTCTCCAAGACTGGAGGTTTTAAAAAAAGAGATTGAACAACCCTTTGTCTGAAGTGGTGTCAGGTTTCCTGCCTGAAGCAGGCGGGCAGAGTAAAAGATCCCTAAAGTCCCTTCCAACTCTGTTATTCTGTTATCCTCATCTCCTATATCCCTGGCAGACAGCTGATCATTTGCATTCTTTTAGAGAGTTGTTGAGGCCACTAAGAGGCCACTTATCTGTGTCCTCAGAGTCTCTTGAATAGTGCAAATGGGTGTGGAACTGAAGATGTTTCTTGGATGAGAAGTGAAACGTATTCAAAGAAAAAACAAGGAAATCCCATTGCCTCCTGAAAAAAAAGTACCTTTGGGACAACCATGGCCTGGAGGACTGAGAATCTCCATCGACTCTTAGCTCTTCACCTTGGGATGAACTTCTTTCAAATGGTTGTGGCAGTAGGACTGGATTTCCAGGGGGGAAAAGTTGCAGACTACAGGAACCATTTGCACTTCTATTTGAGACGCAGACCACACAGGCTCATCCCCGACAGCCGGCACCTGCCTTCAACAGGGAAGGGACACAAGGCAGAGAAAAATATCCTGCAGAAAGCACAGCTCCACAACACAGTCCTTTCAGCAGTTCTAAGAAGGCTCCACACCCATTTGCACTACTCAGGTGAACCTGAGGACACAGACAGACCTCCAAGTGGCCTCAACGGCTCTCTAAAAGGACGCAAATGATCAGCTGTCTGCAAGGAGTGTCAATCCTTCCATTCCCCACTATTCTGTCAGAGCCGAAGAAGTTTCTTGGAGAAGTGAAACGTTTTCAAAGAAAAACCAGAAAGTCCAGTTGCCTCCTGAAAAAGCACCTTTGGGATCTACTGGAAAAATATAATTCCTTGCATTTTCATAGTCTCTGTTCATGCCCAACTATATGTTTACGTACAGGATAATGCCGTACAGGTTACATACAGTTTCATACCAATTTATAATGCCTTGGTAAGGCCACACTTGGAATACTGCATCCAGTTTTGGTCGCCATGATGAAAAAAAAATGTTGAGACTCTAGAAAGAGTGCAGAGAAGAGCAACAAAGATGATTCGGGGACTGGAGGCTAAAACATACGATGAACAGTTGCAGGAACTGGGCATGGCTACTCTAGTGAAGAGAAGATCTAGGGGTTACATGGTAGCCATCTTGCAATATCTGAGGGGCTGCCCCAAAGAAGAGGGAGTCAAGCTATTCTCCAAAGAACCTGAGGGCAGGACAAGAAGCCATAGATGGAAACTAATCAAGGAGAGAAGCAACTTAGAACTAAGGGGAAATTTCCTGACAGTGAGAACAATTAACCAGTGGAACAACTTGCCTCCAGAAATTGTGAATGCTCCAACACTGGAAGTTTTTAAAAGATGTTTTATCACTCAGGTGGCCCTAAGTTTTAAAAAGATGTTGGATTTGTCTAAAGTGGTGTAGGGTTTCCTGCCTAGGCAGGGGGTTGGACTAGACCTCCAAGGTCCCTTTCAACTCTGTTATTCTATTCTATTCTATTCTATTCTATTCTATTCTATTCTATTCTATTCTAGGAGTCACCCGTGAGAGAATCATCCCTGCACGTAGAAAAGTAGCACATTAAGAAGAAGGCCTCTTTTGACGTTCTCATTTTCCATGCTGGGAAACTTCATGATCCCTGCAAGGGGAGAAGATTTAAATGTGCTTCAGTTTGGACTGCCAGTCACTGAGAGCTGACTCCTTTGAAGGTGAAGGAATCCCATTTTATGATGGTTATTATTGTTTTATTGCCACTCGTTTGCCTGCCTTGTAATTTATTTGTTAATCTGCTCTCCAGCTCATGAATTTTGTGTTCAGAAAATGGGGAAAGGGAGAGAGAGAGAGAGGGAGGGAGGGAGGGACGGAGGGAGGGAGGGAGGGAAAGAGACATTAAAGACACATTGTTAGTTCTTTGGAAGGTGAAGGACAAAATTTGAGGAAGGAAACGTGGTGCTATCATTTCATCCTTTCTAAAAAAAAAAAAAAAGACAACTCTAAAGTCAGCAAAAAGAAAAAAGATTCTTCAATTAATAATTATTGAAGCTTCCAACGCTTGAGGTCAACAACAATTCATCCTTCCCTCCCAATTTCCTCCCCCACTTATTCACCCCTTCCTCTTTCCCTCCCCCCCTCTCCCTCTGCCATCATTCCATCCCTCCCTCCTCCTCTCCCTCCCTCCCTCTTCCATCCTTCCCTCTCTC
>NW_020769354.1:4051694-4080315 GCF_900518735.1 Pseudonaja textilis
CTCAGCCAGCGTAAGACTTGTGGACTTCAACTCCCAGAATTCCTCAGGCAGCGTAAGACTTGTGGACTTCAACTCCCAGAATTCCTCAGCCAGCGTAAGACTTGTGGACTTCAACTCCCAGAATTCTTCAGCCAGCGTAAGACTTGTGGACTTCAACTCCCAGAATTCCTGAGCCAGCCATGCTGGCTGAGGAATTCTGGGAGTTGAAGTCTTAAAGTTGTCAAGTTTGGAGGCCCCTGCCCTCAAGGGGAGTTTCCCACCCTCCTTTCTAGTAAATTCATTAACATAGAATCTCTTTGGAAGATTTGAAACACTTTTTCCAAGTTTTCTTTGTACCTGGGTTGAGTTGCCATTTAAGAAATAAAGTAGAATTTGTTTGGGTGATAAATGTTTTTTTTAAAAAAATGTTTCTAGTCTCCTGTTCTAAGTTGCCGTTTTGAAGAAATAAGCTGCCTAAAGACACGTCTTCTGTCTTTCCCTGGGTCATGTCTGTTCTCCCTTTCTTTCTCCCCCATTTCTTTACAAAAGCCAAAGCCTCTTTCCTAGGAGTAGGAAACCTGGGAGAAATTGCCAGCCAGTTTTGAGCATGGCACTGCCAAATATCATCTTAAGGAAAACCAACTATTCCACAAACATTTCCTCAAGTTACTTTCATAAAGGTCCATATATACAGAGATTCAAACACACACACACACACACACACACACACACACACACACACACACATATACACAAATTGTGGCAATAAACAATCAGGAAGCAGAGGTAGGCCAGGTTGTCATGGTAACCAATGCAGCCATGTTGTTTGGGCCTTGGAAAAAAAAAATTAAATCTCTTGAACCCAGGCCTACCATGTTCTCTTGCTAAGTTGCAGTGGATTTTAGCAGCTCCACGGCTGCCTAATTCTGTGCTAAGGACTAAGAAGGAGGGAGGCTATTTTCTCCTGGCCTTTTCTGAACTGGGAATTTTCCTTAGAATTTATTCTTTTGGAGCACTGGGGTTTTAAAAGCATTCAAACTTAAAAGAAAAATAAAAGTCTTTTATGTTCACAGAATTATAGGAACGAGCCTGTTCAAAACAGACACACACGCTCATTTTAAAAAGGAAGCAACTGATCCAGATTAAACCAAAATGCAGGTAGTCCTCGACTCACGAGCACAATTGAACCAAAAACTTTGCTAAGCGAGACGTTTAAGTCAGTTTTGCCCCATTTTATGACTTTTCTTGCCTCATTTGTTAAGTGAATCACTGCAGTTGTTAAATTAGTAACCCGGTTGTTGAGTGAATCTGATTTCCCCATTGGCTTTGTTTGTCAAGAAAGTTGCAAAGGGGGATCACATGACCCAGGGACACTGCAGCCATCATAGATGTAAATCCTCCAAGTGGCCTCAACAGCTCTCAGAGTGCTAACGACCAGATGACTGCAAGGAATATAAATCCTTCCATTCCCCATTATTCACTCAGAACTGAAGAAGCTTCTTGGATGAGAAGTAAAACACCTTCAAGGAAAAAACAAAGAAAGTCCAATCACCCCTTGAAAAAAGCACCTTTGGGAGTGCCGTTGTAACTTTGAATGGTCAGGAAATGAATGGTTGTAAGTTGTGCACTTTTTCAGAATAGAATAGAATAGAATAGAATAGAATAGAATAGAATAGAATAGAATAGAATAGAATAGAATAGAATAGAATAGAATTCGTTATTGGCCAAGTGTGATTGGACACACAAGGAATTTGTCTTGTTGTAAATACTCTCAGTTTACATAAAGAAAAGATACATTCGTTAAGAATTAAGAATCATAGCATACAACACTTAATGTTAGTCATAGGGTTCAATCAACAATCAAATCATACTAGGAAACAGTCAGTATAAATCGGAAAGATACAAGCGACCAAGTTACCGTCCTACAAGCACAAGTGGGAGGGGATGGGTGATATGGAGTGATGAGAAGATTAACAGTAATAGTAGTGTACACTTTGTAAATAGTTGAACAGTGTTGAGGGAATTATTTGTTTAGCCAAGTGATGGCTTTCGGAGAAAAACTATTCTTGTGTCTAGTTGTTCTGGTGTGCAGGGCTCTATAGCGTCGTTTTGAGGGAAGGAGTTGAAACAGTTTATGTCCAGGATGTGAGAGGTCTGTAAATATTTTCACATGCCTCTTTTTGACTCACGCAGGATACAGGTCTTCGACTGAAAGCAGGTGGGTAGTAATTGTTTTTTCTGCAGTCCTAATTATCCTCTGAAGCCTGTGTCTGTCCTGTTGGGTTGCAGAACCAAACCAGACTAACCAAGGTTATTAAAAGACTGATTTTATGATGTTCAGTTGCCAAAGTCACCTTCCTAAGGTTAAGTGAATATTAAAAATTGCAATCAAAGCAGTGTCGTTGGTGGCAAAGCAGCCTGCTTGTTCTCTGCAATGTTGCTATTCTTCCTTCCTCCTCCTCCTTTTTCTTCCTTCCTCCTCCTCCTCCTCCTCCAGTCAGCTAGATGTTCAGACTGGTTTGGCATTATCAAGTCCTTACCAGGGACCTGGGATAGGCAAATCTGGATGTTTGACGGTGTTACAGATATCATTGCAGGATGGAAGCTGTTCCACGTAAAGCAGCCTTCTGCAATTGACAGATGGCAAATTTGTCAATGCCAGTGGTATTCAACTGGTGCTCCAGTTGTTTTGGGATTGTACCCAAGGTGCCTACTATTATTGGTATTACCCTTGCTTGCCTTTGCCATAGTTGTTCTATTTCTATTTGTACATGTTTGTATTTTGTTACCTTCTCCAGTTCTTTCTTTATTATTATTATTATTATTATTATTATTATTACTATTATTATTACTACTACTATTATTATTATTACTATTATTATCAAAGAAAAATAAGGCGGAAAAGAAGGCTGCAGCCGTCTGGAGGATAGAAAGGGGCTTAAAGACACATTGAATAGATGTGGCCATGCACCCCCACCAATAAATAAATAAAATAAACACCCGAGCCAGCCACAATCTCGGCTTTGTAAAAGGGAAATTGCTCCAACGCCCGGTGTTTACATGGCAGGAATCAGAGGGGGGAAATTACGCTGTCATCCTGACATCTGTAGGAGGAGGACAATTTTAAAATTACACTGTTCAACACCTTTAATGATTTGTAACACAAGAGGTGTGGCTACTCCTATTAAATGTGTTGCCAAATCAATAAAAGGCATAATTGGAGTTGTTAGAGCAAATTATAGCACCCGTGCTATGTTGCAGTACAATGTTCTTTTGTAAACTGCCATTACAGGCAACGCTGTATTTCTCTCTTATTTGGCTGTTTCGTAATGAGTTGGCATTTTCCTCCATAATGGGTGCCCACTTTCTTTTATGGACCGCTCACTTTTGACTTTGCCTTGTTTGTGCAGCCTGTAATTTTCCCTTTTCCTTCAGCCGCCCCGGCTCCGCTGGGCTTTCAGAAGTCTGCTTAACTGACAATCCTCAAGTTTATCCACTATGTTATTTAATGGCATCGCTCACCCATCCTGTGGCTTACAGCTCTGCTACATCAACATAGAAAAGGGCCGCGAAGAATCCCAGCGCAGATCCATTGACATCAAATCAGTCGGAATAGAGCCGGAAGGGACCTTGGAAGGTCTTCTTGTCCAACCCCTTGTTCAAGCAGGTGACTTGTGCCATTTCAGACAAGTGACTCGCTTGCTTATCTTAAAAACCTCCAGTGATGGAGCACCCACAACTTATGAAGGCAAGCTCTTCCACTGGTTAATTGTCCTCACTGTTCGCAAGTTTCT
This sequence comes from Pseudonaja textilis, assembly GCF_900518735.1. The sequence continues at coordinate 4,055,468 of NW_020769354.1, forward strand.
CCTTATTTCTAGATTGCTTCTCTCCTTGATTAGTTTCCATCCGTTGTTTCTTGTCCTGCCCTCTGGTGCTTTGGAAAATAAGTTGACCCCCTCTTCTTTGTGGCAGCCCCTCAAATATTGAAACGCTGCCATCATGTCACCCCTAGTCCTTCTTTTTGCTAGACTGGCCATACCCAATTCCTGCAAGTCCTTCATATTGTTGGAAGAATTATCCTTCTGGGTTCAGTTCCAAGTGGGGAAAAAGACACTGGAAAAATGGAGACTGTTTGGAAAGATGGTGTAATGGTGGACAGGACAACATGGCTTGGAACTCCAAAGACGATCACATGCTTCAAGATGAAGGAAAAGAAGGAAAAGGGCAGAGATGCTGAGTGTGCCTGGCTTTTATAACCTCTGTTAGGATTTGAATTTGAGCTTGTATTCTGATTGGTTGTCAGACTCCCATGGGGCCATGCAAGGGCAACTCTGTAGGCTGTCCTGAGTCCCAGGCTTGGTTGAGCCTTGCTGGATGATGATGTAATGAAAGGGCTTTGGGGATTTCCTATCATAGCTCTACCTGGAGTAGATCTTTGTTATGTAAAATAGGCTGGCCTAGGCCAGAGTAATGGCCCATTAGCAAAGGTGGGGGGAGCTAAGTTTCTGCTTCTGAGGTGAGTTTCTGCTTCTGAGTTTCTATTCTTTTTAGAGGAAATATTCTGCCCTTTTAATTTTTTCTATAATATTTCAATTTTCTAGGAGCGGGGTGGGTTTTAACTTCCAACACTATGTTTTAGTCTCTAGGCCTTCAGTCATCTTAGTCTTTGTACTCTTTCTTTGCAACCATCAAGGGCTGTTTGCAAATATTTTGTGTCTGTGTGGGTCAAAAAAAGCCAAGAAGGCAGTTGTGATCATTAGCTCAAAGCCTCATCTCATTTGGACAGGCATGGCCCCAAAAAATGAACAGAAAGATTCTTTTCAACCTTGTTTCAAAAATATCAGAATTTGGATCCCCCACCCCTCAATGGAGCTGACTGGGAGAAAATTCAAAAAGGAAAAAAGAAAAAGAAAGACCAGCCGTGTAGAATATTTTTATAACAAGATGTCGTGATGGCCGCTAACATGGTTAGTTTTGGAAGAGTGTTAGAAAAATTCATGGAGGACAGTTCGATAAAAAGTTTTTATGATTAAAAATTGTAATGATATTATTGATAATTATTGACCCTTCAATCATCATAAATATGAGTCAGTTGCCAAGCGTCTGAATTTTGACCACCTGACCATGGGAATGCTACAGTGGTTGTAAGTGTGAAAAATGGTCATAAGTCACTTGTTTCAGTGCCGTTGTAACTTTGAATGGTCACTAAATGAACCTGTAAGTTGAGGGCTACTTATATAAATTAAATCATTTTTAATTGTTTTTTTTTTTTTTTTTTATATATAAATTTTTATTATTTTTTTAACATAAAAAACACAACAACAAAGCATAAAAGTATCAGCTCCCCCATATTTTTGTACACACCGTAAGTCGGTTGGTCCATCGGTTTTGTGCATTCACCTCATAGTCACAATTACAGTTACTTTATATAATACTCTTATCAATACAAATTTATAAATCCTAGTATCTCTATTAAAGAAAAAAAAGAAAAAATTTGACTAAACTTTTATTCGGTCATGCCTTTATGAGATAACTATATTTTAAATATTTTATTCTAAAACAAATCTTATACTCATACCAATTCTATCCCAAATATGAAAAAGAAAGAAACAAAGAAAGCTATTATATAAATATAGTATCAAAAACCAATAAAAGGAAAGGGAAAATAAAGTCATTATTATTCCTTATTATCTAACTTTTATATTTTAATATTTCATCATTCAACCATTGATAGAAAAGATCCCAAACTAAATAAAATTGTTTATCTTCTTGCTCTCTAATTTCAAAAGTCAATCTACTCATCTCAGCACATTCCAAAATTTTCTTTACAACTTCTTCTTGCAATGGAATTTTCTCATTTTTCCAATTTTTTGCAAATACAATCCTAGCAGCAGTCAATACATTTACAATCAAATATTTCAACTCTTTACTATAAGTATCTGGTAGTATTCCCAATAGAAAAAACTCCGGTTTCAAGTCTATATGCTTCTTTGTCATTTTTTCCAGCCACATGTGGATTTTAGTCCAATATTTTCTAGCATCCTCACAAGTCCACCACATGTGATAGTATGAACCAGGTTTCTGATGACATTTCCAGCATTTTTCGGATTTGTTCTTAAACATTCTTGCTATCCTTGTCGGGGGAAAATGCCACCTGTAAAACATCTTATACAAGTTTTCTTTATAGGCTGTAGACATTGTCATTTTATAATTTTGCGACCATAATTTCTGCCATTTCTCTAAATCAATCCCATATCCAAAATTCCTCCCCCACGCAATCATAGTTTCTTTAACTTGTTCTTCCTCAAGCTTAATTTGCAATAAATAACCATACAATTTTTTAATCACCTTTTCATCAGTACCCATCAAAATCTTATCCAAGTCAGTTTGCTTATCATAAAATCCCTCTGCTTTGGAATCCTCATGGTACTTTGAATATATTTGCAAATATGAAAACCAATTCATCCGTATACCTTGTTCTTCCAATTTTTGCATCGATTTAAGTTCACCCTTTTCATCTAATAATTCCCCATAGTTAACTGTTTGTTCCTTTTTATAGATTATAGGATAAGAAAACGCTTCTATCGTCGATAACCAAACTGGAATTTTCAAATAACACTGTTTTTTTATCTTCTCCCAATTCAACCACAGAGACTCCCGTATATAATGCCTTCTAAAATACCCCTGTGTTTTAGTTCCCTTGTACCATAAAAAAGCATGCCAGCCCAACAACAAATCATGACCTTCTAATGTCAACAATCTGGTTTTCCTTAATGTTATCCATTCTTTAACCCACGTCAAGTTTGCAGCTTGGTAGTACAACTCCCAATTAGGCAGTCCAAACCCTCCTCTAAATCTAGCATCCTGTAAAAGCTTTAACTTTATTCTTGCTTTCTTACCTTGCCATATATACTTCAAAACAATTTTATTTAAATCCTCAAAATATTCTTTTCCAAGCCTAATTGGTATTGTTTGAAACAAAAATAAGACTCTGGGTAAAATGTTCATCTTAATTGTTGAAATCCTTCCTATTAATGACAATTGTAAGTTCTCCCATTTTTTCAAGTCTTGAGCTATCTGTTGTTTAAGTTTAATATAATTATTCTCCTTCAATGTACTACATCTTGATGTCAAATATATCCCCAGATACTTAACCTTGTTTGTAACTTGAATTTTTAACAGTTCTGCCAACTCTTCCCTTTGTTTCAGCAACATATTCTTTGACAAAATCTTTGTTTTATCTCTATTTATTTTCAAACCAGCCACCTCCCCATAGACCTCTATCTTTTCCAACAGTTTCGAGGCTATTTCTATAGGGTCTTCCAAGATAAAGACTAGGTCATCTGCAAAGGCTTGTAGTTTAAATTCTTCCTTTTTAATTTTCATTCCTTTTATAGTTTTATCTTCTCTAATATTTCTATTCAACACTTCCAAAGTCAATACAAATATCAAGGGAGAAAGAGGACAACCTTGTCTTGTGCCTTTTCTTATATTAATAGGATCTGTAAATTCTCCCTCCATCATTACCTTAGCTGTTTGTTCATTATAAATTGCTTCTATTGCCTGAATAAATCTTCTAGCAAAGCCCATCTGTTCCATTAAAAGTAACATAAATCTCCAATTCACGTTATCAAATGCCTTTTGAGCATCTAAAAATATCAAAGCCATTTGCTTTTCAGGATGTGCCTCATAGTATTCCAGGGTGTCCAGAATTACTCTCATATTGTCTCTGATTTGTCGCTTTGGCAAAAACCCATTTTGGTCTGAGTGGATAAAGTTATTCAAGTACTTTTTAAGTCTTTCTGCTAATATTGAAGCAAAAATTTTATAATCTGCATTTAGTAAAGAAATCGGTCTATAATTCTTGATTTGCAGTAGGTCCGCCTCCTCTTTTGGAATAAGTGTAATGTAAGCCTCTGACCATGTTTTAGGTATCATCTTTTTTAACATAACTTCATTCATAACTTCTAACAGTGGAATACACAGTGATTCTTGAAAGATTTTATAAAATTCTACAGGAAACCCGTCTGGACCTGGTGCCTTTCCATTATTTTGTTTCTTAAGTGCTTGACTTAACTCCATCATTGTTATATTACTTTCTAGCATTTCTTCAATCTCTTTAGGTATCTTAGGTAGATTTGCATTCTGTAGGTATTGTTTAACTTTCTCCTCGTCAATGTCTTCTTTCTTATACAAATGCTTATAAAAATCATAAATAATCTCTTTTTTTTCTTTGCTGCCATAACAAATTTTACCTTGGTCGTCTATTAACTGCGGTATTTTCCTCGACTCTTTCTCCTTTCTCAATTTGTATGCTAGCCATCTACCTGGTTTATTTGCATCCTCAAAATAATTCTGTTTAGCATTCCTAATTTTCTGTGCCAGTTCTTCTTTCTCTATTAAATCCATTTTATGTTTAGTTATATCCAGTTTCATTTTAACATCTTTTCTGTGTGGCATTTTCTGTAATTCTTTTTCAAGTCCCTTATATTCATCATCCAAGGCTTTAAGAGTTCGCCTTTTCCTGTTGTTCTTTTTTCTTGTATAGTCTATTATCAAGCCTCTAACATAGGCCTTCATTGTGTCCCAAACATTCTGTATTGAGGTGTCTTCTTTTCTGTTCTCTTTAAAGAAGAAGGCCAATTCTTTCTCCATCCATTGTATAAATTCCTTATCCTTTAAAATAGAATTATTTAATGTCCATCTCGATCTTTTCCTTTGTCCCTTCCATTCAATTGTCAATGGGTTATGGTCAGCCCAAGTACTTGTTTCAATATTTACTTCTTGAATACTAGACATTAAATCTGTTGAGATCCAAATCATATCCAGTCTGGACCATGATAAATGCCTATTTGAATAGAACGTAAATTGCTTAGATTTATCATTTCTTTCTCTCCATATGTCTTTTAAAGTTAATTCATCTATCATTTTAAAAAAGGATTTAGGAAGAGTTTTCCTGTTATGCTTTACTGTTGTTGCAATATAGTCAAGTCTATTATCCACAATTCCATTAAAGTCTCCCATCATAATTACATTAACATAGTCAAGTTCGGCAGTCTTAGTATGTAATTTTCTATAGAATTCTTCCTGTTTATCATTCGGTGCATAAATTGCAATCAAAAGTATCTTTCTATTATTGTCCATTATTTCTACCATTAATATTCTCCCATCATCATCTGTATAAATCATTTTTGCTGGAATGGCCTCTTTAATATATAAAACCACCCCTCTTTTCTTGGATTGTGTCAAAGAGGTATACAATTTCCCTAATTTTGGTTGTAATAACAATTGTTCATGTTGCTTTTTAATATGAACTTCTTGTAAACAAATTATGTCGAACCTTAATTTCATTAATTTATGGAAAATCTTCCTTCTCTTAGCAGCTAAGTTCAGTCCATTTATATTCATTGTAATCAATTTTTTTTCTTCCATAATTATGTTTTATATTTAGATTTAACCACTCTCGTGGGTCTTGCCTCACGTTGATCTTTAATATCCACTTGTCCACCTACTGCACCTTCTTCTTTTCCAACCTCCATTTGTTCCTCTTGAGATTCAATTGATGGGACCTCCTTTCCTGCTCCTCCTTCTCTGCCTCCAAAAACCTCTGCGCAAAACAGTTCTGCTTTCTCAATTGAATCAATTCTATGTCTCTGTTCCTGCCACGTAAACATCAATCCTTCTGGAATCAACCACCTGTAAGACACCTCTTTTTCCAATAACCTTTTAGTCAGGAATCGGTATTCTCTTCTCATCTCTCTCACTCTTCTAGGTATTTGTTTTAAAACCAAAATTTCTTTACTTTTGTATTTCAGTGGCTTCTCTCTTGCTACTTGCAATATTTGTGTCTTCAAAGATTTTTTAATAAATCTAATATGAACTTCTCTGGGTAGGTTATTTCTCATCGCATATCTTGTAAAAACTCGATATATCTCATCAATTCCATCCATCATCTTCTCTTCTGTTATCTCGAGTGCCTCCGCCAAGATTCCTACCATTATCGCAACCAAATCTTGTCCTTTTTCTTCTTCTATATTTTGGAATCTAAGATAAAATTCTGATCTATCCAACTCCCACTTCAACATCTCACTTTTTTCTTGTTCAATCGCTATTAATCTATTGTCGATATTTCCAATTTTCTCCTCTCTTTGTTTGCCTCCCTCTTCAACATTTTGGAGTCTCTCTTCATATTTTTCCATCATCTGTTCCATCCTACCTGTTCTTTGTTCAATAGTATCCATTTTTACCTTAAGATCTTGAATTCCTTGCATAATCATCTGGAAGAATACTCTTTCTTGTTCTTTTTCTTTCTCCTTATCTTGCTTTAACAATGTCTGAATTGAACGCTGTCCAGATGGTGGGGAGGCAGAAGCAGACATAGAGGCACCCGAAGATATAAATTTCTTACTCATTTTAAGTGGTTCCAACTCTTCAAGTTTTTTCAAATTTTAGTCCACAAAAAAAAGAGAAAGAAATATGAAATTTTAATCCAAGGTAAGAAGGCCAACAATAAAAAAGCCAAAAGTGAGAGAGAAAAAGAAAAAAAGAAAAAGAAAATTCTTCAAATTCTTCCTGACCTTAGTTCAATAAAAAAAGAATGAGAAAAAAAAAAACCATAAAAAAAAAAGAAAAAAAGTAACAGTAAAAATAAAAACCCAATAATAATAATAAACAAGACAAAGCCAAAAAGGAAGAAGGGAAAAAGAAAAAGAGAAAAAACAAAAAACAAAACAAAAACCAAGAAAAATAAGTTTCTTCAGATTCCACACCTTAAACAAAAAATAAAATCAGTTAAATCAAAATAAAATATAAGTAGAAAAAAGAAATTCAGAGGCTTCCCTTTGCAAATAAATCAAGCTTAAAAGTCAGGACCTTGATGTTAGTGAAGGGGTTGGCAGAACTCAAAAAAAAAAACAACAACACTGCACTCTATTTAATTATCCAAGGCTCTAATTATAACTCCCTTCTCTTTCCCACAAGCTTCAAAGCTGAGCCATGTATATCCAGAAAGACACCTGTAATAATATTCCACAAAGTGCTTTCCTCTATCTTATCAGGGGATGTCCTTGAGAAGAAGAGTCTATTTTTCTTTTTTTAAAATATTTCCAAGCCTCTAGGTGGCAGTGTTACAAAGTATCATAGTTCTCACTTTCCCCCCTCCTCTCTTAAGGGAAAGCCGGCTTGCAATACACAAAACAAACACCGAAAAATCAAACAAAATCAAGAGAAGCCTCTAGCCCAGAAAAAATAAAAATAAAAAGTCCAGAAAAAGAATAAAACATATGAATATATAGAAAAAAGAAAACAGTCCAGTTATCCAATAAGTAACAATAGAGTCCGAAAGCAAAGAAAAGAAAAAAAATGGATTCTCTCTTTGACGTTTCCCTAAAAAAACGCCGCTGAATCAATTTTGTCAAAAAACAAAACAAAAATCACACAGGTTTCTTCAGATAATTAGAGTAAACTTTCCAAATTCAAAAAATTAAATAAAAAAAAGAAGTTCTCACCCAACCGACAAACTCTTTCTCAAACTCTTTCCGTCTGGAGTCGCCCCGGCCTCAGCAGCATGGGGGCTGCCTCTCCGCCGCTGGCAAGAAGAGCTTCACCCGGGCTCTCCAGGGATTTTGCGGTATCCCCGGAATCCTCAGGATATGCTCTTCACGATGGCTGTCCCTACGGGACAGCGTAGGTCCGTTGGACCGGCCAGTGGCGGAGATATCGGCTGCAATCGAGGAGCTCGATTGCAGACCGTATCGCCACGGCGCAAGCTCCTCCCATCTCCCATTTTTAATTGTTATTATTACTACTAAGAAGTTAGACATTCCTTTCTAAGTTTAAATAAGAGCAGAGGAAAAATGCCAACTTGCTTGCTGACAGTTGAGAACCAATCTGCAAGAAGGTAGTTTCATTGCTTCAGGTTCAAGGTCTTGAGTTTAGCTACCATTCACAGTGTCACTTCGCTTCTGATTCCTTAAATAAATAGAGACCTCCTTTCCAATTAATTGCAAACTCTTTCCACTTGCATCTTTCTCCTGGCTTGGAACCGGACTGGATTTTACTCCCAGTTTGGTCCTTATCTATGAGAAATGGTTTAGTGAAGGATATAATGAATATTACAAATATTCCTTGGCATGCTTTGGGTCTGGCAAAGCTCCTCATGTGATACTCCAGTTGTAGGGGGTCTCCAAACTTGGCAATTTTAAGACTTGTGGACTTCAACTCCCAGAATTCCCCAACAAGCATGGCTGGTTGAGGAATTCTGGGAGTTGAAGTCCACAAAGTCTTAAATTTGTCAAGTTTGGAGACCTGAAAGGATGTTCAGGTCATTTCCATAGGGAGTCCTCAAGTTACAATCATAATTGAACCAGGAATTACAGTCATTAGAGTCAGTCATTAAGGGGGGGGGCGTTAAGGGAATCAATTTTCTGCCATGGGCATTTTTCATCGGAGACCAGAAGTAAACATTGTACTGGCAAAAAATTTGTAAATCATGGTCATGTGATCATAGGATGCTGCCAATGGCTGCACATGCAGGTTGACTGCCAACCACCCAAAACATGATCATATGAAAATGGGGGGCGTGGCGCATCATAACTTCAAATCCAGGTAAAAAGTAACTTTAGGGAAGTCGGTTGTAATTTCAAATGGTTACAGTGTCCTAGGATCTTTGGCGACCTTCGGACAAGTCAGGTCAATGGGGAAGCCAGATTCACTTAACAATTGTGTTACTAACTTAACAACGGAAGCGATTCACTTAACAACTGTGGCAAGAAAGGTCATAAAATGGGGCAAAAAGTCACTTAACTGTCTTGCTTAGCAACCAAAATTTGTGGCTCAATTGTTGTCGTAAGTCAAGACTACCTCTATACTTTTGCTTCCTGTAAAAAAGCAAATCCCTTTTTCATACAAAGAACGGTTGCTGGAATGGAGTATGTCTAGTTTAATGAAAAGAAGGACTAGGAGTGACATGGCAGATTGTTCTAACTTTGAGGAAATTTCTCCGTAGTTCTAGGTTGCTTTTCTCCTTGATTAGTTTCCATCCGTTGCTTCTTGTCCTGCCTTCAGGTGCTTTGGAGAATAGCTTGACTCCCTCTTTTTTGTGGCAGCCCCTGAGATATTCTAATCTATATACTGTATAAGTGAAATATCATTCATGCATCATCACAAAATCTCCAGAACCGTAAAGCCTACAAACTTGAAATTTGGCACGTATGTTCCTCTTGGCTTCTAGGGGCTCACTAAGAAAGGATTTTTTCGAAATGACCATCAGAGCATTAGTATTTCCCATATTATTATTAACAGGCTCTGATGCTAAGGAGTCCTACTCCCCCTCCCCACCTGAAAATAAATCTGTTCCAAATGCAAAACACAAGCAGAGGAGTTTCAGTTTCAGTTTTAGTTTCACAGCATGAAGCAACTTTAGTACAGAACAATTGAGCTAAGCCATGCCCAGTCTCCTTGCTGACTCCTTCTTCCTCACACAGCAAATACTGGTTCAGTTTCCAAACAGCCCTCAACTCTGTCACACATTGAGAGGATGCTAGCCAGATGAATACCGATGGATGCTGGTAGGTGGAGGCAGAATTTTTCCCCCTTATTTTCCTTCCCAAAAACTAAGCCCGACCACATAGTTTCGTAGGGAAGCACGGGTATCGAGCTAGTATTAGATATTCTAGATATTCTAATATTCGATATTCTAATATCTCAGGGGTTGCCATAAAGAAGAGTGGGTTAACCTATTCTCCACAGCCCCTGAAGGCAGGACAAGAAGCAATGGATGGAAACTAAGCAAGGAGAAAAGCAACCGAGAATTAAGGAGACATTTCCTGATAGAACAATTAATCAGTGGAACAACTTTGCCTCCAGAAGTTGTGAATGCTCCAACATTGGAAGTTTTTAAGAAGAAATCGGACAGCCACCTGTCCATTTGTCCAGTATCCAGTATTTTTTTTTTTTTTTGCAGAATATAATGGAGGCAGAGTCTTCAAAATGAAGACAGAATGCCACCCAGGAAGATTTTGGTCAGCCTTGTTGTGGTCCGGTGTTTGCATGGCCCCTGTACTCCCCTAACTAAGCAGCTGACAAGTCAAACATTTTTCCTTTGCATGCCCGCGACAGACCCACATACTGCTTCCTCATTAGCAGCGGTAAAGCAAAAATGCAACACAACCAACAGTTTTCACACCAAACCGATGGAGCGGTCAAGAGTGCTAAGGTTGCCGAAATGGGCTTGATATATTCAGACTTAGTCATCATCGGTTTTGCTGGGAACAAAGCTAATCTTAGACTGACATCCAGCTGACAATCCGATAGCTAAGTGTAGAGAAGAATTGTGTAACATTTCACACTGCCGTGTGACTGGAGGCAGACATGAGTTTCTTCCTGGAGAGATCTCTCGTCTTCACTTCTCACCAAGGCCTGTTGGTTAGTTTATTCTAATTTCTTGCAAACCTGCCTTGTTTTGCCTTAAACTTTCTATAGAATTTTTACCCCCCTGTGCAAGGTCCTCTTGATAAAGTCAAAAGGAGGATATTGCTGAAGTTTATTAGCAGAGCTTGTACACCACCTAGTAGCTGAATCTTTCTGTGCCATTAAGAGAGAAATTTAAAACTTGTGATGTTTACAAAAAGCAGGGAGGAAAGAGATGAAAGTGGAGATTTTAAAAACTTACCATATAAGGGGAAATAAATCAAAATGCAAGAGGACAAAATGTTTGTACTATAGGGTAGCCTGAAATACAAGCACAATTGAGCCCAACAGTTATGTTCTTGTAAGATATTTGTTAAGCGAGTTTTGCCCCATTTTGCAACCTTTCTTGCCACCGTTGTTAAGTGAACCACTGCAGTTGTTAAGCTAGTCACAACAACTCTCTAGACTGAGAACAAACAGATAAGCCCTTCAGAAAACAAGAGCTTTATATTCCTTGTAGGCAGCTGGTTGTGCAAATCCTTCCATTCCCCACCATCCTGTCAGAGCTGAAGAAGCTTCTTGGGTGGGAAGCGAAACGTCTTCAAAGAAAAACGAAGGAAGTCCAGTTGCCTCTTGAAAAAGACCTTTGGGACAACCATGACCTGGAGGACTGAGAATCTCCATAGACAATAGAAGAGATATTTGTAGCTCAAGGTTGAACTGTGGGGTCTTTGATGCGCTCTGAGCTTGGTGGTTTTCTTGCAGACGTTTCATTACCCAACTAGGTAACATCATCAGTTGCTACTGCTGATGTTTCATTACCAAACTAGGTAATATCATCAGTGCCACTGGGTGAATGGTCTTCATGACCCCCTGGAAAGTTCATGTTTCGGAATGAGCAGCATCTTAAACTACTGTTTTTCAATTTGACAACCATGACCCGGATGACTGAAAATCTCCATAGACTTTGAGCTTGGTTATGTACTTGCACATGTTTCATTACTGAACTAGCTAACATCTTCAGAGCTCTGACTCTTCAGGCACCAAAGATGTCACCTAGTCAAGAAATGAAACTTCTGCAAGCAAAAAACCAAGCTCAGAGAACACCAAAGACAGCCAAAAGACTTCAGCACTGACCACTAGTACTCCTCAATTTACAACAGTTCATTCAGTTCAAATAGGGACGCAGAGGCTCAGTGGCTAAGACATCGAGCTTGCCAATCAGAAAGGTCGGCAGTTCAGCGGTTCGAATCCCTAGCGCCACGTAACGGAGTGAGCTCCCGTTACTTGTCCCAGCTTCTGCCAACCTAGCAGTTCGAAAGCATGTAAAAATGCAAGTAGAAAAATAGGGACCACTTTGGTGGGAAGGGAACAGCGTTCCGTGCACATTCGGCGTTTAGTCATGCCGGCCACATGACCACGGAGACTTTTTTGGGCAGTGCTGGCTTTTCGGCTTTGTAACGGAGATGAGCACACTGCCCCCTAGAGCCGGAAACAACTAGCACATATGTGTGAGGAGAACTTGGTAACTTTGAACTGCTGGAAGTTATAACCCACCCCTCTCCTAGGAAAATGGAATATTTTAGGATATACTAAAAAGGCAAAATATTTCCCCTAAAAAGAAAAACAGAAACTCAGAGAGGCAGAAACTCACCTCACCACCTTTGCTAAAGGGCCATTACTCTGGCCTGGGCCAGTCTACTTCACATAACAAAGATCTACTCCAGGTAGAGCTATAATAGGAATTGCCCAAAGCCCTTTCATTACATCACCATCCAGCAAGGCTCAACCAAGCCTGGGACTCAGGACAGGCTACAGAGTTGCGTGGCCCCATGGGAGTCTGACAACCAATCAGAATACAAGCTCAAATTCAAATCCCACCGGAGGGTATAAAACCAAGGGACTCTCAGCATCTCTGCCCTTTTCCTTCTTTCTTCACCCAAGGCACGTGGTCCTGTCCACCATTAAACCATCTTTCCAAGCAGTCACCATGTTTCCAGTGTTCTTTCTTCCCCACTTGGAACTGAACCCAGAAGGATAATTTCTTCCAACAGAACTGAATAAGGTAAAGGTAAAGACCTTTACCTTATTCAGTTCAAAGTTACAACAGCACCGAAGAAAAGTTATTTATTTCTCACAGGGGATGACTGTTGAGGCATCCCCATGGTCACACGATCAAAATTCAGGCGCTTGGCAACCGATTCATGTTTATGACCGGTTGCATTGTCTCAGGATCGTCTGATCCCCTTTTGCGACCTTCTGATGAGCGAAGTCAATGGGGAAATCGGATTCACTTAAGAGCCGTGTTGCCAACTTAATGACTGTAATGGTTCACTTAACAACCGTGGCACGGGATGGTGGGCAAAACCCACTTAACAAATGTCTCACTCAAGCAGCAGACTTTTTGGGCTCAACTGTCGTCAGTCGAGGACTACCTAGAGAAAGTTGGGTTAGCTGAGGGACGTTCCAACTTTAAAATTCTCTGAGACGCTTCACAACATGATCCCTGATTGGTTGGGATCATTCATGGGAATAATTCAGAAAGGAGAAAGAAAATACCCACTGTGTTCGTACAGAAATTACTTCCAAACAGCATCCATAATGACAAAAGCCTCACATGGGTTCAGAAGAGATACATATTCATAGTAAATATTTGGGCTGGAAGCTTTGGGCAGCTTTAACTAAGGGTAATTTTGCCCAAACAATCACAGTTGGAAAATAATTGTTATAGCCTTATTATTCCAAACAATGACCAATGCACTATTTTGTCTGCAGAGCCAGAAAGTAACAATTGCTTTCCTCCTCCCTGAGCAATTTTTACTATTTTTAAATAAATTAGAGGGTGGGTAGGAGAAGGTGGGAAGAGAAGGAAGGGGCCTGTAAAAACACCTGCTGATATTCTCCCAGGTTGATATTTGCAATCGAGTTGCATTTAAATGACCAAACTTGCCTTCTTTTTCACGGTCCTCTCTGCTTTTTCATGCTCTCTCTCTCTTAACTTGTCCCTCTGCCAAGATTATAGCTGCGGATTTTGCAAGGGCCTGAGAGTATCTTGCAAAGCTGGACTCTTCCTCGAAGCAATTTTGCTCAAACTGCTATAAGGTGTCTATGCTGCAGGCTTGGTTACTCCTGAGTAAGGAGTAAGGTAAAGAATGCATTCAGGACAGGAGTTGGGAAAAGGAGAGGAGGAAGAGGAATAGAAGGAGAAGGGAGGGAGGGAGGGAAGGAGAGGAGGAGGAGGAGGAGAGGGGGGAGAAAGAAGAGGAAGGAGGAGGAGGAAGAGAGGAGGAAGAGGAAGAAGAGGAAGAAGGAGTGGGAGGAGGAAAGGGAAGGGGAACACAAGAGAAGGTAAGGGGAAGAGAAGAGAGAAGAGAAGGCGAGAGGAGGATAGGGAAAAGGAGGAGGAGGAGGGAGAATGGGAGAGGAAGAGAAGAGAAAAAGGAAGGAGAAGAAAAGGAGGAGGAGGAGGAGGAGGGGAGAGGAGGAGGAAGAAGAAACCTGACATTAAGAAAAATTGCTTATGCCTTGGAAAATGGGCTTAAAATTCCTGGGTTTTTTGTTTTTTTGAAGGAAGGAAGGAAGGAAGGAAGGCAGGTGATTGGATTCCTCTTGGCAGAGATTCCATAAAATTACTCACTCTCTGCTGAGTTTCACAGTACGGTTCCTTGTACTATCCATTGCTCGGGATTTTATTTTTTCTGCTTGTGAGACAAATTCAGATGTACGCGGAAGCAGAACAGTTGGATCCCTCCAAGATCAAGATTTTTACTTGCATGCTCTAAAAACATGCTCCTTGAGGTAAAAAGGATAACTATCCCCATAAGGTATTGTCTCCCCAAATTGACTTCACTCTGATTGGGCTTTAAATGTAGCATACAGGTAGTCCTTGTCTACAGCCACAATTGAACCCAAAATTTCTGTTGCTAAGCGAAACATTTGTTCAGTGCCCCATTTCATGACCTTTCTTGCTCAACAGTTGTTAAGTGAAACACTGCAGTTGTTCAGTTAGTGACATGGTTGTTAAGTGAATCTTGGTTCCTCATTGACTTTGCTTGTCAGAAGGTCGCCAAAGGGGATCACACAACCCAGGGATGATGCCACCATCATAAATACGAACCAATTGCCAAGCGCCTGAATTTTGATCATGTGACCAAGGGGGATACTCACTGCAACGGTTGTAAGTGTGAAAAACAGTCGCTACTTCACTAAACGAACTGTTGTAAGTCAAGGACTACCTGTAGTCAATCTAGAGAGAAGGGAAATGATACTGTATGTTAAAACCAGAATCAAAACTTATAAAGGAGAATATTTGTAGCTCAGGGTTGATATGAGGGGTCCTTGGTTCTCTCTGAGCTTGTTTGTTTTCTTGCAGACGTTTCATGACCCAGCTAGGTAACATCATCAGTGCTAGAAGGAAGTAGAGATTCGAGGTGGGAGGAAGATGAGTAGAAAGGATTGTGTGGGTCTTTGGTGCTCTCTGAGCTTGGTTATTTTCTTGCAGACGTTTCATGACCCAGCTAGGTAACACCATCAGTGCTAGTCAATTATTCATCATCAACTAGCACTGAATATGTTACCTAGTTTGGTAGTGAAACGTCTGCAACAAACAACCAAGATCAGAGAGCACCAAGGACCCCTCAGAATCAAAACTGTTTATTCGTGTCAGGAGCATCACAATTAAAAAAACTGCATACTGCATACTGCATGAGACAAAATTTAAAATATACAACATTAAAATATGTACAAGTTAAACAGATCTTGCCCAGAAACCATCAACATTAATTGTGTTCCATTGCGCTGCCATGGTGTCCTCAAGTGTACACTGATCAGGGCACAAAGGACAGGCATAAGTTGTGTTGTTGTCTGCAGGTCACCACAATCGCAAAGGGCAGAAGCCACCGGGTAGCCCCGTTTGTTCAGCATCTCTCTGGATCTTTTTTACCCATGCACAGTCTATTCAATATTTCCATACTTTTTTCAATTTTTTCAGTGCCGTCGTAATGTCAAAAGGTCACTAAACAAACTGTTGTAAGCCGAGGACTATCTGTATATGGTTACTGTTGCTGGTGTGTTAGTTCAATCCTCTGCCTCTACGGATGGTTCTTTACACCATTTGGGTATCATTTAGAGCCATGGTGGCGCAGTGGTTAGAACGCAGTATTGCAGGCTAACTCTGCCAACTGCCAGCAGTTCGATTCTGACCGGCTCAAGGTTGACAGCCTTGCATCCTTCTGAGGTGGGTAAAATGAGCACCCAGATTGTTGGGGATCATAGGCTGACTCTGTAAACCAGTTAGAGAGGGCTGTAAAGTGCTGTGAAGTGGTATATAAGTCTAAGTGCTATTGCTATTGCTATTGCAGGCAAGCTCTGCTCACTGCCAGAAGTTCAATCCTGACTGGCACAAGTTGACTGAACTTTCCATCTATCTGAGGTTGGTAAAACAAGAACCCAGATTGTTGGGGGCAATGTGCTGCTTTGTAAACCAGTTAGAGAGGGCTGTAAAGCATTGTGAAGCATATATAAGTGCTACTGCTATTTAACTTCTCAGTTCTCACCACAACTCTATTTTTGCTCCTAAATTGACTATCCAGTCCCAGTAGTTCACTAGTTATAACTGCAAATTGGGATCAAAATTTCCATTGCTAAGCAAGACACTTCTGAAGGGAGTCACGCTCAATTTTTTAAACTTTTTTTTTTGGCCATGGTTGTTAAGTGAATTGCTGCAGTTGTTAAGTGCATCATCCAATCATTATGTAAATCTGGCTTTCCCCATGCATGTCAGAAGCCAGTTGGGAAGGTTGGAAAAGGGCGATGCATCCTATGGGATGCTGCAACCATCATCAATACATGCCGGTTGTGAATTTTGATCCTATGATGGTTAGGATGCTGCAGTGATCGTGTGAGACCTGTTGTAGGTCCAGGGGTGGGGATTCAGCCACTTTGGGTGAACCGGATGTTAAATTTGCATCATGGTTCGCCAAACCGGTAGTTGAACTGACCAGTTGGTGCCGCCAACCCTGCCCCCTCCCAACCCAGGAGTCCCCACGCAGCACTTACCTGGATGCAGGTAAGTGCAGGGTCCGCGTGGAGGCTCTGGAGGGTGAAAAATGGCCCTCCTGGAAGTTTCAGAAGTCTGCAAATGGGCCTGTTTCCGACTTCTAGAGGACCTCCAGAGCCCAGGGGCGGCCATTTTCCCCCTCCCAGAGGCCCGAAGGAAGCTTCCGGTCTCTGGGGAAGGCAGAAAATGGCCGAACCGGAAGTTCTGGTAGGCCACACCCACCATGGCCACGCCCACCCAGTAACCAGGCAGAGAACCGGTTGTTGGGATTTTTGAATCCCACCCTGTGTAGGTCCCGTTTATTCATAGCCATCATAGTTTCAAATAATCAGTAAACAAATGGTTGTCAGTCAAGGACTCTCTCTCATTAGGTTTTATATTTTAGAGGTGATTCTAAGCTTACCACTTTGTCTCTTTAGATTTTAGATTTCCAAATCTTCTTTTTTTTCCCCCCCAGGAGGGATCTTAGAGGTCTGCTAGTCCAACCTTGTTCTCGGGCAGGAAGCAGGGAGTTGAACTCCATACAATTTAAACGGGCTCAGATTGAGAAATATGGGCTTCGGTAGTCCACTAATTTGTTTCAGAGGAAACTTTATACATTCTCGTATGAACGCTAGATGGTAGGACAGCGTTTCTCAATGGAAAACGTGTGGACTTCAACTCCCAGAATTCGCCAGCCAGCCAAACCTTAGTCTGGCAAGATTCTGGCTGTGGGTGAACAACAGTAAAGGAAATACTCATAATATCTCCACCTGTCGTTCCTTGGTTCCTTGAGCCTGACGTGAATCTTGCCAGACTAAAGCAATTATCTGTAACAACTAGAGATATACTCTTAACAGAATAACAGAGTGGTAAGAGATCTTGAAGGTCTTCTAGAATTTAGACCAACCTCCCCTCCCCCACCGCTCAGACAGACCCTTTACCATTCCAGACAAACGGCTGTCCAATCTCTTCTTAAAGCCTCCAGTGATGGAGCATCTATAACTTCTGGAGGTAAGTCATTCCACTGATTAATTGTCCTTACTCTCAGGAAGTTCTCAGTCCAGTCACCTCCTTCTCTGCCATCCCCTTCTTCCACTTTTGCCCTCCATCGTTCCCATGCGTCCTTCCTTCTCTTGAGGTGGCCAAAGTCTTTGAGTTTCATCTTCAGGATCTGGCCTTCTAAAGGGCAGTCAGGGTTGATCTTCTCTAGGACTGACCGGTTTGATGGCCTTGCAGTCCAAGGGACTCGCCAAGGGAGTCTTCTCCAGCACCAGAGTTCAAAGGCCTCCGTTCTTTGGCGCTCAGCCTGTCTTATCGACTCCAACTTTCACAGCCATACATTGCAACTGGGGAAACCAGAGCCTCGACTATATTAGTCTTGCTTTTCGTTAAACTAGACATACCCAATTCCTGCAACAATTTTGTGGATTGAAACCCAAGGCATTAAAACTATTCAAAATCTTAGTCTTAGTTTTTTTTTAATTTTCAAATCCGAACATAGGTGATATGAAAAACAGCAGGTGGCAGCACCTAGCCAACCTTCAGCTGATCTTCTAAAAATTAAGCAGGTCAGTTTAGGTTAATATCCAAATAGGAGACCATTAAAAAACCCAAAGCAAGTTTAGAATGTCAAGAAACGTGGCATAAGAAGACAGTGGTAAACCGCTCAATTATTATTGTCGAGAAAACAACATGGATGTGTTCACATAGTTTTCAAGAAGGCTCATATGAAGGAAGCTTATTATTCTTTTAATATTGATAGCATTGTTCCAATATCTCAGGGGCTGCCCCAAAGAAGAGGGAGTCAAGCTATTCTCCAAAGCACTTGAAGGCAGAACAAGAAGCAACGGGTGGAAACTCATCAAGGAGAGAAGCAACCTAGAACTAAGAAGAAATTTCCTGACAGTGAGAACCAATTAATCAGTGGAACAATTTGCCTCCAGAAGTTGTGAATGCTCCGACACTGGAAGTTTTTAAGATCCCTTTCAACACTGTTATTCTGTTACAGGTAGTCCTCAACAATTTGTTTCGTGACTGTTCGAAGTTACAACAGCACTGGGAAAAGTGACGTATGATCATTTTTCACAGTTATGACTGTGGCAGCATCCCCATGGTCACGTGATTTACATTCAGCTGCTTGACAACCTGGTTCATATTTATGACGGGTTGCAGTGTCCTGTGCAATTGTCTTTTGCGACCTTTTGACAAGCATAGTCAACAGGGAAGCCACACTCCCTTAATAACTGTGTGACTAATTTAACGTCTGCAGCAATTCACTTAACAAATGGGGCAAGAAAAGTCATACAACGGAGCAAAAGTCAAATCTTAGCACATTTCTCACTTAGCAACATAGGTTCTGGGCTCAGTTGTGGTCGTAAGTCGAGGCCTACCTTTATTCAGCCACGAATCTTCTCCAGAGGTGGGTATTCAGCCGGTTCTGACCGGTTCTGGAGAACCAGTAGCGGAAATTTTGAGTAGTTTGGAGAACCGGCCAATGCCACCTCTGACTGGCTCTGTCCCCCATCTCTTCTCTGAGTCCCAGCTGACCGGTTGGGTCTTCTTTGGTTGCCCTGCATAGGAGAACGGAGCTGGAAAGCAGGTTAGTGGGGTGGTGGACGGAATGGGGATTTTGTAGTAACCTTCCCCTGCCACGCCCACCAAGCCACAGAACCGGTAGTAAAAACTTTTTGAATCCCACCACTGATCTTCTCCCTGTAGATCTGATGCTACTCTTTCTCCTCCTCACTTCTCAACGACAATCAGCCTCTCTATAAAGAGGCATCAGCCAGATATGTAACACTGAGAGGCTACCATGAATATCAAGTCCTTCCTTAATGGCACCTCCAATTTCTGTGTGAAGAGCTGACAGCAGGCACCTAAAATTAACTACTCTCATAGCTTCTGTTCTTGCTTCAGCAGCGAAACTCTCTTCCCGGGGCTGAACCTTTGACACGTTACTAGGGGGACCCTCGCCCCTTAATCTCAAACATATTAGCATGATTAACTTATTTCCTTCCGCATTACCCAAGGGTCAGGGCCCAAACTCAGCCAGGAAGAGGTTGGGCAGCCAGCTCTTGATTGCAATTGTTACTGATTTCGGTGCATGAAGGAACAATGGGATGATATGGCCTTGAAATGTTGAAGCGGCCTCATTTCTTCACCTGGCCAGATCGCGCCCGTCTCAGGCCCAGATGTTTCCCAATGCTCTGCAGTGGAGGACTTCGCCCAGTGGCAACATCTGTGGCTGCTGCAAATTCTGTTTCTTAAAAGAGGATCCTTTCCAACTCTGTTAATTTGTAATCTGTTCAGCAGACGAATCAAGGATGGAATCAGGAAGCTGGGACTGAGAGAAAAATAATCCTCCCCTTCCTCTTCTCCTCCCTCTCCATCCCTCCTCCTCCTCTTCCTCCCCCACCTTATTCTCTTCCTCCTCCTCCTCCTCTCTTCCTCCTTCTCCTTTGCTCCACCTTTCTATTTCCTCTTCCCTCTCCTCCTCTTCCTCTTACTCTCTGCTTTCCCTTCTCGTCCTCCTCCCTCCCCCTCTCCATCTTCTTTCCCTCCTCTTCTTCCCCTTCTCCTCCTCCCTTTTCCCCTCCTCCTCTTCCTTTTCCTCTTTCTCCTCCACTTTCCTCTTTTCCTCCTCCTGTCTTCCTCCTCCTTTTCTCTACCCTCCTCTTTCTTCTTCCCCTTTCTTTCCTCCACTTCCTCCTCCTCTCTTCCTCCTCCTCCTTTCCTCCTCCTTTCCTTCACCCTTCTCTTTCCCCCTCCCCCTCCTTCCTCTTCCTCCTCCCCCTCTCTTCTTCCTTCTTCCCTCCACTCTCCTATTTTCCCTCCCCCTTCCTTTCCTCGTTCTCCTCCTCCTTTCCTCCACCTTCCTATTCCCCCTCCCCCCTCCTCCTCCTGATGGCAAGCTACATATAAAACATGTCAAAGTCATCTTAGCCCTACAAAACACAACACATGAGACGTTTAACTTCGGGCAACTGGGGGGGTGGGGGTGGTTGGCGTGCAAATGGCACTGGGGAGGCGTCTCCTTTGTCCTGAGTGAGAGAGTCGGGGCCAGCGAGAGTTTCCATCCTCAACCTTCAAAATGGCCGCCGAGACAGTCTCCCTGGGGTGTCCCTGGGGGGCTGAAGTCTCTCTCTCTGTCTCTCTCTCTCTCTCTCAGGGAAACCATGAAAAACCTAAACCAGGTGGTTGTGCTGATAACACACCCTCCTGTCCCCCAGGGCTGCCTATAATGGCTATCTCCTCTTTCAGAACAACCGGGTGCCATAGAAATGCGTACATCTGACATGGCATCTCCAGTACAATCTTTTTCTTTTTTTTTTTTTCGAAATTTGAATGAGGCAACGTCCTTTCCCCTGGGCGGATTTCTAGCTGGCCCTTCAACTGAGAGGCAGCATGGCTTCTTCTTGGCAGGGCGACGGCGGTGATCGGAGCCAAGAAATCACAATTGCACGTTTCCTGGCTCTCTTGCACAGGGACCATTTCTGAATAATGCCTCTAGAAAGCATCTCTTGTGGGTTCTTCTCCTCTTCCTCCTCTTTCTCCTCCTTCTCCCCTCCTCCTTCTCTTTCTCCCCCTCCTCTCCTCCTCCTCCTTTTTCCTTCCTCCTCCTCCTCTTCTTCTTCTCCCCCTCCTCCTCTTTCTCCCCTTCCTCTCCCTCTCCCTTCTTCTTCTTCCTCCTCTCCCTCTTCCTTCTCCTTCTCTTCCTCTCTTCCTCTTCTTCTTCCTCTTCTCCTCTTTCTCTTCCCCGCCTCCTCTCCTCCTCCCTCTCCCTCCACCTCCTCTTCCTTCCCTTCTCCTTTTTTCTCCTCTTCCCCTTCCCAACTGTCTTGCTTAACAATGGAAATTTTGGCCTCCACGGTGGTCGTAAGTCACAGACTACCTGTATAGTGATTTTGGATAGATATCAAGAAAACAATTGAACCTATCGTCTTTGGGAGGTGATGAATTTTCCCTCACTTGACTGCCATCAAGGGTAAATTTGTGCACTGAGATGGACATGGACTAGATGACCTCCCAGACCCCTTCCAATTTTTACACTGTGTATAATTCCATGACACTCTTGCACTAATGCCCTTTTTCCTATTTTCACTAGAGTATTTGTGGCCAATTTTGGCACAGAAGCACAATTGTCTTACCCAGTGCCTCTCTACCTGTTCAATACAGGGAGTCCTCGCTTAGCAACTGCCCTGTTTAGTGACCATTCAAAGTTACAACAGCACAGAACAACTAACTTTACAACTGGTCCTCGCACTTGCGACCATCACAGCATCCCACGGCCACGTAATTTTCATTTGCAAGCTTCGCAGCCGGCTTCCGACAAGCAGAGTGAACTGCCAGTGAGGGTCACCTGATTTCCGTCTTAGCAGCTATGAGTGATTGACTTAACGACCACAGTGGAAATGGGTCAAACGATGTCTTCCTTAATGACCATGTTGCTTAGCAAACAGATTTGCCAGTCCTTAACAGAATAACAGTTGGGAAGGATCTCAGAGGTTTTCTAATCCAACCCGCCCCTTGCTCTGGCAGGAAACCCTACACCATTTCAGACAAATCGTTGTCCAAACTCTTCTTTAAAAACTTCCAGTGTTGGAGCATTCACAACGTCTGCAGGCAAGTCGTTCCACTGGTTAATTGTTCTCACTCTCGGGAAATTTCTTCCTTCTCTCCTTGATTAGTTTCTATCTGTTGCTTCTTGCTCTGCCTTCAGGGGCTTTAGACTCAGAGGATGGGCTGACCCACCCTCTTCTTTGTGGCAGTCCCTCAAATGCTGCTGCTATGCGCCCCTAGTCCTTCGTTTCTCTAGACTAGCCGTTCCCAACCTTCCATTCTCTTCCATTCCCCCAGCTTTCTTTAAGGAAAAGAAGGACTCTCCATCGGAATAGAGCTGGAAGCAACCTGAAAGGTGTTCAGGTGTCCAGCCCCCTGCTTAAGTAAGAGATCCTCTTCCATTTCAGCGGCTGTCCTGTCTCTCTTAAACATCTACAGTGATGGAGCACCTACAACTTCTGGTGGCAAGCTGTTCCATAGGTTAATTGTCCTCACTGTTAGGAAGTTTCTCCTTAATTCCAGATTGCTTCTCTCCTTGATTAGTTTCCAGCCGTTATTTCTTGTCCTGCCTTCAGGTGCTTTGGAGAATAGCTGGACCCCCTTTTCTTTGGGGCAGCCCTTCCAATACTGGAATACTGTTACCATGTCACCCCTAGTCCTTCTTTTCTCTAGACACACTGAACAGACCCACAAGCAAACAAACTATAAAGGAATATTTTTGATAGCACTTTTCCCCTGAGGTCTTCTCTGATATTTCATGGAAGTAAAGAGGCTGCACACTATAAGAGAAATAATGGTGCAATAAAATGAGGGCATCTGTATCCTTGGCCATCTAGCCAAGGCCATTCCTGATTGTGGTTGTTAAGTGAGGACTATTAGTGAATTAGTATTAGTGGGAGATTCCACTAAAGAGGGAGAGGAAAACAAGCTGCTTTTGGACAGTGAGAGGGCAACCTATACATGTAAGAAATAAATGCATAATAAACTAGCACGAAACCTGTGCTTCGCTATGAAACTATGTGGTCGGGCTTAGTTTTGTGGGGAGGAAAATAAGGAGAAAAAAATTCTGCCTCTGCCTACCAGCATCCATTGGTATTGATCCAGCTAGCGTCCTGTCAGTATGTGAGAGAGTTGAGGGCTGTTTGGAAACTGAACCAGTATTTGCTGTGTGAGCAAGGAGACAGCAAGGAGCCTGGGTGTGGCTTAGCTCAACTGTTCTGTACTAAAGCTGCTTGGTGCTGTGAAATTAAAACTGAATCTCCTCTGCTTGTGTTTTGCATTTGGAACATATTTCTTTTCAGGTGGGGAGGGGGAGTAGAACTCCTTAGCATCAGAGCATGTTAATAATAATATAGGAAATACTAATGCTCTGATGGTCATTTCGAAAAATCCTTTCTTAGTGAGCACCTAGAAGCCAAGAGGAACATATGTGCTAGATTTCAAGTTTGTAGGCTTTACAGTTCTGGAGATTTTGTGATGATGCGTGGGTGGTATTTTGCTTTTATATATAGATATATAGAAAGAAGGTAGATAGAAATAGATAAAGCAAGCCCCACATTCTGCGGAAAATGAAAGCGTGACAAGAGGGCAAACTTCAAAGACCAATGTCCATCCTTCAAAAGAAGATTTCAGCAGCGGTTATTTCCAATGAAAGAGAGAAAAAAAATGTAGCTGGTGGTCTCTGAGCGTGGATCTTTTCTTGCAGACGTTTCATAACCCAACTAGATAACATCCTCAGTGCTGGTGGTTATTTCCTTCCATCCTCAACCATCCCATTTCTCATCCTTCCATCTCCGGAGCATATGGTGGCTCGTCAGGAAAAGCTTTCTTCCCCATCTCCCAAATATTGATGCCATCCTCTCCTGGAACCGGGTTCTGCTAGCGTGTCGCCCGAGCGCCCATAATTTATGCCCGGTCTCCCTCCATCCTTCTTCCCACCCTCAGCTGCCTGCAAAGGTGCAGATACTCTTAATGAGAAGAGGTGGACTTTATCGCTTGCCTACTCCACACATTATCTTGCCCCAGCTTGTAACCAGGCGGTTACTCCCAACAATAAGCCTCATCCTCTTCCCCCCGCCGGCTTGATGACTTTTCTATACAGTCCCCACAATAAGTCTATCAAATCAAGCTCGGGGAAATTATGGGCCCAGGCGATAGACAAATAGGAACTGGGTCTGTATGTGAATTTACAGCCGGGATGATGGGGTCCTTTTAATTCTTCCAGCTTTCCTTATCATCCCTGTTGCTCTTCTGCAGAGGAGATAACAGTAATTCTTCTGTACGCTATATTTTTTTTCCCCCCTTCCCTCCCTTCGCTGGGCCAGCTTCTCCCTGAGCTCCCCCCCCCCCCCCCCCCCCCGCCTCTGACTGAGTAAGATGTTTTCATGTCTTTTCTGCTTGCTAAAGATAAAGGGTTAAATACCAGTGTATGTTTGCGTTGCTTTGCACTGCGAGAAGGCTGGGAGGGAGCGGGGGATTGCGGGGAAGAAAAAGGAGGAGAGAAAAACTCATCAGCATTCAGGAGATAGTTATCGGAGGAGGAGGACGGCAGAGAGAACAGTAATTTTTGCCTGCTTCAGTCACAAGCTTGGCTTGCTTATATATATATATATATAGATATATTTATTTATTTTTATTTTTGCTTGCTTTCGTGCTTGTGTTCTTCTTCTTCTTCTTCTTCTTCTTCTTCTTCTTCTTCTTCTTCTT
>NW_020769354.1:4085680-4102184 GCF_900518735.1 Pseudonaja textilis
TCCTTCCTTCCTTCCTTCCTTCCTTCCTTCCTTCCTTCCTTCCTTCCGTCAATTCCAGGCAAGCAAATGAATACCCTTGAAAAATATTTTGCTGAGATTCAACCCACTTTACTGCATATTAGGGGTGTACAGTAATATGTACACTACACCAGAGGTGGACTGCACATTCTGTAACAACCAGTTCACTGAAAATGTGAGCGGTGCGCACACGCACACCATCCGCACTTGCCTGCGGCTGCAAAAACAAGGGGATTTCCTGTGCAGGGCAGCCGCGGTGAGTATAGCAGGCGAGGCACAGAAGGCAGCTAGGCTGCGTGGGTGGAGCGAGCGAGCCAGATATATGGAATCTCCATTCCCTCCCCAGCCCACTAACCTGCTTTCCAGCTCCATTCTTCTGTGCAGGGCAACAAAAGAAGACCCAGCTGGTCAGCTGGGACTTGGGAGGCAGAGAATAGATGGGGGTGGGGCCAGTCAGAGGTGGAATTTGCCGGTTCTCTGAACTACTCAGAATTTCTGCTACCGGTTCTCCATAACTGGTCAGAACCTGCTGAATACCACTTCTAGTATCAGTGCCTGTCAAAAGAGCAAGATGCCTGGGTTGGTACTACTTCCACCGATATTCTTTGTGCAAGACAATAACTTTGATCACACGGTTGCAACTGCCATCTTGACTATTTTGACTTTAACCTGAAAAACACTCTTATTATATATGGAAGGAAGATAACAGCACTGCAAAAAACGGACACTCAATCTTTATTTAAAAAAAAAACAATTAGGACTGTGGGATTGATGAATAACTTAATCAGCTAAAGTTAAGCTGAATAATTAAAAAGTAATTTTAATCAAACGTTATTGCTGGTGTATTTTGAGATGATCATCATCTCCTTCTAACACGTTATCAAACGTTTAAAAAATTAAAAAGATTCAAAGATAGTTCTCTTCTTCTAAAAGTGGACTGTATTTTTTATTCATTGGCAAACTGTCTCCCGCCCCCCCCAAACCCAAAATTAAAATCCACTTAAATTGGAATGTTGGAAACATGCAAATCTAAATCCATCAGTCAATCCATCTACATGCAGAAGACACAAGCAGAAAAATCTCTCAATTGGTTGGCATCCTTAATTGTTATTAAGCACTAGAGATGAGAGCTTATCGCTTGGAACTAATGCTTTTTAAAAGAAAACAAAACAAGAAGAAAATAATACATGTGGAAAGATCTGATTATATATTTGACTCCATTTATCATGTCCCCGAAGAGCGGCAATCATTGACCAATATGTAATTTTACAAACAGTGGCAAAGAATATCTGACTTTTAAGAAAATCAGCATTCATTTAAAGGGAAACTGCAGGCTTAAAAAACAGCAGCAATTTTGAGGGTGTTGGAAACACAAATATTGATAGCTTTTGATTGGCTTCATAGTTTTAGTCCTGGGTGAGATAGTCCTCGACTTACAATCGAGACCAGAATATTCTGTGGATAAGCACAACAGAATATTTGTGAGCCACACCCAATTTTACACTGATTTTTCCATGATTGTGAAGCAGAGCACTACCATTGTTAAGTGAATCGTGCAGTCGTTAAGCGAATCTGGATTCCCCCGTTGACTTCGCTTGTTGGAAACCAGTTAGTAAAGATTGCAAATGGTGATCCCATGACCCAGGGACCCTATAATTGTCGTAAATATATGCCAATGGCCAAATGCCCAAATTTTGATCCTTTGACTGCGGAAATGGTATGAGATTGAAGGTGCAAGGACCAATTCTAAGTCATTTTTTCATGTCATAATTTCCAGCAGTCGTTAAATAAATGGCCATAAGTCAAGGACTACCCATGTCATATTATTACTTATAAATAATGTTTTTTCTTCCCTCTGTTCACCCACCCAAATATTCATCCTTTGTTCTGGCAGGATTCTATTATCACTCAGAGCAATTGTTTTCAGGCATTTTGATCTCAGGAGCCCTTTGCATTCTTAAAAAACGACGGAGGACGCTAACTAAGGAGTTTTGGTCTATCAATATTTACTGCATTAGAAATTAAATCTGGGAAATGTTAAAATAGTCACCTATTGATGGATTCCCTGAAAAGGGTATCAAAGACCCCCTCCCCAGGGATTCCCTGGCCACCCTTAAAGAATTGCTGACCTGGGGAAATATTTGAAGAGGTGATCCCATGAGGCTTTAAAGCAAAGTATCCTGAATATTTTAGAATTTCTATCAAGATCCCAATCCATGATATTCTAGACCAGTGGTAGTCAACCTGGTCCCTACCGCCCATTAGAGGGCGTTCCAGCTTTCATGGTGGGCGGTAGGAGTTTTGTCCCCTACTTTATAAATCACAATTACTGTGGAATCGGTGGGCGGTTAGAGAAAACTTTACTACTGAGATACAAAAGCGGGCGGTAGGTATAAAAAGGTTGACTACCCCTGCTCTAGACTTTTGATCAAGTTTGTTCTAAAGAAATTTATTCTTAGAATTGACATTATATGGTTATCCAAAATATAGGATTTTATAATAAATGATCTATGATCAGGGGCTCTGGTTGGGCAGGGATTAAAATAGGCAAGATGGTGGCTAAAGACGTTTGATTGAAGCATTGCCCGTTTTTATGTATTTTATTATTTTATTTTTATTTTACTTTATTACTTTATTTTATTTTATATTATTTTTATTTTTATTTTATTTATTATTTTATTTAACTTTTTAAAATTCTACTCATCTCATCTCATCTAAGTATTGTTGGAAGAAATATCCTTCTGGGTTCAGTTCCAAGTGGGGAATAAAGACACTGGAAACATGGTGACTGCTTGGAAAGATGGTTTAATGGCGGACAGGATCACATGCCTGGGAGCTCCTGGGTGAAAAGAGAAGAAATGCTGAGAGTCCCTTGGTTTTATGCCCTATGTTGGGATTTGAATTTGAGCTTGTATTCTGATTGGTTGTCAGACTCCCATGACTCTTATTGGATGATGATGTAATGAAAGGGCTTTGGGCAATTCCTATTATAGGTCTGCCTGAAGGAGGTAGATCTTTGTTATGGAGAATAGACCTGCCCAGGCCTTAATGGCACATGAGCAAAGGTGAGGGGGGTGAGTTTCTGCCTCTCTGAGTTTCTACTTCTCTTTTAGGGGAAATATTCTGCCTTTTTAGTATACCCTAAAATATTTCATTTTTTCTCGGAGAGGGGTGAGTTTTAACTTCCAACATGTTCAGGACCATGTGTTAAATTGCAGTTAAGGTTTATTGCTCAAGCATACACACAAGAATCTATTAGACTAAAGTTCAGGATTAAATTGGCGCCTGATAAAGGTCCATGGAATTCAAGAGGGATTGGACATTTGTGGCAACGTAATGATTCTTAGCTGATGATGTACTTAACTCCGCCCCTCTTCCCCCAGCTCGGCCTGCTCTTCTCTTACACTAAGTGATTGTAGGAGGTTTACAACAACAGCAATGGATTGCAATGGAAGCCAAGCCCCTTTTGAGTATGGATCCAGGTCACACATGTTCAAAAGGAAAAGGTCTGCCTAAGTACACTCCAATCCGTCGATTAAGCAAATCACTGCAGTTGCTAAGATGACAGATAACAGATAATCAGAGTTGGAAGGGACCTTGTAGGTCATCTAGTCCAACCCCCTGCCCAAGCAGGAGACCCTACACCGCTTCTGATAAATGGCAGTCCAATCTCTTCTTGAAAGTTTCAAGTGATGAAGCTCCCACAACTTCTGAGGGCAACTTCTGTTCCATTGGTTGATCGTTCTCACTGTCAGAAAGTTTCTCCTTATATCCAGGTTGAATCTCTCCTTGTTCAGTTTCCACCCATTGTTCCTTGTCTGGCCTTTGGGTGCCTTGAAAAATAGCTTGACCCCTTTGCTCTGTGGCAGCCCCTCAAATATTGGAAGACTGATATCCTGTCTCCCCTGGTCCTTCTCTTTACTAGACTAGCCAAGCCCAGTTCCTGGAACCGTTCGTTGTATGGTTTAGCCTCCAGTCCCCTTAATCATCCTGGTTGCTCTTCTCTGCATTTTTTCTAGAGTCTCAACATCTTTTTTATAATGTGGTGAATACAACTGGATGCAGTACTCTAGGTGTGGTCTTACTAAGGCTTTATAGAGTAGTATTAGTACTTCCCTTGATCTTGATTGTATCCCTCTGTTAATACAATTTAGGATTGCATTAACTTTTTTGGCTGCCACTGCACACTGCTGGCCCATGTTTAGCTGGTTGTCCACTAAAACTCCATGATCCCTCTCACAGTTACTGCTATTGAGCCTGGTTTCACCCAATGTATATGTGTACTTTTGGGTTTTTTTGCCTAAGTGTAGGACTTTACTTTTCTCTACATTGAATTTCATTTTGTTAGATGTGGCCCAGTGTTCTAGTCTGTCAAGATCCATCAGGATCTTGAGCCTATCTTCTTGGGTGTTAGCTATTCCTGCCAGCTTAGTATCATCTGCAAATTTGGTAAGTTCCCCTTCTATTTCCTCATCTAAGTCGTTAATGAAGATATTGAAGAGTACTGGGCCTAAGACGGAACCTTGTGGCACCCCACTGCTTACTTCCCTCCATGTAGACTTAGACCCATTAAGGACTACTCTTGAGTACGGTTTGCCAGCCAGTTGCGAGTCCATCTAGTGGTGGTGCTATCTATTCCACTTTTTTCTAGCTTACTAAGAAGTAGGTTGTGGTCTACTTTATTGAATGCCTTGCTGAAATCTAAATATATTATGTCCATAGTATTTTGCTGGTCTACTAATTTAGTCACTGTGTTGAAGAATTAAATGAGATTGGTTTGGCATGATCTGTTTTTAACAAACCAGTGCTGACTGCTAGTTATTACTTTACTTGTTTCTAGATGTTGGGGCAGATCTGTTTTTTTCCAGGATCTTCCCGGGTATTGATGTTAGGCTGATTGGTCTATAGTTTCCTGGGTCTGTTTTTTCCTTTTTTGAAGATGGGAACCACATCAGCTCTTTTCCAGTCCTCTGGTAGTTCCCCGGTGCTCCAGGATTTTTGAAAGATATGGTGCAGTGGTTCTGAGATGACCTCTGCCAGCTCCTTTAAAACTCTGGGATGTAATCCATCAGGCCTGGGTGATTTGTTTTCATCAAGATCAGACAGGTGTTCTCTTACTATTTTTTTTGCTTATTTTAACTTTTATTTCTGGTCTGTCTTTTACAGTTATGTTTTTGGTGGGTTGAGCTACAGTTTCTTTTTGCGTGAAGACGGATGCAAAGAATGAGTTAAGCAGTTCTGCTTTCTCTCTGTTGCCTGTTACTTCCTTGCCATCTTCTTTCTTTAGTGCACCGACTGTTTCCTTGATTTTTTTTCTTGTTATTTATATGTTGGAAGAAACTTTTTTTATTATCTTTGACTTTTGTTGCAAGTCTTTAGCGAACCCGGCATCTTTGCTTGTCAGAAGCCAGCCGGAAAGGCTGCAAATGGTGATCACGTGACCTCAGGACATTGCAACGGTTATAAATATGTGCCAGTTGCCAAGTGACCATAACAGAATGACAGAGTTGGAAGGGATCTTGGAGGATGTGCTGTCCCAGACAGTCTATGGGAATTGGATAGTTACTCAGGAATTATGAGCTGTTTCCTTAAGGGAATGCATCGTGGTAAATGTAGTTAAAGGTATCCTGGCAAATGAAGTTCATGTCACGTGGCCACATCTATAATCCTGATTGGTCACTAATCTGACCCTCGATGGGTTGGGGGAGTTTTCCTCACTTTTGCCTGAACTTTCTAACTTACGGCAGCTTCTTTCTATCGCTACGAGATGGGTTAGGAGATAACCATCTTTTACTACCAGGCAGATATACAAAGGATTGGTCATTAAAGAAGAACTTCATCATAAATGTGAGTTATAAGGATACCTGATGAACCAATAAATGTACTTTGTTATGGAGGTCTTGTTGAATTATCTATCTGCATCTGTGCAGCTTCAAATCTACCTCTGTGCAAAAGGCAGAAAAGAGGTCTTCTAGTCCAACCCACTGCTCAAGCAGGAAACCCCATACTATTTCCCATAGAGAACTGCTCCAAATATTGTATCATAATATTTTTAATTTGGGGAATGTGGGGAACTATTCAGGGGTGGGATTCTACCAGTTCGCACCTATTCGCTAGAACCGGTTATTAACATTCTAAGCAGTTTGGAGAACCGGCTGTTAGAAGAAATTACTGGCCTAATCCTGTAAGGAAAGCAGGAAGGAAACATTCTGGTGTTGCTTACAGAAACTGCCTCTCTGTTAACCCTTATTACATTCTTGGCAGGACTGGACTTCCTGCCTCAGGAACTTCTCTGGAGTTTTTTTCCCCTCCTTTGCTGGTACTTTGCTTGTGTGGAGTGACCATTCAAAGTTACAATGGCACTGAAAAAAGTGACTTATGACCCTTTTTCACACTTACAACTGTTGCAGCATCCCCACAGTCACTAGAGGCCAGGCGAGGAGATGCGTGCCTTGATGTGAGTGATATTGAGTTGGCCACGCCCAGCCAATAACATGACCACCAAGCCATGTCCACCCAGTCACATGACCCACCAAGTAAGCCACACCCACAGAGCTGTTTGTTAAAAAAATTTGAATCCCACTCCTGGAATTATTCATGATCATTCAATAACATTTCTTCATGAACACGTGGAAGGCATCCAAAATAACTACTTAATATAATGAAAATTCATCTTAGTTTAGACACAATACATCTTTTTGGATTCACTGGACAGATAACTGATAATCAGAGTTGGAAGGGACCTTATAGGTCATCTAGTCCAACCCCCCCGCCCAAGCGAGAAACCCTATACAGTGTGGTCCTTGTTATTAACTCTGTTATAATGTCTGATCCTGTGGTGAAAAATGGAGCAGTTCCATATAGTGCCCAAACCGGTCACCCAGTTGTAATAGTGACCATCACATGACCGTGGGGATGCTGTGATGGTCGTAAGTGTGAGGAAGAGTCATAAGTCTTTTTTTTTTTTCCAGTGCCATTGTAACTTTGAATGGTTGCTAAACAAATTGTTTTACACTGAGGCCTAGCGGAAAGGGCCACACAAATGAAGCCTGTTTCGTTAGTTCAGGGTTTGGTGTATTTTGTCTAATATATTTTTATTTATCAAAATATAAAATACAAAGAAAAATTGAAAAAAAGTAATAAAAAACTGGAGCATGTGAAAAAGGAAAAAAAAGAGAAAATGTGGTGTAAAAAAGGAAAAGGAAAGAAAAAAGCACCACTTCCAACTCTCCGTCTAACAACATTACAACATCTCAACTTTTTACTTTTACACAACAGTATATTCTAGCCATTTCTATAGCAACAAACCTATCTAATCAGCAAAAAAATAAATAAATCAAAGTTAAGTTTTTTCCCCATTGCAAGCACAAAATCCGGAAGTGATTTCCAAAAAGAAACGAAATTAAATATATTCTCTTCTTTGAATAAAAGAGTAAATTTAACCATCTCTGCTTCTTCTTGCTGTGGGGAATAGTATATGCTTCTGTTTATTGAGGGTTTGATGTGTGTTGTGTATATAACTCCGTTAAAAAAACAATGGAGACCTTAATAATTAGTTCAAGTCTGATACAGTGATCCTACAACTAATATTTTGAGGTGAATATGAATCGCGGCGCTTCTTTTTTCTTTACCTTACACTCAACATTGGAGAAAAATCTAAATAATCCTATGCTCATAATGTTGACATCCTGATTGGGCATTAAAACTGACAGAATTTTTTTCACTTTTCTCTTTTTATTGGCAATCCTTCAAGCTTTCTCAGTTATAGAATGTTCATAATTTTAATCGTATCATAGAAAAATTACCGCATTGAAGCCTACGTTGAAATAACCCATTGTTATAAAGATGGATAACATTACAAGAAAAGCTGGGAGGGAAATTAAGCCACAAACTTGGTTAAGCCTGCATTATTCAAGGTAGTCCTTGAATTACAGCTATGATTGAGCCCCAAAGGTTCTAAGCGAGACAGTTGTTGAAGTGAGTTTTGTTCCATTTTTACAACCTTTCTTCGCCTGGTGGTTAAGTAAACCACTGCAGTTATTAACTTAGTCACTAGAGATGGTATTCAGCAGGTTCTGACCAGTTCTGGAGAACCGGTAGCGGAAATTTGGAGTAGTTCGCAGAACCAGCAATGGAAATTTTGAGTAGTTCAGAATACCACCTCTGACTGGCCCCGCCCCCTTCTATTCTCTGCCTCCAGAGTCCCAGCTGATTGGCTGGGTCTTCTTTTGTTGCCCTGCACAGGAGAACAGAACTGGAAAGCAGGTCAGTGGGGTGGGGAGGGAATGGGGATTTTTCAGTATCCTTTCCCTGCCACACCCACCAATCCATGCCCTCCAAGCCATGCCACACCCATAGAACTGGAAATAAAAAAATTTTTTTGATCCCACCACTATTAGTAACACAGTTGTTAAGTGAATCTGGTAATCAGTGGAACAACTTGCCTCCAGAAATTGTAATTCCTGCCTAAGCAAGGGGTTGGAGTAGAAGACCTCCAAGGTACCTTCCAACTCTGTTATCTTATTCTGTTGTAACTGAAAAGGTGATTGTGTGACCCCAGATCAATGCAACTGTCATAAATATGAATCTGTTGCCAAGCGCCTGGATTTTAATCACATGACCATGGGAATGATGTAACGGTTGTAAGTGTGAAAAATGGTGGTAAGTCCCTTTTTTCAGCGCTGTTGTAACTTTGAACGGTCACTAAATGAACTGTTATCAGTCAAAGACTACCTCTAGCAGGAACACAACAATGGGGTGCCATCATCCGATGGGGACATTGACTCCGCCCCTCTTTACTTCAGCTCCGCCCACAAGGCATCTTCTAACAAAGGCATCTGCAACCTTGGCAACTTTAAGGCTTGTGGACTTCAATTCCCAGAATTCCTCAGCTAGCATGGCTGGCGGGGGAGGGGGGGAATTCTGGGAGTTGAAGTCCACAAGTCTTAAAGTTGCTAAGGTTGGAGACCCCTATTCTAACATATTGGGACGCAAGACCAGGGAACCAAACCAGCCCTCCATTATTAATATCATCCATGACCGACTTCTTGCTGGGCTTGACCTTAGCTAGAGAGAAACAACCTTGTCAGAAGGTGGTTTGGCCTTCGCCCTCCCCATTTCCCTCCCCCACAAGGAAGAAGAAGAAGGAGGCCCCCTGCCCACATTCCTCAAGAAATTTCCCCAGATTAGATTTGTAAATCAAAAACCAATATATAACATGCAAGAATTGATCTGTTTTATATTCCTCAGTTACATTTTGGTAAAGCACATTTAGAAGATTTAGAACGTATTTGCGCCTGCTGCTTCAGCCATTATATGCTTCAGCTGAGACATCTATTTGTGAGCCCATAAAACAGCCACTGACTACCCATGTAAATTGTGTTCTCCACAATAAATTAGATGCATACTTGCAAAAATACATAACCGCTGTTGGTCGGCTTACGGTGGCAGAATACTAATGAGGTTTAAAGTTGCATTGTCCCTTTCTCAGGCCCAATTTAGCCTTTACATCAAAAATTATGAAGGGAAAAGCACTTTATAATCTTGCCGAGATGTAAAATAGCACTTAGGGAGAAATGACTTGGTTCGCTTTGGAGACATCGGCATGAAGTGTGGTTGGGTTTATACTTATTTTAGGCAGGGAAAGTAAACTAGATTCCAGCAAGGAGTTTGACATCTCCCTTCCAAATTCGATAAACAGGCAGTCCTTAACGTACAATCACAACGTTTCCGTTGCTAAGCGAGACTTCTCTTGAGCGAATCTTGTCCCATTTTACGACCTTGTTTGCCACATTTGTTAAATAAATCACTGCCAGTTACTAACCTGGTTGTGAATGTGGCTTCCCCACGGACTTTGCTTGCTAGTAGGTCGCAAAAGGGGATCACATGACCCAGGACATTGAAACCGTCATCAATATGAGTCAGTTGCCAAGCACCTGAATTTTGATCATGTGATAGTGGGGAATGCATCGGTCCCAAGGGTGAAAAACAGTCATAAGTCACTCTTTTTTTCAGTGCTATTGTAACTTGGAATGACCACTAAATATACTGTTATAAGATGAGGAGAGTAGTATGAGCACTACCTGTACTTTGTCTTTAGGTGGAAGGATGAAGGAATTGGGCACAAGATGAATGCAGAAAAAGGAATGATACCACAGGACAGAGCACTAAGGTGAGAATTGGAAGAAATTAATTTTGCTGCGGTTATAAACCAAATTGGCAAATTTATGATTCCTAGCTGATATCCAAATGCAAATGTCTTTCATCAATGGGATTGACTATTTTTCCTGTATTTGCTGTTGCAATTCTTGGGCAAGATGTCAGGCCGAAGGATACAGATTAAAGAAAACTAGGTACACAAAATGCATATTATTTATAGTATATCAGAAAACAGCACTCATGTAGAACTATCTATGGAGATTCTCAGTCATCCAGGTCATGGCTGTCCCAAAGATGCTTTTTTTTTCAAAAGGCAACTGGACTTTCTTGGTTTTTCTTTAAAGACGTTTCGCTTCTCATCTAAGAAGCTTCTCTCGCTCTGACTGGAATCCTCCCATTCCACACCATCCAGTCAAACTGAAGAAGCTTCTTGGATGAGAAACGAAACGTCTTCAAAGAAAAACCAGAAAGTCCAGTTGCCTCTTGAATAAAAGCAATTTTGGGACATGTAGAAATGTATAACTCAAAAAACACGAGGTGCCTTAGTTAGAAAAAAAAAATCTATGCACATGTATGTTCAGAAAAATTCCATGCCAAAAAGAAAAAATCGGCATTTGTAAAGCAAAACTGAAAAGGGACGTGGTAGCTCAGTGGCTAAGACACTGAGCTTATCGATTGAAAGGTCGGCAGTTCAGCAGTTCAAATCCCTAGCGCCGTGTAATGGAGTGAGTTCCCGTTACTTGTCCCAGCTTCTGCCAACCTAGCAGTTCGAAAGCACGTAAAAAATGCAAGTAGAAAAATAGGGACCCCCTTTGGTGGGAAGGTAACAGCATTCCGTACATCTTCGGCGTTTAGTCATGCCAGCCACATGACCGCGGAGACGTCTTCAGACAGGGTTTTGTAGCCAAAACGAAATATTTTCTCTTGGGAACCAAGGACATTTCAGCAGGTGCTTAGAAGGAGGGGACTGAGGTTACCTAGCAACTGGCCGTATCCTGATTGGACCATGTGACTGATTGTTTTGAGAAAGTGAAAAAAATGTTTACTTTTAATTAGGTAAAAACAGCGGGAACAGATATGACATATCCAATAAATCTATTCTTTGAAGAATATATCTACCTCAAGAGTTTTGCTTGCCGCGGGTATGTTACTTGGATCCCTGACATCAGGATTGTCCCCAAAACTTGGCCTACTCCTAACCTTTCCTCCCTTGAAGCTGTGGATATAAAATGAGGGACCATTTTACCAAGAAGACAAGTAAGATATACATCTAAGAAGAACAGTCCGAAGAGTACTTTTTGAAAAGGCAAATAGACTTTCTTTGTTTTGCCTTGAAGACGTTTCGCTTCTCATCCAAGAAGCTTCTTCAGTTCTGACTGAACGGCGGAGACTGGAAGGATTTATATTCCTTGCAGTCATCTGGTCGTGAGGGAAATACGAGGGGAAAAAAGGCATAATCCTGAGATCTCATAGTTTGCTAGATTTTGAAAATTAAATCTAACCCGCTCTAGCATATAAATGTATTTACACACATTCATTTATTTTAAATATGTATAGCAGATGTGTTATTCAGAGGTTCCTGTGGCAGGTTAGAAATCCTTAGAAATGAAACAGTGAAGCCAACAAAATAAAACAGTCAAGGAATTAAGTCGCAAGTCAATTTAAAATGCACAATAATTAGCAAAACGCTACTTAGAGAGGGTTCCCTCCGTATCAAGCAACATGACTGGGAAATGGTCCAACATCTTCAATGCAGGACTGAAATATCTAATTTTTCCATCTCAGAAGGAACATAAATACAGGTAGTATTTAAGTTATTCAACTTACAACGGTTACTGAAACCAAAGTTAGGGTTGTTAAATCATGGCAGTCATACATTGAGGCATCAGATGACCTGACGTAATTTTTCAACATTTTTTGGGAGCAGCTTTTAACCAAAGGGTGTGACTGTTAAGTGAATACTGCAACTGTTAAGCAAGCGTCGTTAAATGAATCTGTTTTCTCTGACGGGCGTTTTTTTTGCCAGAAACTGACAGTAAACACCAGAAACTGGCAAAAAGGTTGCAATGACCAAATTGCCATAAAAGTGAGACAGTTGCCAAGAACCCAAAGTACTGTGGTATGGGGTGTGGCCGTTGTAACTTCAAAAACAAGTCATAAGTACAGGTAATCCTCAACTTACGACCACAATTGAGCCCAAAATATCTCTCGTTAAGTGAGACATTTGTTAAGTGAATTTTGCCCCGTTTTATGACTTTTCCTGCCCCGTTGTTAAGTGAATCACTGCAGTTGATAAATCGGTAACACGGTTGTTGAGTGAATCAGGCTTCCTCACTGACTTTTGCTTGTCAGAAGGTCACAACAGGGGAATCACACGATGTCATAAGTCTGAATCCATTGCCAAGCATCTGAATTTTGAACATACGATCATGGAGATGATGCAAAGGTTGTAACCATGAAAAACGGTCATAAGTCCCTTTTTTCAGTGCCGTTGTAACTTTGAATGGTCACTAAATGAACTGTTGTAAGTCGAGGACTAGCTGTAGCTCTGTGGAGATTTATCATAATTTTGAACAATCATTAAGTGGCCGGTCATACATTGAAGACTATTTGTATAGGCTCAAAATTACTTCCAAGAATGAAGTACAGGTTGTCCTCACCTTACAACAGTTCGTTTAATGACTGTTGAAAGTTAACAACAGCACTGAAAAAAAGTGACTAGTGAACCATTTTTCACACATATGAGCTCTATGATCACATGATCAAAATTCAGAGGCTTGTCAATTGGTTCATACTTACGACGGTCGCAGTGTCTCAGGGTCATGTGATCAGCTTTTGACAGTTTGTGACAGGAAAATTCAGTGGGGAAGCCCGATTCAATGAACAACCAAGTGACTCATCAACAACTGCAACGATTCACCGAACAACTGAGGCAAGAAAAGTTGTAAAACGAGACAAAACTCACTTAACGAACGTCTCACTTAGAGACTTATACATTTTGGGCTTGACTGTGATCATAAGTTGAGGACTTTTTTTCTCCCCTTTCCTTTCTTTTTGGGGAAAAAAAATTGAAAAGTGATTCCCCTCCCCCCCCCCCCCACACACACAAGTATGAATGTGAATAATATAACCGTATAAAGATGGAATCATGTTGCTGGCACAACCCCATTTATGCAGCCTTGGAATTCTTTGCATAACTGACAAGGCGACAATAAAGGAGATTATTTGTAGCTCAGGATTTAAATGAGTCGCCCTTGCAGCTCCCTCTTATTTTCTTGCAGACATTTTATTACCCAAATAGATTGCATCATCAGTGCCAGTAAGGAGTGGGATTTGCTCTCGGTTGATATATATTCTTAATGGCTTATCTCGTCAGTGCTGGTGGAGGTTTTTGGGTTGGCTGTTTAAAGTTAGCTCGCTTGGCAGTTCCTTGATTAGAGTATTTTTTTCCCCTTTCTTCATTGTTGGTCTGATGTTAAACTATGTTAATCTATGCTGGTGGTTGCTCACCGTTTTGCAGGGGTGGGATCCAAAAATTTTAACAACCGGTTCTGTGGGCATGGCTTAGGTGATGGGATGGCTTGGTGGTCATGTTATTGGCTGGGTGTGGCCAACTCAACATCACCCACATTGAGGCACGCATCTCCTCGCCTGGCCTCTCATGACTGTGGGGATGCTGCAACAGTCGTAAGTGTGAAAAACGGTCATAAGTCACGTTTTTCAGTGCTATTGTAACTTTAAATGATCACTCCACATAAGCAAAGTACTAGCAAAGGAGGGGGGGAAAACTCCTGAGACGGGAAGTCTAGTCCTGCCAAGAATGTAATAAGGGTTAACGGAGAGGCAGTTTCTGTAAGCAACACCAGAATGTTTCCTTCCTGCCTTCCTTACAGGATTAGGCCAGTAATTTCTTCTAACAACCCGTTCTCCAAACTGCTTAGAATGTTAACAACCGGTTCTAGCGAATAGGTGCGGACCTGTAGAATCCCACCCCTGCGTTTTTGGGCTCCCGTGCCGATAATTGTGTGCGTGCT
Source organism: Pseudonaja textilis (assembly GCF_900518735.1). The sequence goes on from NW_020769354.1 coordinate 4,099,891, forward strand.
TGCCTGCTCATGCTCGCGTGCCATCACCCAGAAGACAATGCGCGCGAGCCCCACATGCTTCCTGCGCATGCATGTGTAACCCACGCGACTCATGCTACCCGTGCTTCTGCGCATGCACAGTGCAACCCCCTGCACACCATGTGCTTTTGCACATGCGCGAGTGTGTCCTGCATGCCACCGCACCCCTGCACATGCGCACCAGGTACCTGACAAGGAGCTGTCGGGCGGGTGGCGCGTGCGCATGCACAGTAGATCATTTCTGGGAAAGTGGTTTGGTTGCCGGCAGTAATGGCTCTGTGTGCCACTTCCTCCATGCCTGCCATAGGTTTGCCACCACGGATCTATGCTCCTTTGAGTACTGACCTTGATGGGGTGTGTCTTGGTCCTTTTGTCCCACGGGTGCTTTTTGCAAGAGGCAACTGGACTTCCTGGTTTTTCTCCGAAGACGTTTCGCTTCTCATCCAAGAAGCTTCTTCAGCTCATCCCAGAAGCTTCTTCAGAGCTGAGGAAGCTTCTTGGAGGAGAAGTGAAATGTCTTCAAAAGAAAAAAAAAACCAGAAAGTCTAGTTGCCTCTTGAAAAAAGCACCTTTGGGACAATACTGACCTGCAGGAGTGAGAATTTCTATGGACTTTTGGTCTTTTTGTTCCCTGCAGGATCCAACCTGGGTCGGTGACTGGGGCCAGAGGTTTAGTCTTCTTGGCTTTCGATTCATGCTGGAGCCCATCTTCACGGAACTTCTCTCCAGCAGAATGTCTGCTTTGGGCTATTCTATGTGTAGTATTTATGTCATGCCTGGTTCTGTGTGGTTTTTTTAAGTTATTGATTGGGACGCTGACGGCTGGCTATTAAGTCATTGGCTGTTGTTTCCTTGTGCGGTCAACCCCTCTGCTTCTAAGAACTTGATAAGCTGTTGATATATCAGCACGTGTGTTGACTGACAAGGGGCCCGTTTCCTAGGCGTTGATCATTTCTGTGGCTATTTTTGTCCCTGCTCAGCCAACAATCTTAGTAGCTGCAAAATTGAATGTATGTCCTTGTTCATTGCCGCATGAGGCTACCAATGAGTTTGGATCTCCTTGTCTCATCACTCGCTTGTGGTTGTCTTCCACTCCATCTGTCCTAAATAATCGCACGCAACAAGGTGGTATTTAGCAGGTTCTGACCAGTTCTGGAGAATCGGAAGCGGAAATTTTGAGTAGTTTGGAGAACCAGCAAATGCCACCTCTGACTGGCCCCGCCCCCATCTCTTCTCTGCCTTCCGAGTCCCAGCTGATTGGCTGGGTCTTCTTTTGTTGCCCTGCACAGGAGAACGGAGCTGGAAAGTAGGTTAGTGGGATGGGGAGGGAATGGGGATTTTGCAGTATCCTTCCCCTGCCACGCCCACCAAGCCACGCCCACCACTGGAGGCAATCATTGCAGAGGATCTGGTAGATTACATTAGAAGTATCTCCTACCTCCAAGCGATCTTTGCAATGCATGATTTTGTTTCCTGTTTGGCTTCTTGATTGTCTCTTTTGCACAGCTTGTCGATATTGTTTATGTCTATGTGTCTATTGATGGTTCATTTTCCAGAGTGCCAGGCTTCTAGAAATTTTCTAGCGTTTTTTTGGACTTGGTGTGGTCTAGGAGGGTCACGGTTGCCCAGTTGAAACTATAGTTAAGTCGGTCCATATGTTCTGAAATTAAAGAGTTTTAAATCATATGAGCTGCAGTGGCGCAGTGGTTAGAGTGCAGTACTGCAGGCTACTTCTGCTGACTGCCGGCTGCCTGCAATTTGGCAGTTCAAATCTCACTAAGCTCAATCTCACCAAGGTTGATTCAGCCTTCCGTCCTTCCGAGGTGGGTAAAATGAGGACCCAGATTGTTGGGGGGCAATAGGCTGACTCTGTAAACCATTTAGAGAGAGCTATAAAAGCACTGTATAGTGGTATATAAGTCTAAGTGCTATTGCTATGCTATCAGGTCTTCTGACTGCTAGTTGGTGTTCATGAATACGTTCTTGTTAGTCTTTGAGATATTTAAAACAGACAAAGCAACCTCGACGTTGCTTTGAGCCAGCAAAACAACTCCAACTTGAGAAACATTTGGACTTTTACAGATTTATGTACACAGCTGTGACTATTATTAAGTGTTGTACCTTATGATTCTTGACTCTTGACAAATATCTGTTTTCTTTTCTGTACACTGAGAGCATTTGCACCGAGACAAATTTCTTGTGTGTCCAATCACACTTGGCCAATAAAGAATTCTATTCTATTCTATTCTATTCTATTCTATTCTATTCTATTCTAT
>NW_020769354.1:4130729-4146857 GCF_900518735.1 Pseudonaja textilis
TTCCATTCCATTCCATTCCATTCCATTCCATTTCCTTCCACTACACTTCACTCCACATTCTATTCCATTAAGCTAGTTCAAGCACTTCTTCATTCCTTCCCAGGAAGGTAACTTCTTTCTGAAGTTTCTGTTGTGTCCCAGAGATAGAGGTATACCTTGACGTACAACCACAACTGAGCCCAAAATTTCTGTCGCTAAGCGAGACAGCTTTACGAAATTTCTTGCCACAGTTGTTAAGTGAATCGCTGCAGTTATTAAGTTAGTAACCCAGTCATTAAGTGAATCTGGCTTTCCCATTGACTTTGCTTATCGGAAGATCACAACATGTGATCACCTGATCCTGGGACGCTGCAACCGTCATAAATATGAGTCGGTTTCCAAGCATCTGAATTTTGAACACATGACCATGGAGATGCTGCAACGGACATAAATGTAGAAAGAGATCATAGGAGACTTTTTTTCAATGCTGTTGTAACTTCAAACAGTCACTAAATGAACTGTTGTCAGTTGAAGACTTACCTGGATGGATTTTATACATCACCTTGGTGAAGAGCTTCCACCGCACAAAACTGTCTCTATATCTCAAACTTTGATTTGGCCATTATTCCTGACCTTGATTTGATTCGCCTCAATCTTGGCTCTTAGCTTCAGGACTCCTTTTTGGAATGCAACCTGGGTGGAGGTTTAAGCTCTCACTGAACTCTGACTAAATCCTGGCTCCGTTTCAATTCCTACTCATCAGTTTTGCTAGTGAGTTATTGGCAGTCTATGTCCCGATCTAATTACTAGCTTCGTTACACAACCCACCAAGATATCCGGCCACAGTCTTGAATCACACCGCAAGGGGAAGCCACACTCAACATTGTAAGACCTTGGTCATTGTGTCCTAACTTAAACTTAATAGAATAACTTCGCAGACTTAGCAGGATATCAGAGCTTCCTGGAAGGGACCTTGGAGGTCTTCTAGTCCAACCCCCTGCTCAAGCAAGGGACTCTATGCCATTCCAGACAAGAGGCTCTCCAAAATCTTCTTAAAAACTTTCAGTGATGGAGTACCTACAATTTCTGGAAGCAAACTGTTCCACTGGTTAATTGTTCTCATTGTTAGGAAATTTCATCTTAGTTCTAGGTTGCTCAACCAGAGAGAGAAAGAAGCAACCCTGGAATTAAGGAGAAACTTCCTAACAGCGAGAACAATTAACCAGTGGAACAGCTTGCCACTAGAAGTTATAGGTGCTCCATAACTGGAGGTTTTTAAGAAGAGACTGGACAGTCCCTGATCTGAAATGATATAGGATCTCCTGCTTGAGCAGGGGGATGGACTAGAAGACCTCCAAGGTCCCTTCCAGCTCTATTCTATTTCATTCATTCATTCTCTCCTTGATTAGTTTCCATCCATTGTTTCTTGTCTTGCTTTCTGGTGGTTTGGAGGATAGCTTGACTCCCTCGTCTTTGTGGCAGCCCCTCAAATACTGGAATACTGCTATCATAACTTAATGAAGCTGATTTTCCTATTTTAATTCTCCCCCAAATTTTCATCGTAATTTTTGAAATAAAAGTTTCCAATTTTATTCGACTCTTGATGAAGCTGATTTTCTTATTTTAAATATTCCCTTCCCTCCTAGCAAGCTCGCCGTAAGAATGTGGAGGGAAAGATTCTTTTTTTTTTTTTTGAAATAAAAATAAATAAATCTTGTTTTCCCCAAATTTATTCAGCTCTCAGCAGCTGTTTGGCGGCTTTGGAAAGGATTTTAGGATATTAATTCCCTGATCTTCGGTGTCAAACGTAGCTTGGATCTCAGCTTTGGTGATCTCTCTGGACCCATATAACATACTCTGGATTGCTGTGCAGCTAGAAGGCACCTGGATTAACTCTTGAAAGAAGACAAATATTTCGTCACACGGGAAATATGACGGGGATAATCACAGCTGTTAATTGATATGTTTTCCTGAATTAACAGGGAGGTTCAAACAGGTGGTGAAAAATCCTCGTTTTAATTGAGTTTGCTCTTTCCATCTGATACTGAGATCAGGCGTGATGTTTCCCAGGCTGACTCACCAAGAAGTAGAATGAGGCTCAACAGTGAAAGGAAAAGAGAGTAGAGGTAAATCTTTGACTTACTGCCACAGCTTAGGCCAATCGCAATCGATTTTACAACTTTTTTCTCATTGTTGTTAAATGAATCCCTGCAGTCGTTATATGAATCTTTTGGTCATTAACCAACTCTGACCAAAGAGAGATTTGGGCCAAATGATTGGCCCAAAGTCACCCAGCTGGCTTTCATGCCTAAGGCGGGACTAGAACTCACAGTCTCCTAGTGATTGGCCCAAAGTCACCCAGCCAGCTTTCATGGCTAAGGTGGGACTAGAACTCACAGTCGCCTGGTGATTGGCCCAAAGTCACCCAGTTGGCTTTCATGCCTAAGGCGGGACTAGAACTCACAGTCTCCTAGTGATTGGCCCAAAGTCACCCAGCCGGCTTTCATGGCTAAGGCGCGACTAGAACTCACAGTCGCCTGGTGATTGGCCCAAAGTCACCCAGTTGGCTTTCATGCCTAAGGCGCGACTAGAACTCACAGTTGCCTGATGATTGGCCCAAAGTCACCCAGTTGGCTTTCATGCCTAAGGCGGGACTAGAACTCACTGTCTCCTGGTGATTGGCCCAAAGTCACCCAGTTGGCTTTCATGCCTAAGGTGGGACTAGAACTCACAGTCACCTGGTGATTGGCCCAAAGTCACCCATCCAGCTTTCATGCTAAGGCAGGACTAGAACTGGTGATTGGCCCAAAGTCACCAAGCCATCTTTCATACCTAAATTGAGACTTGAACTCACTGCCCTCTGCTTTCTAGCCTGGTGCCTTTACCATTAGTACCAACTGGCATTACAATGTTTTTCTTCTAATCCACCTCCTAATTACACTACATGCTTGCCTGACTTTTTTTTTTTCTTCGTCTGTGAAAATTCCTGCAACAAAACCTAGACGTGAAGGCCCTTGCTTTCAACCTTTATTTTAATAAAGAGGGAATTTTCTAAACCTTCTCGTGTGTGGTACGTGATGCTTTTTATTTCACAGCTAGATGACCAAGGATGCAGATTTCCTCATTTTATTGCACTATTATTTCGGTTAGCGTGTGCAGCCTTTTTAGTTCCCTATACTTGCATGAAATATCAGAGGAAGACCTCAGGAAGAAACTGCTCACAAGGATATTCCTTTAGAGTTTGTTTGTTTGCTTGCTTGCTTGCCTGCTTGTGGGTCTGTTGGGTAAATCTAGTCTCGTGAGAAAAGGACTGGGCACGAAATGGTAACGGTGTTCAAATATTTGAGGAGCTACCAGAAAGAAGAGGGAGGGTCAACTTATTCTCCAAAGCCCCTGAAGGCAGGACAAGAAGCAACGGGTGGAAACTAATCAAGACGAGGAACAACCTAGAACTGAGGAGAAATTTCATGACAGTGAGAACAATTAACCAGTGGAACAACTTGCCACCAGAAGTCTATGGAGCTTCTCAGTCATTCAGGTCATGGTTGGTCCTAAAGGTGCTTCTTTCAAGAGGCAGTTGGATTTTCAGGTTTTTCTTGGAAGACCTTTTGCTTCTCATCTAAGCGCTGGAGAAGTTTCTTGGATGAGAAGCGAAGCATCCTCAAAGAAAGACCAGTTGCCCCTTGAAAAAGCACCTTGGGACTTACCTCCAGAAATTGTGAATGCTCCAACACGGGAAGTTTTTAAGAAGAAGTTGGATGACAATTTGTCTGAAATGGGGAAGGGTTTCCTGCTTGAGCAAAGGGTTAGACTAGAAGGGAGCTCTTCAACCTTGGCAACTTTAAGGCTTGTGGACTTTGACTCCCAGCTGGCTGGGGAATTCTGGGTGTTGAAGTCCACAAGTCCTAAGGTTGCAAAAGGTTGGAGATCCCTGGGCTGGAAGACCTCCACGGTCCTTTCCAACGGTCTTAGTCTTTTAAATTGATAGCTTTCGAATTTGCAAAGTAGGCGGGATTGTGTTTTTGATGAAGTTTCACTCTACTTTTATAGCTCTTCCTCCTCCTCCTCCTCCTCCTCCTCCTCCTCCTCCCCCCCCCCACCTTCCTCCTCTCCACTCTGCCTCATTGAGCACCGGCCTTTCATAGCTGGGAGAGAGCACTTATGGGGGCAAGTGCCCGTTGAACATTTATAATGCTACCCTTGACCTGAGCTGCTTGCAAGGTTGACTGGAGGGTTCAACCAACTTCAAAGGAGCCAGAGATCTAAGGTAGAAAGTGTGGGAAACACGGGGAGGGAAGGAGCCTGGAATGGCATTCACACTTCCGGTCTGGGAGTGTGTTCTTTGCTTTTGGAAGGTGATGCAGGAAGTAAGTTAAAGGAGAGGCTCTCAAGGAACGGGCAACTTTATCAGCCCCAGAGATAACATAATACGGTGGAGTAATGAGGAAGATACGGGACACGGTAGCTCAATGGCTAAGATGCTGAGCTGGTCAATCAGGAAGGTCGGCCATTCGGCAGTTCGAATCCCTAGCGCTGCGTACCGGAGCGAGGAAAGAAGGAAGCGCAAAAGGAGGGAAAGGAAAGGAAGAAAGGAAAGGCAGGAAGAAAGTTGAAAGAAAGAAAGAAAAACAAAAGGAGGGAAAGGGAAGAGGGGAAGGGAGGAAGGGAGAAAAGAGGGAAGGAAGTTGAAGGAAAGAAGGAAAAACAAAAGGAGGGAAAGGAAAGGGAAGAGAGGAGGGGAGGAAGGAAGAAAAGAGGGAAGGGAGTTGAAGGAAAGAAGGAAAAACAAAAGGAGGGAAAGGAAAGGAGAAAGGAGAGGAAATCAGAAGTCCAGGGGCCCTTTGTGACCAACCTGTTTCATCAAAATCTTTGACGTTGAAATGAGCAGCAGCTTCCGAAGGAGGATGCCTTTCCATGAATTTGAAAAGCGGGCTCTGCTGCCCTGCAGCCTTGCCCATGGCTGACCTCTGCCCGAAGGAACCATCAAGGCAGACCTTTCGGCCAAGAGGCCTTTTCTTGCTTCTCCCCATCTCTCCCCCACCCCCAGCTAAAGGGTGCTTCCTTGGAGCCCAATCCAGAGAGCAAGAGACTGCAGGAACGGAGGGAAATCGCAGCCAGACGAAGGAGGGGGGGGGGAATTGAACGGCTGTCCATCCTTGGAGTAGTTAAATGCAATCGCCGATCTAATCGTGGGCCGTCTCCACCTCCACCACCACGCCTGCCCCCGCCCTTCCCGGCCAGGACCGCTGGCCTTTTCTTCTCTCCACTGTGGCCCCAGCCGCTCTTTCAAGAAAGCAACGATCGATCGATGAAAGCCCTTGCAGCTTTCAATCTCTCGCTCCCACCACCACCACCAAGGTGGTGTTTTTGGGGGGCAGAGGGCAGCGGGGGGGGAGGGCAAGGAGGCGAGCGGGGTTGTCATTCAGAGTCAGGAGCGACCAATCCCCGGCACGCCGTGCAGCCAGAATCGATCCATTGCGCCGAAGGATAAAGAGAAACCATTTATCTGTCTGGCCTCCCCAACCAGCCCAAGACAAAAGCCTTCCCTAGCTACCCCTGACAAGGCAGGGACCCGGGCTGGGGGCTGGGGGTGGGGGCTTGAGGAGGAGGCCAAGTTTGGAGGTCAAAGGTCAAGCAGGTTGTCCACAGTGGGGAGAGAAACAGCTGCTTCTGATTAACAATATCCACCTCCCTACGAAGGATAGGGTGCAGGTATGGGTGCAAGGTGTGTGTGGCTGGGTCGAGAGGGCCCATCTGTAGAAAACCCTCATTCATTTAAGTGACTTCCTTGGGTATACAGAATAATAGACTTAGAAGGGACCTTAGAGGTCTTCTAGTCCAACCCCCCTGTTCAAATGCCTTAGTAAGGCCATACTTGGAATACTGCATCCAGTTTTGGTCGCTACGATGTAAAAAAGATGTGAAGACTCTAGAAAGAGGGCAGAGAAGAGCGACAAAGAGGATTAGGGGACTGGAGGCTAAAACCTATGAAGAATGGTTGGTGGAATTGGGTATATATGTCTTGTTTAATGAAGAGAAGGACTAGAGGTGACATGATATCAGTCTTCCAATATCTGAGGGGTTGCCCCAAAGAAGAGGGGAACAAGCTATTTTCCAAAGCACGGGAAGGCCAGGAGAAGAAGTCATGGATGGAAACTAATCAAGGAGAGAAGCAACCTGGAACTAAGGAGAAATTTTCTGACAGTTAAAACAATTAATCATTGGAACAACTTGCCTCCAGAAATTGTAAATGCTCCAACACTGGAAGTTTTTAAGAAGAGATAGGATAATCATTTGTCTAAAATAGTATAAGGTTTCCTGCCTAAGCAGGGGTTGGACTAGAAGACCTCCAAGGTCCCTTCCAGGTCTGCTATTTCTGTTAATCTTCTCATCGCTCCTTATCACCCATCCCCTCCCACTTGTGACTATATGACTGTAACTTTGTTGCTTGTATCCTTACAATTTATATTGACTGTTTCCTAGTATGATTTGATTGCTCAATCACACTTGGCCAATAAAGAATTCTATTCTATTCTATTCTATTCTATTCTATTCTATTCTATTCTATTCTATTCTATTCTGTAAGGAACCCTATATTATTCCAGACAGATGGCTGTCCAATCTCTTCTTGAAAGCCTCCCGTGATGGAGCATCCATATGGTAGGATGGGGAGTTAGGAAAAGGAGCTAATTCGGGGGCAGGGGTCTTCATACAGGATGCAGTGCTAGTACAGATCACAATTGAGCCCAAAATTTCCATTGTTAAGCAATACAGTGGTTAAAATTTCCATTGTTAAGCAATACAGTGGTGAATGGTTGCAGGAACTGGGCATGGCTAGTCTAGTGAAGAGAAGGTCCAGGGGAGACATGATAGCGGTCTTCCAATATTTGAGGGGCTGCCACAAAGTGGAGCGGGTCAAGCTATTCTCCAAGGCACCCGAAGGCCAGACAAGGAATAATGGATGGAAACTGAACAAGGAGAGAAATTCAACCTGGAAATAAGGAGAAACTTTCTGACAGTGAGAACAATCAACCCATGGAACAGAAGTTGCCTTCAGAAGTTGTGGGAGCTTCATCACTGGAAGCTTTGAAGAAGAGATTGGACTGCCATCTGCCAGACATGGTGTAGGGTCCCTTGCTTGGACGGGGGGGGGGGGGGGTGGACTAGATGACCTACAAGGTCCCTTTCAACTCTGTTAATCTGTTAATCTGACTATCTGTGCTATCTCCTGGTGAAACACTATTAGAAGTGAAGGTTCTCCATCTTTTGAATTGTCCTCTCTCTGTCAAGTATCTAAGCTTTCAACCCCAGCTGACATCCAGCAGTAACAAGAAAAGTTTCTGGATTTAAGGAAAAAGCCTCTTGAAACCCTAAACAGCAATGCTCAGACCATTAGCAACCTCATCATTTCCTTCACTCAAAAGGCACCCGAGCCTTCACGCCAACTGCCAACTTCTGCACTAACTTAGCTGCCATCGGTGATACGGAATTTCCCCAAGTTGGCTTGGGGAAATTACCCCATCAGAAGCCAACTTGTCCTGTCCATCACCCCGGTCTGGATTGGCATAGTCCATGACAGGAGAGTGACAGAGACAGATTGGAGTGTTTTCTTTTTCCTACCCCTGCCCCCTTGTAAAGAGAGAGTGTGAGAAAGAAAAAAAGAAAGAAAAAGAAAGAAAGAAGGAAGGAAAGAAAGAAAGAAAGAAAGAAAGAAAGAAAGAAAGAGAAAGAAGGAAGGAAGGAAAGAAGAAAAAAGAAAGAAAAAGGAAGGAAGGAAAGAGAGAAAGAGAAGAGAGAGAGAGAGAAAGAAAAAGAAAGAAAGAGGAAGGAAGGAAGGAAGGAAGGAAGGAAGGAAGGAAGGAAAGAAAGAAAGAAAGAAAGAAAGAAAGAAAGAAAGGAGGAAGGGAGGGAGGGAGGAAAGAAAGAAGGAAGGAAGGAGGAAGGAAGGAAAGAGAAAGAAAGAGAAAGAGAAAGAAGGAAAGAAGAAAAAAGAAAGAAAAAGGAAGGAAGGAAAGAGAAAGAGAGGAGAGAGAGAGAGAGAAAGAAAAAGAAAGAAAGAGGAAGGAAGGAAGGAAGGAAGGAAGGAAGGAAGGAAGGAAGGAAAGAAAGAAAGAAAGAAAGAAAGAAAGAAAGAAAGAAAGAAAGAAAGAAAGAAAGAAAGAAAGAAAGAAAGAGCAAGCATGCAAGAGATGGGAAAAACTTTCCGCCCAGAATTCCCTGGGCTAAGCCCTATCAGTCAATCTTAAGGCTAATTCATGTCAGTGCTTGTTCCCTATCTCTCCCAGTCTCCAGTGGAAGGCTGATAAAATTGAAGTGAAAATGAAGTCGGAGGCACAGGAGGATAGAGGCAACAATAGTCTATCGAAATGGATTTCTGGGCCTAATACACTGTACAGAGCACCAAGGTCTTCGGTGACCTTGCCAACGTCCTTGGGAACAGAAGAGAGGGAGGGCGAAAGAGAGAGAGAGAGAGAGAGAGAGAGAGAGAAAGAGAGAGAAAAGAAGCGCTTGATTTTATAAAAAGACATTTAAGTAAAACATTCAATTTACTGAATGAGAGCCGTCTAGCTGAGATTTGTTTTGCGTCGGCTGTTTTACGTCTGAGTACATATGTTTGATGAGAAAGCGATCTGTCTTTTATGCAAAATGAAAGCTTGTTGGAATCGTAATTGTTTGGCGGCTGCGTTAGCTTGTGTGGGGATTTTGCGCTGCTGTACAATGCAGCTGAAGACAGCCTTTGAACAGGGACGGCAGATTTTGTGGCCAGGACTCCGACTTTGACTACTACTGTACATCGATATTTTTATCTTCCTGATTTTTTTTTCTCTCCCAAAAATGATATATTGGCAATGTTACAGGCCTGAAGGGTCCTGGGTGCTCACTGAGCTTGGGTGTTCTCTTGCAGACGTTTCATCACCCAACTAGGGAACATCATCAGTGCTGGAAGGAAGAGGAGTTTGCCAGGGGTGGGATTCAAAATTCCCAGCAACCGGTTCGCTACCCAGTTGCTGGGTGGGCATGGCCTACCGGAATTTCCGGGAGGGCCATTTTTCGTCTTCCTCAGAGTCCAGAGGCTTCCCTTGGGCCTCTGGGAGGGATAAAATGGCGTCCTCCAGGCTCCTGAGGCCCTCCGGAAGCTGGAAACGGGCCTGTTAGGCCTGTTTCTGGATTTCCAGAACTTCCAAGAGGCCTTTTTTTTGCCCTCCCAGAGTCTTCACACAGACCCTGTACTTACCTGCATCCAAAATGGGCTGTGTGGAGACTCCTGGGAGGGGTAGGGCAGGGTGGGTGAGGCCAGTCGATCGGTTCAACTACCGGTTTGGAGAGCCAGATGTAAATCTAACATCTGGTTCAACTGAACCGTCCCAAACTGGCTAAATCCCACCCCTGGAGTTTGCTCTCTCTTTATATCCTGCTAGACTTTAGAAGAAACCCTCCCATATTACCTTACAATACTGAACAACACAGTATCAACAGTAGAGACCTTCAAATCTCTAGGTTCTATCATATCACAAGACCTCAAATGGACCCCTAACATCAAAAACATCATCAAAAAAGCACAACAAAGAATGTTCTTTCTGCGCCAACTCAGAAAGCTCGAACTGCCCAAGGAGCTGCTGATCCAGTTCTACAGAGGAATTATTGAGTCTGTCCTCTGCACCTCTATAACTGTCTGGTTTGGTTCTGCAACCCAACAAGACAGACACAGACGCCAGAGAGTAATTAGGACTGCAGAAAAAACAATGGCTACCCACCTGCCTTCCATTGAGGACCTGTATACTGCACGAGTCAAAAAGAGGGCTGTGAAAATATTCACAGAACCCTCATATCCCCAACATAAACTGTTTCAACTCCTTCCCTCAAAATGATGCTATGGAGAACTGCACCCCAGAACAACTAGACACAAGAACAGGTTTTCCCCGAAAGCTATCACTCTGCTAAACAAATAATTCCTTCAACACTGTTCAACTGTTTACAAAGTCTGCACTACTATTACTATTAATCTTCTCATCACTCCTTATCACCCATCCTCTCCCACTTGTGACTATATGAGTGTAACGTTGTCACTCATATCCTTACGATTTATATTGACTGTTTCCTAGTATGACTTGATTGCTTATTGTACCCTGTGACTATTATTAAGTGTTGTACCTGATGATTCTTCACTCTTGATGAATGTATCTTTTCTTTTATGTTCACTGAGAGCATTTGCACCAAGACAAATTCCTTGTGTGTCCAATCACACTTGGCCAATAAAGAATTCTATTCTATTCTATTCTATTCTATTCTATTCTATTCTATTCTACTCTACTCTACTCTACTCTACTCTACTCTACTCTACTCTACTCTACTCTACTCTACTCTATTCTGGTGGCTTGCCCTGTCAGTGTTGATGGGAATGTTCTTGTGGGTTCCTTGATTAGACTGTTGTTTGTTGTTTGTTTGTCGGGGTTGGGAGTTCCTTGATTGGGGCATTGTTTATTGCTTGATTATTAGTCTATTGTTAACCTGGTTAGAATGCAGTACTGCAGGGCTAACTCACTGCTCACTCCAGGAGTTCAATTCTGAAGGCCTCAAAGTTGACAGCCTTCTATCCTTCCAAGGTCCATAAAATAAGAACCCAGATGTTGGGGGCAATAGGCTGACTCTGTAAACCGCTTAGATAGGGCTGTAAAGCACTGTGAAATGGTATATTAGTCTCAGTGCTATTGCTATTGTTGATTGCTGGCAAGTGGATTTTTGGTCTTCATGGAATAATAGAGTTGGAAGGGACCTTGGAGGTCTTCTAGTCCAATCCACTGTTCAGGCAGAAATCCTAAAGCGGTGATAGCAAACCTACGGCATGCGTGCCGGAAGTAGCATGCAGAGCCATTTCTTCCAGCACGGGAGCCATCGCCCGGAACGGAGCCATTGCACATGCGCACGCGCCTCCCAACAGCCAGCTGATCGTCGGGTATTTGATACGCATGCGCGGGGGCAGGGGCGCGCGGGTGTCATGCATGCATGCACAGAGGTGCAAGGTGCAGGGGGGGTGTTCCACGTGCATGTGCAGGTGGGCGGGGGGTGGTCATGCGTGCATTGCATTATGGGTGCACTTTCGGCATGTGGCGATGCAAAGGTTAGCCCTCACTGTCCTGTACCATTTCAGACAAATTGTCATCCAATCTCTTCTTAAAAGTGTCCAGCGTTGGAGCATTCACAACTTCTGGAGGAAAGTCGTTCCACTGGTTAATTGTTCCCACTGTCAGGAAATTTATCCTTAGTTCTAAGTTGCTTCTCTCCTTGATTAGTTTCCACCCATCGCTTCTTGTCCTGCCCTCTGGTGCTTTGGAAAATAAGTTGACCCCCTCTTCTTTGTGGCAGCCCTTCAAATATTAGAATACTGCTATCCTGTCTCCCCTAGTCTTTCTTTTCATTAAACTAGACATATCCAATTCCAGCAACCGTTCTTCGTGTATTTTATCCCACAGTCCCCTCATCATCTTGGTTTTTCTTCTCTACACTCTTTTTAAAGTCCCAACCTCTTTTTTTCTATCGTGGTGACCAGAACTGGATGTAGTGGTCTCACCAGTGCAGTATAAAGCAGTACAGGTAGTCCTCAACTTACGACCAGAATTGAACCCAAAATTTACAACATGTTGCTCAGTGAGAAATTTGCTGAGCGAGTTTTGCCCCATTTTATGACTTTTCTCACCGCATTTGTTAAGCGGATCAGGGCAGTTGTTAAATTAGTAACACGGTTGTTAAGTGAATCTGGTTTCCCACACTGACCTCGCTTACCAGAAGGGGATCACATGACCCCGGGATGCTGCAACTGTCATAAATGTGAGCTAGTTGTCAAGCGTCCGAATGTAAATCACGTGACCATGGAGATGCTGCAACGGTCATTAACGGTGTGAAAAATGGTCGTAAGTCACTTTTTTCAGTGCCGTTATAACTTCAAACAGCCTTTAACTGAACATTTTAAGTTGAGGACCAGCTGCACTATCACTTCAGGTGATCTTGAAACTATCTCTCTGTTGATCCATCCTAGGACTGCATCTGTTGGGTTTCCCTCTAACCGTTCCAGCAAGTCCCTTTTCTTCACATTTCCTTTCGTTGGAACTTTTATGAGCTACTGTATTTGACTTGCCCATTTTTCAGTGCCTTATAAATTTTCCTTTTATCCTCCATTCACACTCTAAACTGCTTACACCACGTTTCTGTTGTAATAGAAATAATCAGTGCATGTATAATCAATAAATATAGATGTTATGGTAATCTTGATCAATGAACAACTGTGACTAAAAGAATTAGAGTAAGCCAAATCACTCTACATACAGTCAACGGGATGTATAGAGTCCTCCCTCGTATGGTACGGTATTTCTGTAATTTAATGTTCTCTTTTTTTTGTCATTGCTGTCCTATCTTCTGTCACCGTAAAATGTTTGAAATAGTTTGGACCATCCTGGTATTGTCATATGGGACAGAAAATCCTGTGTTAGAAACTTTGCAGACCTTTAAAATATGTAAACCTATGAAATCAGAAACCTATTCCAGTTACTGTTGTATTTTAATGTATTCCATTCTATTTTGTTCTTCTATTCCAGTTCTGTATTCCTTTTCTTCTCTATTCTATTCTATTCTGTTCTGTTCTGTTCTATTCTCAATAAAGATCTCTATTCTACTCCACCACCCCATTCCATTCAGTTCCATTCCATTCCTTTCTGTGGTGGTGCAGTGGTTCGACTGCAGAATTGCAGGCTAATTTTGCTGACTGCCAGGAGTTCAATTCTCACTAGTTCGAGGTTGACTCAGCCTTCCATCCTGCATGAAGATGAAACATCTTCAAGGAAAAAAAACAAAGTTCAGTTGCCATTTGAAGTGGGGGGGAAAGCACCTTTGAGACTACCATGACCTGGATGGGTGAGAATCTCCTCAGACAAACAGACCGTTCCCCTGAGCATTTTTCTCGCTTGAGCTGCTGTTTTCTGTTGACCCTTAAAATGAGGGTTTCAGTTGTTGATTTTGTAGTCAAAAAACCATGCCGTACTTTTATATGTTTGGCTCTGTGAAGATTTTGGAGAAATGGGAGCTTTTTTCCTCCCCCATAATCCTTGAAACACGAAAACCATTTGAAGAAAAAAGTATGAAATGTCGGTCTGAAGCACCCAAAAGAAAGAGCAAAGAAAGTGAGGAGAGAGAATGCAAGTTGTTTTAATTTTTTTTTTGAGGGAGGGTGTTTTAACGCATGGGAATGAAGCTGATATTGAAAGTGAGTAAATTTTAATGAAATGGCACAAAAATGACATCATTTACTCAGAAATCATTAATTTGTCAGCATTAATATTTCAGCTACAACACTGCCTGTCATTTTCTGCCAGCCGTGACTGATAAATCTATAAAAGTGTGCTGCTAATTTACTGAATATTTATGTGCTATGTCATTTGCAGGAGAGGTTTTGAAATTTATTTCGCTCGGCATTCAGTCAGAGAACATTTCCCTGCAGAACCTCGAAATGAACAAGAGATGGGGTGGTGGGTGCAATTTCAAGAAATTGCTCTGTAAAAAAATCAAACAGGAGGGGGAGGAAGAAGAGGAGAGGAGGGGTGAAGAAGAAGGAGATGGAACAGAAGAAGAAGAGGAGGAAGAGGAGGGGGAGGCAAGGAAGGAAGAAGAGGAAGAAGAGGAAAAGGAAGAGGAGAGTTGAACAGAGAGAAAGAGAGGAAGGGGTAGGATGAAGAAGAGAAAAGGGAGAGGAGGTGATGAAGGAGAAGAAGAAAAGGGGGTGAAGAAGAAGAGGAAGAGGGAAGGAAGAAAAGGAGGAGGAGGAGGAGGAAAAAGGAGAGGGAGGAGGAAGAAGAGGAGGAGGAAGAAAAGAAGGAGGAGGAGGAGGAGGAGGAGATGAAGAAGAGGAAAGGAGTGGAGGTGAAGAAAGTGAAGGAGAGAAAGAAGAGGAGGGAGAGGAAGAAGAGGAGGGAGGAAGAAGAAGAGGAAGGAAGGTGAAGAAGAAGAAGAAGAAAAGAAAGGGAGGAGGACAATGATGCTAATGACAATCAGGACAATCAGAAACTTTTATTCACACTGTGACAGGAACTTGATGGTTAACGATGTCTCACATAGTAACAGAAATTTTGTCAGAAGGTCGCAAAAGGTTATCACGTGTCCCCGGACACTGCAACTGTCATAAATACAGGCCGGTTGCCAAGCATCTGAATTTTGATCGCATGACGATGGGGATTCTGCAACAGTTGTGTGTGTGAAAAATGATTTTCAGTGCTGTTGTAATTTCGAAGACTCACTCAATGAATGGTTGTAAGTTGAGGACTACCTGTAGTCATTGACTGGCTTACCAGACAAGGCTGATAGTATCCCACACCTGTGTCTAAACAATTATGAAACTGCAAAGATTTGAGTCACCTCTTGCAAATGATAGAACAAGGTGAGTTGACCAAGGAGAGATTCAACCTAGAAATAAGGAAAAACTTTTTGGCAGAGAGAACAATCAACCCATGGAACAGAAGTTGTCTTTGGAAGTTGTGGGAGCTTCATCCCTGGTTTTTAAGAGGCTTTTAAGAAGAGACTGGACTTCCATCTGTCAGAAATGGTGTAGGGCCATGATGGCGAACCTATGGCACATGTGCCGCAGGTGACATGCAGAGCCATTTGTGCCAGCAGGCAAGCCACGGGCAAACTTACCTCACTGCAAATGGGCGTGCTTCACAGCTGATTTTCAGCTGGTTTGAGGCCTTTTTCAGCCTCCCAGAGGCTTGAAAAAAGTCTCTGCAGGCTTTGCAGGCCGAATATAGGCCCGTTTCATCACTTCCTGTAATACCGTGTAATAGCGATTAAACGGGCCTATTATTCGGCCAGCAGAGGCTTTTTTCAAGCCTCCGGAAGGCTGAAAAAGGCCTCAAATCAGCCCCAAATCAGCTATGAGGTGCAGTGCAGGTAATGGGGCGGCAGCAGGGGGGATTGCGCACACATACGCAGGGGGCATGGGGGGCGCATTGCCTTCTGGGTGCTGGCATGAGAGCCCAAAAAGGTTAGTCACCACTGGGTGTCCGGCAGAGAGGGGTTGAACTAGATCAGGGGGTCTCCAACCTCAGCAACTTTAAGACTTGTGGACTTCAACTCCCAGAATTCCTCAGCCAGTTTTCCTCAGTCAGCTTTGAATTCTGGGAGTGAAGTCCACAGGTCTTAAAGTTGCTGAGGTTGGAGACCTCTGGACTAGATGACCTACAACTTTGTTATTCTGTTAATCTGTATAGATCAAGGATGCTAGGACTCTGTTAAGAGAAATCATTCCAACCCACTTTAAGACCAATTCAGAAGTGAGCTACAACCATCATCTCCTGTACTATTTTATAAAAATCCTTTTCGGGGAAGCTCCTTCTCACCTTTTAACCTTTCTAATCCAGCTACATCTCTCCATGTTTCCAATGTATTGCTTAAGGTTTGTTTCCGTCTTATAAAAAAAATCCCATGTTTCATTGATCGGCAATGGATACAGGTAGTCTTCAATGTACGACCAGTAATTTGACGTTATGACGGACCTACCTGGGGGATACTTAACGACCCAAAGTTCCAACAGTCCGCCTCCCCCCCCCGCAGAGTCATGTGACCAAACTTCCACTGCTCATCAACATGGCTTCATTTGCACCCATTTGTAGCATCCCACAGTCAGGTGACCACAGCCGCCAACTGTTTTGCTTAACAACCGCCATGTTCTCTTAACGACTATGCCACAAAAAGAGTTACCACCAACCGGATTTATGATCAGCACTACTTACGACCATAATCGACAAGCTCCGTTATGGTTGCAATTCAAGGACTACTTTCCAAGGTACCTTTTCCAAATACCTCCCAACCAATCAGGGAACTAGACACTGAAATGCAATGAAGTCACCCTGTGATCTAAGCAATCAACTTTCAACAACTAGTGAGTCAAAAACTCTTGGAACTGTTTGATATTCCGAGGACTATTTTGTTTTCCTCTGATATTGGACAATGCCAGGTTGCTCTCACTATATATATTATTTTCTTTTTTTCATGGCATGGAAGACGGGAAAGTGGAAAAGATGAAAGAAAAAGAAAGAGAGAGAGAGAGAGAGAAAGAAAGAGAAAGAAAGAAAGAAAGAAAGAAAGAAAGAAAGAAAGAAAGAAAGA
>NW_020769354.1:4151607-4162029 GCF_900518735.1 Pseudonaja textilis
ATAGAATAGAATAGAATAGAATAGAATAGAATAGAATAGAATAGAATTCGTTATTGGCCAGGTGTGATTGGACACACAAGGAATTTGTCTTTGGTGCATATGCTCTCAGTGTATATCAAGGGAAAAATACATTCATCAAGAATCATAAGTTACAACACTTAGTGATGGTCATAGGTTACTAAATAAGCAATCGAATCATACCAGGAAACAAATAAAAGAATATGAATTGTAAAGATATAAGCAACACAGTTATAGTCATAAATGGGAAGAGATAGGTACTAGGAAGGATGAGAAGAATAGTAATACAGTCTTAGTAAATAAGTTGACAGCGTTGTGGGAATTAGTTATTAAACAGAACGATGGCCTTCAGGAAAAAAACTGTCCTTGTGTCCAGTTGTTCTGGTGTGCAGTGCCCAAATGTTCAACCATAGAAGCTAATTTGATGTTGACTTGACAATGTCTCAGCACAATCTATATCAGAAGATTGCAGTTAAAGAGGAAAATGAAATACTATGTATTCTGTCTGGTCCTTGGTGATTTCTGAGCTTGGTTGCTTTCTTGCAGACATTTCATTACCCAACTAGGTAATTTCATCAGTGCCTGAAGGGAATGGGGTTTTGCTGTCTGTTTATATACAGTAGCTTGCCCTGTCAGTTAGTGGGAAAGCAGATTTCTTCTTGGTAATTTTTGATTAGAGACTGTTGTTTACAGTTTGATTTCCTGTCTGAATTGATAGCTCCTTGACAGGGGTATTGTTTACTGCTTGATTGTTAGTCTAGCAGTGTTAATCTTGATGTTAATCTCAGCTTATCTGTGGGTTGATTGCTGGGGAGGGGTTGTTTTGGTTTTTTTGTTTCCTTTCAGTTTTTTTTAATTATCGCTTTTGAATGGTGTGTAAATAATGTTTATCTCTATGCGCCTATCTCTATGCATGCTAATTTAAGGTGCTAGAAGAATTGGTGAGATAGAATAATTAACAGAGAGATGGTGGGGAGGAAAGAGAAGGAAAGAAGAAAGGAAAGAAGATAAGAAGAAAGGAAGAAGAGAGACAGAGAGAAGAAAGAAAGATAGATAGATAGAAAGAAAGAAAGAAAGAAAGAAAGAAAGAAAGAAAGAAAGAAAGAAAGAAAGAAAGAAAGAAAGAAAGAAAGAAAGAGGGAGGGAGGGAGGGAGGAAGAAAGAAAGAAAGAAAGAAAGAAAGAAAGAAAGAAAGAAAGAACCGTGGAGGCACAGTGGTTAGAATGCAGTATTGCAAGCTAATTCTGCTGACTGCCGACTGCCAGCAGTTCAGCAGTTCAATTCTAACCTGCTTAAGGTTGACTCAGCCTTCCGTCCTTCCAAGGTGGGTAAAATGAGGACCCAGATTGTTGGGGGCAAGAGGCTGACTCTGCAAACCACTTAGAGTAGTATATAAGTATATACTGCTGTATATAAACAGTATATAAGTCTAAGTGATATTGCTATTCCTGTAGGGATCTTAATGATGAGAATGGGTTTACTTTGCACAAGTGTGCACGTACACACACACACACACACACACAAACAGACACAGAGTCCCTGGCCACTGCATAACAATATAAGGGCAGGAATATCTCAATCTTCCTGTTACATTTAGGACAGTGAAGATGAAATAATTCCTACATTATCTCATGGTGTTATTTGCTACTTTGAGCTCACCAGTTTTCAAACTTCTTTGGAAGCTTTTCAGAAATTTGGAGGGGTGAAGCCTAGAAACCGAATCATAAGCTCCATCCTTGCGAACAATTTCCTATACCTTCAGATTGAAACTCTTTTCTTTATTTTATTTTATTATTATTTTTTTGTTAGAAATCGACCAGATAGTTTTCTGGCCGTACAACAACCCCCTTCTGAACTCTGTTGCAATACATACAGCCAACTGAATGGAAATTAAGCAGCACGCCTGTAAAATTCACTTGCAAAGGGGTTTTCTAATAGACTTTGAAATGTGCATTGTCGACTTCCTTCCAATCATGCATTTTACCATCTCAAATAAGGTGCAAAACATTTATTTACTAATTCATCAGTCATACTGACACAAAGGAGGATCTGGTGCTGGGGATCTTCAGGAACATCTGTCTCTCATGGCCTCTTCTCATCCCACAAGATCTACACTGTTTCCCCCAAAATACAACCTACCCTGAAAATAAGCCCTAGCTTGATTTTTACACATGCGCCCAATATAAACCAGAGTGGACAGGTAGAAATTAAGCATGGTGGGGGATGGAGACGGGTATAGCTGTCCTATTACTTACCTTCAGACAGATTTAGCAAGGTCTTACACAACTCAAAACCTGCCTAGCCAGCCCATTTCTTCTGCAGCCAGCAAGGTTGGCATGGCTTTCCTGAAGGCCTCTGTATCTGATTACAAAGCTCCGGATCAGTCTGGAGCTCTGTTATTGGCTGCAGAGGCTTTCAGGAAAGCCTTGCCGGTCACAGAAGAAGTTCCTGAAGGCCTCTGACAGCGAAAAGGAGGCCGAGGGTGACACACGCTAGTGAGGTTAATCAATGGATGACATCCCCCGAAAATAAGACCTGGTGCCTTTTTTGGTGGCATATATATATTTGTTTTCTTAAGTTTTCGCGGGTACTTACATCTGTGGTATTCAGCTTTGTTCGGGTATTTTCCCACGTCATTGTAGTTGTGCTTTTAAAGTTGTAGCAACATTTTGGCAGAATCTCATCTGCCATCATCAGGCTTCTGTATTGTGTTCGTCTGTTCGTCTGTATTGTGTTCAGACGAACACAATACAGAAGCCTGATGATGGCAGATGAGATTCTGCCAAAATGTTGCTACAACTTTAAAAGCACAACTACAATGACGTGGGAAAATACCCGAACAAAGCTGAATACGAAGTGGCACACAGAGCCATGTCTGCCGGCACACGAACCATTGCCCCAGCTCAGTTCCACTGCACATGGGCACGTGCCTCCTACCAGCCAGCTGATTGTTGGGTATCTGCCGCAGATGTCCGGGGCAGTGGGGCGCATGCAGGGGTAGGATTCAAATTTTTTAACAATCGGTTCTGTGGGTGTGACTTAGTTGGTGGGCGTAGCTTGGCGGTCATGTGACTGGGTGGACATGGCTTGGTGGTCATGTTATTGGCTGGGTGTGGCCAACTCAATATCACTCACATCGAGGCACGCATCTCCTCGACTGGCCTCTCATGACTGTGAGGATGCTGCAACAGTCATAAGTGTGAAAAATGCTCATAAGTCATTTTTTTCAGTGCCATTGTACCTTTGAATGGTTACTCCATGAAAGCAAAGTACTAGCAAAGGAGGGGAAAAAAAACTCCAGAGAAGTTCCAGAGACAGGAAGTCTAGTCCTTCCAAGAATGTAATAGGGGTTAATGGAGAGGCAGTTTCTGTAAGCAACCCCAGAATGTTTCCTTCCTGCCTTCCTTACAGGATTAGGCCAGTAATTTCTTCCAACAACCGGTTCTCCGAACTGCTTAGAATGTTAACAACTGGTTCTAGTGAATAGGTACAAACTGGTAGAATCCCACCCCTGCTTTCAGAGCATTTTTTTCCCCAATCAGGTGTTGTCCAGAAGGACTGGGATTATAACACCCAGAATTCCATTCCTGCATTCTGGGCACTGTAGTCCCCACAGATTTAGACAGCACCATGATGGGCCTTCTGTTTTTTGAGATTCTGGCACAAAACGAGCTGAGACCATTGAACTTTTAACTTTAGCAGTTCCTACGGAGCAAGATAATTTTTAAACAAAGCACCCTCCAAAATCCATTTATGCCTGGGGAAAGGATAGAAAACCCTAACTGTCCCTGCCATAAAAAGAAAAAAAACGAGAGCCAGAGCAAGATAAGGTGGAAAACGAGAGCCAGAATTCCGTCTGGGAAGTTTTGCATCCAAAGTTTTCTGTCACCTGAGATTGACTTGGTCATAGGATTGGCTCCAGCCCATCTCTTGCTGGGAATCAAAATATAAGTTCCCCGGAATAAATTATGTCCTTCACAAAGTACTAATAGAAATCACAACAGGAGCAGTGCCTAAACTGTGAGCGAGGAGACCGATAAGTGGAATCCAACAGGATTTCTAATACTTGATAGGGAGAGAAAAGAAATAATTTTAGCAACCTGAGATTTTTTACTTAGATGGGCCTTGAATGTTGATTCCACTGAAATGGCTTCTATTTTTTCTCTTCCTCCTCCCTTCCTTTCCCCTCCCTTTTCTCCTTCCCTTTCCTCTTTCCCTTCCTTTCCCTTTTGCCTTTCTCTTTCCTTTCCTCCTTCCCTTCCCTTGTTCCTTTCCCATTTCTTTCCCTTTCTCTTTCCCTTTCCCATTCTCCTTCCTCCTTTTCCCGTTCTCCTTCCCTTTTCCCTTTCCCTTTCTCCTTCCATTCCTGTTCCTTTATCTCGTTCATTCCCTTCTCTCCCTTCCCTTTCTCCTTCTTCTTTGCTTCTCTTTTTTCCTTTTCTCCTTCCTTTCCCTTTCCTTTGTTCCTTCCCTTTTTCTTTTTCCTTTCTCCCTCCCTCCCTTTCCATTTCTCCTTCCTTTTCCCTTTCCTTTTCTCTTTCTCTTTCCCCATTAGTGCTGGGTCTCGTAATAAATATAAGATGTACATAAGGTAGTTCAAGCAAGACCCAGAAGCCAGAACCAGATGGAAATTCAAGTCCGAAGAAAAACTTAAAGTTGTTGTTGGCCAACAGCCAAGTGTGAGCTCAAACAACCATTGTTTGATTCCCCCCTGCTTCAGATTTAAATTTCTCTCTGGTTCGGGCTTCTGATGAACTTGAACTTAAGCTGTTTTTTGAAAGAAGCTAAAAGGTCTAAAGAAAATGTATAAAGAATATTTCCGATGTTTGAGGGGTATTGGTTAAGGATATACACATATGTGTACTTTCAAATACAGATACTTCTTTACAAATTGCAATCATTTGTTTAGTGGCTGGTCAAAGTTATCACAGCACTGGAAAAAAAAAGACTTATGACCATTTTTTTCACGCTTACGACCATTGCAACATCACTTAACAACTGCCTCAGTTGCTTAGCCACAGAAATTTTGGGCTCCATCGCGGTCGTAAGTCAAGGGCTCCCTTTAAAGACGAGGCTGCCATGTATGTTGACAGGATGATTTTCAGCAAGACAGATTGAACGAGGCAACCTGGATCTGAAAAATTAATGTAGCCACCGAGGCAGTGTGTTTGACGGGGGTGGGTGGGGTGGAAATGGAGTGAACGATTTGCAAGTCATCGGGGATGACAAGAAATTAGAACGAGGAGATGAATTTGTGTACCTTGGTCAAATGCTTGCTAAAGATGGGGAAATGGATGGAGACGTTTTAAGAGGTTGCAGAGCAGGGGCATTTATTGAAAGAAGTGAAAACAGCAGCTGTGTTCCTGCCTCCGCTGGATGGCCCTGAGAATTGGGGACATCGGAAAAAAAACACCAGAGCCAATTTCCAAGAGGATGAGAGACTATGGATAGGAAGGATTTTTATTTATTAAAAAAAAAACAACAATTGGCCATATTAAAAATTAGAAATAACATGGCTGTAAAGCAAATCTGGCTTCCCCATTGACTTCGCAAGTCAAAAGGTCGCAAAATGGGACCACACGACACGGAAATTGTCATTGAAACTATGAACCAGTTGCTGAGCGTTCACATTTTGATCCCGTTGCCATGAGGATGCTACGATGGCTAGAATTGTGAAAAATGGCCCTAAGTCACTTTTTCCACTGATGTCGAACAGTTACTAAATGCATGGTTGTTAGTCGAGGATTACCTGCACTCATTTTAACTGCGTTGTTTTCTTATTTTTTTAGGCCTTTCATTTCCTTGCCTTTGTCAGGATTCTGGCAGTTACCCCTATTTAAATCATGAGTCTCGAGCCACACTTCCAAAAACTTAAAAAGGATTTATTGGGAGTTAAAATGTCCAGCACTGCCTGGGTGTAACCGACTCTGAGACACATCATTCATTGTCACCCTTGACCCTGGTTTCCCCTCCACCCCTCTGGGTGTATCTTAATTCGTATTCTCCAATGGGACACATCCATAGCCAAGAGTCATCAAGCATGCTCTCCAGTTAGAATTTTGCACGGTACAAACTTCGGTCACCTAGTTACTATCTTTGAAAACATTTGTGGAATGCACTTTCAATTTTGCAAGCTGCCGCACTGCTCCCTTTCTGTTGGCAACTCTAAAAAGACCATAGAAATATTTTATGAGTTGATATGACACTGCAATTGTCATTGGAGCTATGAACCAAGCATCCAAATTTTGATCCTGTTGCCACGAGGATGCTACAACGGCTGTAATTGTGAAAAACGGCCCTAAGTCACTTTTTCCAGTGATGTTGTAACTTCAAACAGTCACTAAATGCATGGCTATAAGTCGAGGATTATTTTCTTATTTCTTAGGCCTTTCATTTCTTTGCCTTTTTTTTGAACAGTGTCTCTGCTATCTGCATATGACCCATCCCAAATATTGGGTAATACTGCAATCATTTTTGTGTCTACGTTAACAATGAAGGAAACTTGTCTTTCACTGACCGGGGCACTGAACGCTGCTGGACACTGAATGGAGTATGGTCTGTTGGCCTATCTCTCTCTTTTTACCACATTGATTAAAAGGAATTTAAAATCCCTATTGGGGGACTTGCTTGTGTCCTTCTCAGAAACCCAGGAAAGGAGAGAACTGATAAACTGGGTTAATTGCCAAGTGCTGCCTGGGACTTTCGACACAAAGGAATTACGTTGTGAAGATGAAGCAGTGTGTGCTTTGGGTCACCAAAACTAGACACCGAAACTGCAGAGAATTCATCCCCGAAGAACAACAGCAAGTGACCTTGGACACTCCGCCATTTTTCTTTTTTCTCCGTCTTGCGTGGATTTTACACACAAGTGTTGTGACCTGGAACGCCTACACAGTCCACGAAAGTCTTGCTTTGACTCTTCAATTCCACTCCAGATATGGACTCCAAAGTGTAATTGTGAAGGAAGGCAGGAAAAAAAATACGCATGTAGGAAAATCTTGCTAATTCTATTTAGCTGGCATTGTTTAATTTTAAGGCCTTGTTGGTTTAATTTTTAAACTGGAGGTTTCCTAAAGTAGACTAGATAACCATTTGTCCAGGGTGGTACAATTCCTGCCTCGAGCAGAAGGGTGGACTAGAAGATCTCCAAGGTCCCTTCCAGGTCTACCATCCTATGTTCTGTATAATTGTCAGAGGGATTCAAGCAAGATCAAGGGAGGTGCTAATACCACTCTATAAAGCCTTAGTAAGATCACACCTAGAGCACTGCATCCAGTTTTGGTCACCACGCTATTAAAAAGATGTTGAGAGTCTAGAAAGAGTGCCGAGAAGGATGATTAGTGGACTGGAGGCTAAAATATATGATGAACAGTTACAGGAACTGGGCCTGGCTAGTCTAGGGAAGAGAAGGACCAGGGTGGACATGATAGCAGTGTTCCAATATTTGAGGGGCTACCACAGAAAGGGAACTGCAGCCAAGAAATTAAAAGACGCGTGCTCCTGGGGAAGAAAACTATGGCAAATCTAGACAACATACTAAAAAGCAGAGACGTCACCCTGCCAACAAAAGTGCGTATAGTCAAGGCTCTGGTTTTCCCAGTTGCAATGTATGGCTCTGAAAGTTGGACCATATGGAAGGCTGAGCACCAAAGAATGGAGGCCTATGAACTCTGGTGCTGGAGAAGACTCCTTTGGTGAGTCCCTTGGACTGCAAGGCCATCAAACCGGTCAGTCCTAGAGGAGATCAACCCTGACTGCTCTTTAGAAGGCCAGATCCTGAAGAAGAAACTCAAATAGTTTGGCCACCTCCTGAGAAGGAAGGACTCACTGGAGAAGAGCCTAACGCTGGGAACGACTGAGGTCAAAAGAAGAAGAAGGGGATGATAGAGAAGGAGGTGGCTGAATGAGTCACTAAAGCAGTCGGCATGAGCTTAAATCGACTCTAGAAGATGGTAGAGGACAGGAAGGCCTGGAGGAATGTTGTCCATGGGGTCACGATAGGTCGGACATGACTTTGCAACTAACAACAACAACAACAACACAGATAGGAGAGGGTCAACCTGTTTTCCAAAGCATCAAAAGGCCCAGACAAGGAATAATGGATGGAAGCTGATCAAGGAGAGATTCAACCTAGAAATAAGGAGAAACTTTCTGACAGTGAGAACAATCAATTAATGGAACAGACGTTGCTTTTGGAAGTTGTGGTAGTGCCATCACTGGAGGGTTTCAAGAAGAGACTGGAGTGCCATCTGTCAGAAATGGTGTAGGGTCTCCTGCTTGGCCAGCAGGTTGGACTAGATGACCTACAAGGTCCCTTCCAACTCTGATCATCTGTTAATTTGTTTCAACAGATCTATCAAAACCCTCTTAGGAGACCTTATGTTTGACTACATACAGTATTTGTGTTGGTTCATGAACCTTTTTTTGTTGTTGTTGTTGTTACTCTGTTCTTGGTCATTCTCAACTCCGGCTTTTTCTGGTTGTCCTTCACAGTGTGACCCCAGAAGTCACCTTCAATGCCTCTGCCTTCAGGGCACCCTACCAAGCATCACATGAAGCAACCGTATGACCCAGAAGAAATGGTTTCCTGGCTCAGGAACCCTGGAAGATGTAAGGTAGGATTCAGGGGGGCCTTTCAACTAGAACGGTTCATTCCTCCTCTTTACTTCACCTCCGATTCTCTTAAGGAACTTCT
Source organism: Pseudonaja textilis (assembly GCF_900518735.1). Next base: position 4,160,321 of record NW_020769354.1, read on the forward strand.
CCTGGCCTTGGGACAGCCCTTTTCTAAAACCTAGGATCTAATACTGCTTCTTTTGTAAGCACAAACCTGTGCCAGTTTGTGTGTGTGTACCTTATGAATGGTATGTTCCCATCCTCCGGCGTTTTACATTGAAATTCCGCACACTGCAACCCTATTACACGTTCGCTAACTATAAACGGTTTGATTTATATTCATTAACTAGTTCCAGACATCACCAGTGGCATAACTTTAGCACCGGACAAGCTACGGTTGGCGGGAGAACCGAAATTCCAGTTAATTAAGGGGCTGTAATTGTTGTCCATACAAGTATCTTTAGGGCATGGAGTTTGGCAAATAATTTTTCATCACCCCTTTCCCCTCCTCCTCTTCTGCTGGCTTGCCAGCTGACAACTTTGTCCAAAGACATAAGTTGCGAAAAACACTTATTTTCAAGAAGTATGGTCGGTAGGTGGAAATCTTGACTGGGTGCAGTTGGCAAGGTAGGAATCGTATTGGCTGGTGATATTCAATTTAAATTCCAGAAATATTGGGCAGTGGGAGTTCACAGAATTATAAGTAGTCTTCAACTTAGAATAGTTCGTTTAGTGACTGAAGTTAAATGGCACTGGAAAAAGTAATTTATGACCATTTTTTAATAGTTACAACTGTTTCAGCATCCCGTGGTCAGATGATCAAAATTCAGGCGCTTGGCAACTGACTCATATTTATGACGGTTGCAGTGTCCTGGGGTCATGTGATCCCCTTTTTGTGACCTTCTGACAAAGCCAATGGAGAATTCACTTAGCAACCAAGTTACTAACTTAACAACTGCAGTGATTCATTTAACAACCATGGCAAGTAAAGTTGTAAAATGAGGCAAAGCTCCCTTAATGACTGTCTTTCACTTAGCAATGGAAACTTTGGGCTTAATTGTGGTTGTAAGTCAAGGATTACCTGAAAAAAATGCTGGAATGCTCAGCATGGGCCAGTCGGTAGATCAAGCGAATGACTACCTCATCTAGAAGTTCAGTGAATGATCTGGGGGGTGTTTCTTTTTAAAAGTTTCTAAAGAGGTTAATTATCTTTTTCTTTAGCAAAAAAGAGAAAGAAAGAAAGAGAGAGAGAGAGAGAGAGAGAAGGAAGGAAGGAAGGAAGGAAGGAAGGAAGGAAGGAAGGAAGGAAGGAAGGAAGGAAGGAAGGAAGGAAGGAGGGAAGGAAGGAAGGAAGGAAGATTGGAAGGGAAAGAGGAGAAGAGATTGAGAAAGAAAGAGAGTGTTGACTCATAAAATATTTCTGTGGTCTTTTAGAGTTGCCAACAGAAAGGGAGGAGGGAAAGGGGTTTGAAAGAGCAGTGCAGCAGCATGGAAATTGAAAGTGCATTCCATACATAGTTTTTCAAAGATAGTAACTAGGTGACGGAAGTTTCTGCCTCGCAAAAATCTAACTGGAGAACATGATTGATGACTCTTGGCTATGGATGTGTCGCATTGGAGAATATGAATTATGATACACCCAGAGGGGTGGAGGGAAAACCAGGGTCAAGGTGACAATGAATTATATGTCTCAGAGTCGGTTACACCCAGGCAGTGCCAGACATGTTAACTCCCAATAAATCCTTTTGAAGTTTTGGAAGTTTGGCTCAAGACTCATGATTTAAATGGGGGTCACTGCTGGAATCCTGACAGAGGGAGGGAGGGAGGGAGGGAGGGAGAGAGAGAGAGAGAGAGAGA
>NW_020769354.1:4162429-4172968 GCF_900518735.1 Pseudonaja textilis
GGAAGAAAGGGCAAAGGAAGAAAGGGAAGGAGGGGAAGGAAGGAAGTGGGAAGGAGAGGGAGGGAGGGATAGAGGGAGGGAAGGAGGAAGGAAGGGGAGAGAGAGAGAAAGAGAGAGAGAAAGAAAGAAAAAGAAAAGAGAGGGAGGGAGGGAGAGAGAGAGAAATAATGAGAAAGAAAGAAAGAAAGAAAGAAAGAAAGAAAGAAAGAAAAAAGAAAGAAAGAAAGAAAGAGAAAGAAAGAAAGAAAGAAAGAAAGGAAGAAAGAAAGAAAGAAAGGGAAGAAAGGGCAAAGGAAGAAAGGGAGGGAGGGAGGGAAGGAGACAGAAGAAAGACAGGAAACAGAAAAAGAAAAGAAGGAAGAAAAGAAAAGAAGGAAGGAGGATAGAGGAAGGAAGGAAGGAGGGGGGAAGAAGGATTTGGCGGCACTTAAAAGTCTAACCAATTTCATTTTATTATCTCATCAGCTTTTGTGGGTTCCAACCCACTTCCTTAGATATATGAATATCTCTAACCGCCAAAATTATTCTGCCTCTTTATCCCTGACCTCTTTCCTCCCCTCGTTCCACCTCTTCCCTCTTCCTTCCAAGAGCTGAACGTACATAAGCGATGCTTCTTTTCTCGGGAGCCGTAATCCATGAAATCTGATATGAGATGGTAAATTGAAATGGGTTAGTCTTAACTGAAGCCACAGCATTTCCCCAAAGCCCTTCCCAAATGCTGGCATGACAATCGGGAGGTGGGGGGGTCTCAAATCTTGAGAAGGGGCTGGTTTTAAGAAAGGTTCGAGCCATGGATGTACCGAGAGCTGCTGTTTTGCGAAATAGAGGCGGTCTTCAACTTAACCGCTGTTCATTTAGTGACCATCCATAGTTACAATGGCACTGACTGACGACCATTTTTCACATAACCTTTGCAGCAGCATCCCTAGAGTCACGTGATCTAAATTCAGACCCTTGGCGACTGACTCGTATTTATGACAGTCACAGGGTCCCGGAGTCCCTTTTGCAAACCTTCTGACAAGCCAAGTCCATCTGGGGAAACCAGGTTCAGTTAACGGTGTTACTAACTCAGCAACTGCGATGGTTCACTGAACAACTGAGCTATGGTGGTGCGGGGGTTAGAATGCAGGATTGCAGGCTAATTCTGCCCACTGCCAGGAGTTTGATCCTCACTGGCTCAAAGTTGACTCAGCTTTCCATCCTTCCGAAGTCGGGTAAAATGAGGACCCAGATTGTCGGGGGAAATATGCTGACTCTGTAAACCGCTTAGAGAGGGATGTAAAGCCCTGTGAAGTGGTATATAAGTCGAAGTGCTATTGCCATTGCAGGCAAACTCTGCCCATTGTCAGGAGTTTGATCTTGACCAGTTCAAAATTGACTCAGCCTTCCATCCTTCCAAGGTGGGTAAAATGAGGATCCAGATTGTTAGGGGCAAGACCCTGACTCTGTAAACCGCTCTGAGAGGTCTTTAAAGAACTGTGACACAGTATATACGTCTATGTGCTATTGCTAATGCTATTGCAGATTAACTCTGCCCACTGCCAGAAGTTTGATCTTGACCGAACGTCAAGGTTGACTCAGCCTTCCATCCTTCTGAGGTCGATTAAAATGAGGGTCCAAACTGTTGGGGTCAATAATCTGACTCTGTCATAAAGCACTATGAAGCGGTATATAACTCTAAGTGCTATTGCCATTGCAGATTAACTCTGCCCACTGCCAGGAGTTCAATCCTGACTCAGCCTTCCATCCTTCCGAGATCTGTAAAACAAGGACCCAGATTGTTGGGGGCAAGACGCTGATTGTGTAAACCGCTCAGAGGGGACTGTAAAGCACTGTGAAGCGGTATATAAGCCTAAGTGCTATTGATAGTGCTAATTGTGGTAAGAAAGGTCATAAAATGGGTCAAAACTCACTTAACAACTGTCTTGAACGGTCATCATGTAAAGGAGAAGGGATAATCCGGCTGATGTTTTTGATATTTGATAGACATCGCCTGACTTGTTCAGTACTGTTGACAGGAGAATCAATGCATGACAAACAGTAATAGTGATAGTGAATCTCTTTGAAAGATTCCTCTCTTGATATTAAACCTCTCCCAATCTATCACCATTGACCGACAACTGTGTCTTCCCTTGTGCCATTGATCTTTGCACAAATCTACTGATGTTGGTCCCTGTTATTTCTAAGGCAGTTGATTATCCAGTGGTGTATCAGGGAGTCGAATGCCTTCTTGTAATCAATCCAAGCTACAATTCAAGTTGGTCTTCCTACTCTTGCAAGTTTCCAAAACCACCTTGTCTTTTAGGAGCTGATTGTCTATGGATCGTGTCAATTGAGGAGCTGATCTGGTCAATTTAGGCGCCGATATTTCCTCTGTTGGTGAGCACTTTCTTTTCTGCTCAGGTGCAACGAACCTGTTTTCAATTAGATGTTGGATAGCATCAGCTACCAGAATAGTTAACAATTTGGAAGATGTTCATAAGCAGGTAATTTGTCTGTAGTTGCTTGTAGTTGTCTATGGATATTCTCGGTCGTTCAAGTCATGGTTGTTCCAAAGGTACTTTTTCACAAGGCAACTGAACTCTGTTTTATCTTGGAGATATTTTGCTTCTCATCCAAGAAGCTTATTCAGTTCTGTAGCTGCCTGGTGTTTTTCCTTTGCACTGGTTCTTTCATTAGTGGATAGGTTTTGCCAGTCGTTGACCAATCTTCGATTTCACCTTGTTGTAGTCGGTTGTTAAAACACATCTAAGCATCCTGCAGGCTCACGGGCCTTGAGTTTGACACGCCTGCACTAGCAGTCTTCCAATAGTTGAAGGGTTGTCCCAGAGATGAGGAAGTGGACTTATTCTCCAAACCCCTGAGAGAAAGACAAGAAGTATCAGGTGGAAGCTGATCAAAGAGAAATCCAACCTTTAAGCATTAAGAAGAAATTTTCTGGAAGTGAGAACCATCAACCAAGTGCAACAGTTTGCTGTCTGAAGTTGTGCGTGTTCCATCCCTGGAGATTTTCAAGAAAGGATTGTCCAGAATGGTATAGGACAGTGATAGCGAAACTTTTTGTGGTGGGGTGCTGAAAGCACGCACATGCCAGTACCCACAATGCAATGCACCCCGGCCCACCCTCCACATGCATCTGCAACCCTCTCCCCCTTACCTGCACTATGCATGTGCGCACTTCCCAGCTGATTTTCAGCCCGTTTGAGGCCGTTTTGGCCCTCCCGGGGGCTTGAGGGAAGCCTCTGCAGCCTTTGGAGGCCGAAAAATGGGCCCGTTTGGCACTTCCGGTTTCGACACTTCTGGTATTTCCAGAAGGCCCATTTTCCGGCCTCCAAAGGCTGCGGAGGCTTCCCTCAAGCCCCCGGGAGGGCAAAAACAGCCTCAAATGGGCTGAAGAATCAGCTGGGAAGCATGCGCAGTGCAGGTAAGTTTGACTGGGGCTTGCGTGCCTGCACCAATGGCTCTGCCTGCCACCTGTGGCACGCATGCCATAGGTCCGCCATCCTGGGTATAGGGTGTTCTGCCTGAGAAGAGGGTTGGACTAGAAGATCTTCCAGGTCCCTTCCAACTCTGATACTCCGTAGCTCCATGTTGTGTGTAAAAAGGTACAATAAGCAGAAAGCAGCTGATAAATATATAAACATGGAGAAAGACGAGACTGCATATCATTTGACGTCCTTCTTCAGTCTGACAGGATGCGCAAACACAGACGAAATGGAGGGAGGGAGGAGCCCCTACATGGCTAATCAGCCCACCATTCAAGGGTTAGTAATGAGCAAAGAGGAACTGTGATCATTTGGAGCCGTAGATAGTATCCTGCTGGGGTCGAGTCAGCTTGTACGAACCGCAGGGTAGTAATGAGGGAGGAGGCCCACAATGGCCTGCGAAGTGTAATTGTAAAAATAAAATTAAAAAAAAGCATCAGCTCTTAACATGGTTGGTAAGGCATTTGAGTCCTTGCCTTCCTCCTGTTTCCTTGGGCAGCTCTCGCCCCTCCTCTTCCTCCTCTTGGATTAATCATCCTATTTTCCAGTCATTTCTAGACTGGAGGTTGGGTGCCACGGAATGACAAGCCATATCCATCAGAATTAGCCAGGATGCCTTGATTCCATTTCAGTCATGAACACAGAATTTGCAGCTGGGATAAGGCAAAGGGTGTTGTTGTATGGGATGGGAAGAGGCACGTACAAGTCATGTGCAAATTGGCAGTGCATTGTGAACAGCCTTGGCCCCTTTAGTGGTAGGACTCATCTCCAGTGAGTCTGGTGAACTGGTTGCTTTCGTGGTGTGCAGACAATAACTTCGTCCTCAACACCAATAAGACCAAGGAGCTTATAGTGGACTATAGAAGGAACGGATCAGACATCCAGCCCTTGCTTATCAATGGAGACCGAGTGGAACAAGTGGCCAGTTTTAAGTTTCTGGGTGTTACCCTAAAAGAGGACCTGACCTGGGTGCCCACATTGCAGCCCTGGTCAAAAGGGCCCAGCAGAGTTTATACTACCTGAGACTTCTCAGAAAACAACAACTGAATGAAAAACTGCTGGTGACCTTCTACCGCTGCACCATAGAGAGTATCTTCACTTACTGCACCTCTGTATAGTTTGCCAATTGCACAGGGGCAGATAGGACAGAGAATCCCACTCTTGGATTGTCTCCCTTCCTTCCTTTCTTTCCTTCTTTCTGCCAGCTTTGGAAGCCATATTAAAACCAAATGGTTCCACATTGCCACATTTTGAGCCTGAGAAAATGGAAGGGGGGAATTTCTTGGAGCGTATGTGGTTAGACATAATGACATCCTTTTTCTAAGTCAGGGTCATGTTATTCTGCGCATAAGTGAGAGGAAGTCTTAACTTGGGACAGATGGTGATTGGGGCCATGTGATGTGATGATGGGTGCAGGGGGTGGATTTTGTAGTTTTTTACTTATTGCAAGGAAGCCCAGAACTTTCATATTCGGGATTCCCCAGAAGTGCCAGATGTGAACCGGTAGTTCTGGTCATCATTTGGCCCCACCCACCCGCCCTGTTCTTTCCTGTGCTATATTTCCTTGTTTTGGAGCACAGCTGATTCACACGACTGAGTGGTTTTGCTGTGCTTCAGCTGTTTCACTTACGGGGGCTGCAGTAGAAGGTAAGTATTATAGCTGAAAATGTTCTTTTTTTTAATGATGCGTATGTTGGAAGCCATATTGAAACCAGATGCTTCCACACTGCCACATTTCGAGCCTGAGAAAATGGAAGGGGGGAATTTCTTGGAGTGTATGTAGTTAGACATAATAACATCCTTTTTCACCGAACTGGTTGTTACATCGGTTGAATCGCACCACTGGAGACAATGGATTCCCCCAGCCCTGCCCGGGCCACCACAAGTATCAGCGTTCCAGAAAACCTCCACTCCAACCAATAACTCCCAGATAGGAATCTTCTCAAAAGTTCTGTTTTAATTGGTGAGTAAACTGGCACATCTGGGGAATCCCGAATTTGAAAGTTCCGTGCTTCCTTGCAATAAGTAAAAACTACAAAATCCATCCCCTGCACCGATCATCGCATCACATGCCCCGATCACTATCCGTCCCAACTGGAGACTGCCCCTCACTTATGCGCAGAATAACATGACCTTGAATTAGAAAAGGAACGTTATGTCTAACTACATACACTCCAAGAAATTCCCCCCCTCCCACTTTCCCAGGCTCAAACTGTGGCAGCGTGGGAGCGTCTGGCCTCAATATGGCTTCCAAAGCTGACAAACAGGTGCCCCCAACATGAGCGAGGTCGAACTGGCCACACCCATCCTGACCACACCCACCCCAAAGTCTGGTTCAGTACAGGATCCGTGAAGAGCATTGCGGACAAATGATGGCCTGGCTTCTGTTTGGAAATCTCCAGAACGTGAGAACTCGCCATGGCATGCCGCGGTGAGCTCTGAAGCCGATACAGTGTAGAAGGTGCAATAAATCAACCGGTGATTGCTTTTAGAAAAGTCATAAAAATAATTGATTAGATTGCAGGGATTTGAGGTTTTTTTTTTTTGTCCCCTTTCTTTTTTTTGAACAGAGCAGATGGTTCAGGGTTCAGGCCACAATTCTAGCAGGCTACTGTTCAACGGGAAGCCGCAATAAAACTTTCCCTGACTGTATTATTGCTCTGTAGGGAGATTTAAATCCTTCCGGATCCTGTGAACCTTTACTCCGGTGTAATTCACCTTAAGATTCAGCGGGGCTTACTGCTCAATTAGAAAGCCGGAAAAGGCTAGTGACTTTCATCAGGTCTTTTGTCTGAAATGATATAGCAGAGGGTTGGACTAGAAGACCTCCAAGGTCTCTTCCAATGCTGCTATTCTGTTGTACTGTTATACATTTTATAATTTACATGCGCCATGCCCCTGGTGAAGACGGACTCTGAGGGAGAGGAGGAACAGGTGACAGGGAGTGGAAGTGTGGCTCCAGAGATTGGGGAGGAGGCTGAGGAAGGGCAGAGGCCGGCTGGGCAGTCAGAGGAGGACCCAGGCCCATCCCCTCTCCATCCTAGGGCACGCAGGGAGGAGAGGATAAGGGAGAGACGTGGTCTACTCAGGAGGAGAGGGACTTGATCCTCTTCATGGGCTGTAGGTGTGACAAATGGATAAGAGGACAGACAAGCGTAGGGGCGAGTGCTGGAAACAAAGCGTGGAAATATCTCTATGGTTTATGGTTCCTCTCTGAATTTGGCGTCCTTCCCAGTGTGTGTTCTGATATCTGTGGATGTCTTCAAGCCGGTCCGCGGCCCGGTGGTTGGGGACCCCTGTACTATTGAATTTTCCAGGATAGTTAGACATTATATCCTGGAAAAAAAAAGCTCCTTTCTCATAATTGTATCCATAAGTGTCATGATAATCTACAAAATGGTCCCCAGCTGCTGAATAAAGTTTGAGTGGATGGATGGAAAACTAATCAAGGAGAGAAGCAACCTGAAACTAAGGAAGAATTTTGTGACAGCGAGAACAATTAATCAGGGGAACGATTCCAGAAGTTGTGGCTGGTCCAACACTGGAGGCTTTAAAGGAGAGATTGGACAGCCATTTGCCTGAAAGGGTGTAGGGCCGTGATGGCGAGCTGGTGGCACACATGCCAGAGGTGGCACGCAGAGCCTTCTCAGGGAGCATGCGAGCTGCCATCCCAGCTCAGCTCTGCTGTGCGTGTGCGTGCGCACTTCCCTCCAGCCAGCTGGTCTTTGGGTATCTACAGCACATGTGTGGGGGGTGGAGTGCATGCATGGAGCCTGGGGGGCATGCATGGGAGACACATGTGCACACGTGGGACATGTGCATGGGGGCAGGGCAGTGATGGCGTTCAAAATTTTTTACTATTGGTTCTGTGAGCGTGGCTTGGTGGGCATGGTTTGGCTTGGTGGGCGTGGCAGTGGAAGGTTACTGCAAAACCCCCATTCCCTCGCCACCCCACCCCATTAACCTGCTTTCCAGCTCTGTTTTCCTGTGCAGGGCAACAAAAGAAGACCCAGCCAATCAGCTGTGACTCAATGGGAGGCAGAGAAGAGATGGGGGTGGGGCCAGTCAGAGGTAGTATTCCAAACTACTCAAAATTTCCACTACTGGTTCTCTGAACTACTCAAAATTTCTGCTACCAGTTCTCTGAACTACTCAAAATTTCCGCTACCAGTTCTCTGAACTACTCAAAATTTCCACTACCGGTTCTCTGAACTACTCAAAATTTCTGCTACCAGTTCTCTGAACTACTCAAAATTTCCGCTACCGTTTCTCTGAACTACTCAAAATTTCCGCTACCGGTTCTCTGAACTACTCAAAATTTCTGCTACTGGTTCTCCAGAACCGGTCAGAACCTGCTGGATACCATCTCTGGGGCAGGACACATGCATGTGGATGCGTGTGCATTGCATTTCTGGGATGTGTGCATGCCCATGCTTTGGCCACTCGGTGCCGAAAAGGTTAGCCATCACTGGCGTAGGGTTCCCTGCCTGAGCTAAGGGTTTGGACTAGAAGATCTCTAAGGTGCCTTCCAACTGTTATTCTATTATTCTGAGAGCTTGGGCTCTCTCTCCTCTGCGGGCAAATTGCGAAGCCCTAAAAGGAATTAAAACCGAGCAATCTCACTTCCAATTTCACCTTCTCTTTATAGAAAGGTGCCACTTTGTGCTCACCGACCGAAACGCAATCCTGTTTGTGGCCGTCCCCGGGTTGTTAGGTGGTAGACCTTCATCTGACATGGGAATCTTGACATCCTGGCTGGCCTTCTCGCTTTTTCCAATTTTTCACTACATCAGTCATGAATAAATCACCCAAACCTATCAGATAGCTGCAAATAGGAAGCTGAGTGTAAGTATCAGTTCAGTGGTCAAAGAGCGCTTTTTGGGGGGGGGGGGGGGGGGGGGGGAAAGCGGGAGAGCAGAGTTTGGCGCTTGCCGGATGGACGTTTGCAAATGGAAAGCCTGACGGGTTCATTAGATTCGACATCCCTCTTGGAAAATCTCCCCGCTTAGATTCAGAGAGAACGTCTCGGACTGAAGCTCTACAGCTCTTCTGATCTGGGGATCCCCTTTCAAGAGCGCCATCAAAACTGCGGCATTCAAAGGCCTGTGTTCTGTCTTTCGGCCATCCTTAGAACATAGAACATAGACTAACAGAGTTGGAAGGGACCTTGGAGGCCCTCTAGTCCAACCCCCTACTCAAGCAGGAGCAAACCTTAGCCTCTACCTGGGATCGAACTCACAGCCTCCTGATTGTGAGGCAGTCCTGATGATTATCAGGTTAACAGAGTTGGAAGGGACATTGTAGGTCACCTAGTCCAGGGGTCGCCAACCTTTCGGACCTCAGGGACCACTAAATCATCATTTTAAATCCTGCAGACCGCTAATATGATCTGGGTGGGCGGGGCTGTGTCACTCATGTCGAGGGGTGCCTCCCCGGCCTCTACTCGCCCCTCCCCTCCCAGCCACTCCTCCCCTGCCCGTCCGGGCTCCTTAGGGCCCCAACTGGAAGCAGTTGCTGGAGCTAAGCAGCCACCACAAGAGAAGAGTTGGCAAAACAGCTGGCTCAGTTCAAATTGGATCTGACCGAGAAGGAGGCTTGGCAGAAGCACCTCACTGAGGACTAGGAGCAGCATAGGCTTTCCAAGCAGAGGGAAGACCAGTGGAAATGCAAGTCGTCTGGAGGCTCTGTGGGCTGAGATGCTCAGCCAGTTCCAGGCCAAGATGCCATCCCATTGGAACCAGGCCACCAGCAGCCTTTCCTTCCAGCCTTCACACACCAGGAGGCTGAAGCAGACCCCAAGTTGGAATTTCTGCCCCCCTACGACCCACACAAAAAGACCCCGAAGCAACACCAACGTTCATTGCACATATCCGGCCCAGGGGACGTAGTTTAAGGACCCCTGATTTAGTGCAATATAAAAAAATGCAAATAATTTTTCTGCAGACCACCAAAATTTTCTCGCAGACCACCATTGGTCCACGGACCACCAGTTGGTGACCACTGATCTATTCCAACCCCTTGCCCAAGAGGGAGACCCTACACCATCCCTGACAAAGGGCCGTCTGATCTTTTTCCCTTGAAAGCCTCCAATGATGAAGCTCCTCGACTTATAACAGTTCATTTAGTGACTGTTCAAAGTGACTTATGACTGTTTTTCACAGTGATGACATTTCACCACAATGGAGGCGACTGATGGGCTTCGAGGAGTTGGAAAATATGACTGCCAAAGCTTGGGAGACAAAACCTCTAGTCCCAAAGACCGACCCAGGTTGGATCCTGCAACATTATCCTGGAACACGTAGATTCACTTCATGTGTAAGAAATTCAGTGCCGATCCAGAAAGAGAAAGCATGTGGAATAAGGCTTCTGAAATGGTTTTGAATTCCTTTAGCAAGCTCTCTTGTCTCTCTCTCTCTCTCTCTCTCTCTCTCTCTATGTCTACCTGCTGACATCTGCCCTCGATCTCCGAGTGTGTTTTTACTCTCGACCTCCTATTACACCTGCGTGTCTTTATGTTATTGCTGTGTACGCGCAACACAGCAATAGCCGAGTGATGCTACTTGAAAAGGTGAGGCTGCAAAGCCTTTGTGTCTTTTCTTTTTTTTTCTGGAGAGGTGTGTCACAGCTGAATTGTTTTTTTAAAGGAAGGAAGGGAAGTAATCCTCGACTTACTGACACAATTGAGACCCACATTTCTGTCGCTAAGCAAGACAGTTGTTGCGGCCCATTTTAAGATCTTTTGTTGTGGCCTGTCAGCTGAAGCCCCTCCAGCAGCCAAATTGGATGAGGAAGCAACATGGGAGTCAGAGTCAGCATCAGGGCAACCTGAGAGCTCTGAGGGGGAAGAGGGAATGGATCTGGCAGAGAGAGAGAGAGACAGAGGCAGAGGCAGAGCCTGGGCCATCCATCAGCCATCAGATGGAGAGTCAACAGCCCTCCAGGTCTTCAGGTGGCTGATGAGGAAGAGGAGGAACAGCTGGATCCAGTGCCTGACATGCAGATGCACAGAAGGCAGAGGAGAGGAGAGCAGTGGAAATCTATGGGCTGGTCCTTG
>NW_020769354.1:4172978-4187529 GCF_900518735.1 Pseudonaja textilis
AGGTTGCAAAAGACGATCACGTGACCCTGGGACACTGCAACTGTCGTAAATACGAGTCAGTTGCCAAGTGTCCGAATTTGGATCGCGTGACCACAGAGATGCCGCAGTGTGAAAAAAGATCATAGGTCATTTCCTCCCCCCCAGTGCCGTTGTAACTTCAAATGGCGGCTAAGTAACAGGTTGTAAGTCAAGGATTAGTTAAATCTTAAGGAAAGAGTTGACGCGTGGATTTTGGCTTCCAGATTTTTGCAACCTCAAAAGCCCAGGTTTGAAATGGGGGAGGGGGCTTTGCAGATGAATTCTGACAGTGCCATTGTTAGGCATCCAGAATTGTCCATGGTAATCAATGGTAATCAATCATGGGTGGGTGGGGGTCATTCTAACACTGATAAGCAAAGGAGCAAATGGGCGCAGTGACGGGATGGGGTGAAATTCAAAAATAGAGGCAATCTTCAACTTACAACCATTTGTTTAGGACTGTTTGAAGTTACAATGGAGGTGAGAAAAGTGACTTACGACTGTCATAGCGTCCTCGCGGTTGTGTGCTCAAAATTTGGGCAATTGGCAACTGGCCTGTATTTGCGACAATGGTGTGAGAAGCCCCTCCCTCCTAGAAGAATGAAATATTTGGAGGAATATTTTAAAAGGCAGATTATTACATTTCCCACAGGGAGAAATGGAGAAATATGTTATTTAGAGGCAGAAAGCACACACCCCCTTTCCTTAATAGCCCACAGTAAATGTCAGCACATAAGAAATGAAGAACTTATTGAGAATTAGATCGCTCTATTAATAAGCAAATACCCTCACCCAAGAGCCAAAACAGGACGAAAGCCGTTAAGCCACAATAGGAATTATTGCATCACCCTCAGAGCAGTCCAAACTTCAACCAAACCTAGCTCAGACAAACACCTAGGATTTGAACTTTGCCTCTAGAGCCAGGTATGACCCCTACATGACCCCTGCATTGTCCCATGAGAGTCTGACAACAGCCAATAGAATACATGTTCTTGCCCAAAAATAGGAAACTCAAATTCAAAGCCCAAGAGAAGGTATAAAAAAAAACCCATTCTCAACTCCATGCAGTCAGCTGCTTCAGAACCACGTGTTTGGTGGTTCTGTTCATCATTAAACCTTGTTTCCAATCAGCCTCCATTGGTGTCTTTCTCCTGGCTTGGAACTGAATCAGATGGATATTTCTACCCACAGTTGCATCATCCGGGATCTTGTAATTGCCTTTGCAACCATCCCAGATGGCTCCCAAAGAGTAAATTCAAAGAAGGAAGCTGGATTCACTGAACAACTGCAGTGATCTGCTTTAGAACCATGGCCAAAAAAGGTAATAAAATGGAGTGCAGCTGCACATTTAACAAGTGCCTTGCTTCGCAATGGAAATTCTGGGGCTCGGTTATAGTCGTAAGTCAAGGACTACCTGGATTTAGGCAGCTTAAGGTTCAGTGTTTTGTGCAAACGGGGAAAAAGATAACTTGTTAATTTGCTAATCAGGTTGCAGGTTTGCGGTGGGAACACAGCTGCCTTGATACAAAATCCACCTTCTGTCTGTAGTAAGTTCACGGAAATCCTCTTCTTCTTTGAAATCAATTTCGAAAGCTTCTTTTATATCAGCCTGAATGAGAACAGGTAGGGGGAGAAAAAGGGCAGGAGAATTTTTCTGACAGGTGCTAGTAAAAGAGGAAGAGGCTGTCGAGAAAAAGAACTCCTGATCCAAAATGGCCATCATGAACCCCGCTGAATGCAGAGGGATTTTAATCCAGAGAAGGACTTTTTGCGCCGAGAAACAGATTTGTAATTTTTCTGCCTTTTTTCCACATTCCTTTTTAAGCTCTTGCCAAACTGTTTGTGTTACAATATTTGAGGAGCTGCCGCAAAGAAGAAGGGGTCGACTTATTTTCCAGAGCATCTGAAAGTAGGTCCAAAAACAACAGATGGAATAATCAAGGAGAGAAGCAACCCAGAATTAAGGAGAAATTTTCTGAGGGTGAGAACAATTAACCAGCAGAACGACTTGCCTCTAAAAGTTCTGGGTGCTCCATCACCGGAGGTTTTTAAGAAGAGACTGGACAGCCTTGTCTGAAAGGGTCTATACGGTCTCCTGAATACCTACTGTTGGAAGACATATCCATCTGGTTCAGTTCGAATACAGGAAAAAGATACTGGAAACATGGAAGGGGGATTGGAAAGATGGTTTGATGATGAAGGAGAAGCACATGTGAAATTCTGGACAGCAGAGAGCTGACCACATATAGTTGAGAGTGTGAGGGTTTCTTATGCCTTCTCTTGGGCTGTGAACTTAAGCTTCCTGTTCCTGTGCAAGAACGTGTATTCTGTTGGCTGTTGTCAGATTCTTATGGGGTCATGTTTGTCTGAGCTAAGTTTGGTTGAAGTTTGCTGGGTGATGCAGTGTCCTTAGGAGATTGCAGTGGGCTCTGTGTCTTCTGCTAAATTGCCCTATTATGTCTTGAAGGGCCGTGTCTACATCCCATCACCCTGGATCAAAAGGTCTTTTGTCTTGTAAATAGGTTGGCCTAGTCCTGCTGAGGCTATTAAGAAAGATGGGGGCTGCTTTCCAATAGCATGTCTCTCCTTTAGGGAAATATAATATTCTACCTTTTTTAATATTTCCCAAAATATTTCACTATTCTAGGACCATGATGGCGAACCTATGGCACCCGTGCCACAGGTGGTATGCAGAGCCATTTGTGCCGGCACGCGAGCTTCAGGTAAACTTATCTCACTGGGCATGCGTGTGCCTCACAGCTAATTTTCAGCAAGTTTGAGGCTTTTTTGGCCTCCCAAAGGTTTGAGGAAGGCTTCTACAGGCTTCTGCAGGCTTTGCAGGCCGAAAACTAGCCCTGTTTCATCACTTCGTTTTTTCAAAAATACCGGAAGTGACGAAACAGGGCTAATTTTCGGCCTGCAAAGCCTTCAGAAGCCTGCAGAAGCCTTCCTCAAACCTTTGGGAGGCCGAAAAAGCCTCAAACTGGCTGAAAATCAGCTGTGAGACCCAGAGCAGGGGTGGGTGGGTATTACACGTGCATGTGTAGGGGGTGTGGGGGGGGCGTATTACCTTCTGGGTGCTGGCACACGATTGCGCACGTGCAAGCGCGTGCACAGTTTTTGGCACAGGAGCCCAAAAAGGTTAGCCACCATTGTTTTAGGAGAAGGGATTCTATGAGACTGCCCATAGAAAACCTGCGGGGGAAACCAGACAATGGAATTAGTGACTTGGAGATTTTTTTATAAATATGTTTTATAAATATTATTTATAAAAATGATAAAGGCAGGAGGAAACTAAATAAATATATAAAAGATATTTTCACTTTTTAAGGACAAGATTTTACACTGTTGTTAAGGAGAAAACTTCATCACTGGATGTTTTTAAGAAGAGATTGACAGTCAGTTGTCTAACACAGTATAGGGGCTCCTGCTTGAGCAGAGGGTTGGACTAGAACAGTGGTGGCTAACCTTTTTGGGTTCCTGTGCCAAAAATTGTATGCGCGCTTGCACGCTCGCGCTCATGTGCCAGCACCCAGAAGTCAATGCATGCCCCCCACGCCCCCTATGCATGTGCATGCAACCCCCCCATCGCCCCCTTACCTGCACCGCACCTCACAGCGGATTTTTGGCCAGTTTGAGGCCTTTTTCGGCCTCCCAGAGGCTTGAGGAAGGCTTCTGCAGGCTTGCAGGCCGAAAACTAGACCTGTTTCGTCACTTTCTGTATTTTCAGAAAAAACAGGAAGTGAGGAAACGGGGCTAGTTTTCAGCCTACCACGCCTGCAGAAGCCTTCCTCAAGTCTTTGGGAGGCCAAAAAAAGGCCTCAAACCCACTGAAAATTAGCTGTAAGGCGCATGCATGCGCAGTGAGGTAAGTTTGCTTGCAGCTTGCGTGCCGGCATAAACGGCTCATGCCACCAGTGTCACGCGTGACTAGAAGACCTCCAAGGTCCCTTGCAACTCTGTTATTCTCTTATTCTGATTTTGTCCAGTCTTGTGAGCCTTGAGAGAGGAATGGTTTGAACCTTGATTTTTTTTTTCAGTTGTAAACCACAAATCCCTGATTGTCAGCAACATACAGGTAGCCCTCAACTTACAACCATGCTTTTAGGGACTATTCAAAGTTACAGCGGCATTGAAAATGTGACCTATGACGGGTTTTCACACTTATGACTGTTGCAGCATCCCTGTGGTCACATGATCAAAATTCCGAGGCTTGGCAACTGGCATGTACTTATGACAGTTGCAGTGTCCCACGGTCATGTGATTCCCCGTTGGCGACAAGCAAACTCAGTGGGGAGGCAAGATTCACTCAACGACCGTGTTACTAAGTAAAACAACAACTGCAGTGATTCACTTAACAATAGCGGCAAGAAAGGGCATAGCTCCCTTAGCCTACGTCTTGCTTAACAACAGAAAATTTGGGGGCTCAGTTTTGGTCTACCTGTAACAACTTTTCCAAACAATTAAAGTCTGTTGCAAACAGAAGCATTAAAGGCACAGGAGATAAAACCGAGATAGTCTGGTGGCAAGTAAGAGAGCTAATTAATAATATGCCTGATTTTCAGAGAGATGAGCCAGGGAGGGATGACATGAGCTGAAATAGGGGCCACACAGATGACCTTGTTAGGACCCATATTATATTTTTCACCTGCCTTCTAAGTGCTGACACATCAAAGTTGGATGGGGAATAGGTTTTCAGCAGGGCACCTTTGCTTTCAAAGCGGATGTGCTGGCAGTGTACGGCGGGGTGGTGGAAAAAAAGTGCAAACGGGCATCCCGAACACCTCCAACTCTGTGTGGTGATTGGCAGCTTGCCTACCTTCGCTATTCTCCGGCGGAGGGCTATGAAAGCTTCCCCTTCCCTTCAAAACGGCCGCCTCAGCAATACAAGGGAAAAGGAGAAGGAGAAGGAAAAAAAAAAAAACGATCAAGATTTGCTTTAACGGTCCTGCTGAATTCAGGAAATGGGTTATATCAACAAGGGCAGCTCAAGGAAAATGCTCCTTGAGTCCAGTGCAGGGGTGGGCTGCTACGGGTCCACCCGGGTTCGGGAGGAACCGTTGCTAACATTATGGCTGGTTCAGAGAACTGCCAAATCCCACCCCTAGTTGGCCCCGCCCACCCCACCCTGCCCCTCCCAGGAGTCTCCACGCAAACTTTGGATGCAGGTAAGTACAGGGCAGAGGTGGTCTTCAGCAGGTTCCGACCAGTTCTGGAGAACCGGTAGCGGAAACGTTTGAGTAGTTCGGAGAACCGGCAAATCCCGCCTCTGATTGGCCCCGCCCCCTTCTCTTCTCTGCCCTCCCATCGAGTCCCAGCTGATTGACTGGGTCTTCTTTGGTTGCCCTGCACAGGAGAACGGAGCTGGAAAGCAGGTTAGTGGGGTGCGGAGGGAATGGGGATTTTGCAGTATCCTTCCCCTGCCATGCCCACCAAGCCACGCCTACTAAGCTACGCCCACAGAACCGGTAGCTTTTTTAAAAAAATCCCCCCGCTGCAGGACCTGCACGGAGGCTTGGGGAGGGTGAAAAATGGGCCTCCCACAAGTTCCAGAAGTCCAGAAACAGACCCCTTTCTGGCCTCCGGAGCCTGGGGAAGGAAAACCTACCCACCCCCTGCCATGGTGCAGGAGGCCGATTAGGCCACACCCACCATGGCCACTCCCACCCAGCAACCAGGCAGAGAACCCTTTGCTGAAACAGACTGTGAAGGTGGTGTGTGGGGTCTCTAACATAAAGAGTGTTATGTCCTTGGGGCTGACACCAGTTCTCTATCAGGTCCGCAATTCCTACGGGGGCGTTCTTAGTCCCCATTGGCTGGCTCCCTTCGACAGTCGGCTATAAAAGCCGGCTGCTAGGTTGAGCCAGCTGCTGTTCGCTGGTAGGTCTGCTGTTAGCTGCAGACGCGACAGCCCCCTTTATTCCCATGAATAAAGCGTGTGTTATGACTGAAGCTCTGGTGTGGCCTCCCTTCTTTCCAAACTTAACATTGGCGATGAAGGTGGGATCTGGCCAGCCAGCAGCTATACGAGAGCTGAAAATCACGAATCTGAAGCGCTGAACCGTAGCCGCGACGTTGAGAGCTCGGTCAGCCATTGAGAGGAAATCGAAGCGGAGCGTGCAGCTGCTCAAGATCACAAATAGCTGCAAGAGAGTGGGCACTGAGAGCCTCAGCCGCCCGACAGCAAACTTGCCGGAATTGTGTGTAGCGAAGCCCTAGCGCGACGCTCACGACCGCTAAAATCAGGCGCGAGATTTAAATCGCTGTCAGCACGCAGCTGCAGCATCGCCGCCTCGCCCTTGTAAGGGCGCGAAATTCAAACAGACGTCAGTTATAGCGTCTGTTCCAGCTGCCAAGGACTGCAGAGAGCGAGAAAAACCCAGAGAGATTCCACGAGCTGAATCACTAGACTGAATTGCACTGCGAGCGCAGCTGCTACCTGTACAACCCAGAGAGAACTCAAAAGCTGAACACTCGTTAACAGCACTACGAGCTGTAGCTGCTACCCTTTCCAGGGCCTGTTTTCCCAGTGAGACTTATTTTACCTGCCTAAAGCTGAACCAGTCATGAATGCGAATCCGGCGTTCCAGCCCTTCAAACCAGACGAAGATAAATGGGACTCGTATAAAAACCGTTTTAACCATTATATTGATGCTGTGGGTCTGGCTGATGCTACAGACAACAAAAAGAAGTCCTTCTTTTTGAGCTACTGCGGGGCCACCGTATTCGACACGGCAACAGCACTGTTCGCCCCAAGAGAACTCAAGAATGTTCCATGGTCTGAGCTATTGGAGACCCTCTCCAATCATTATTCGCCAAAACCGTCACAGATTGCGAGACGCTTCGCCTTTCGCATGAGGAAGCAAGCGGAGGGAGAAACCATAAATCAATATATGGCAGCCCTCAGAACCGCAGCCCTGCACTGTGAATTCAAAGGCTACCTGGATGACATGCTCCTGGACCAACTTGTCTGCGGGGTCAAGGATGCAAGACTACAGAGGCGGTTGTTGGCAAGGAAGGACCTCAACCTAGCACAAGCCATCGAGGAAGCCCTGGCTGCAGAATTGGCAATACAGTCAGCGGCTGAAATACAGGGAAGCACCCCCAAAGGTAATCCAGTCACTGTACATTCTGAGGAGGCAGTGAACGAAGAAGAGCCCATCGAGCAATCTGAAGTGCACCGTCTCAAACCATTCAAGCAGCCACAGGTAGGAACTAGACCAAGAGAAGGCAACGTACCCAGGCACACCCCGCTGTGCCTCTCCTGTGGGGGTCCCCATGCCAGAGCAACGTGCAGGTTCAAAAGTGCCACCTGCAACAACTGCAGCAGAAGAGGGCACATCGCTAGGGTGTGCCAGGCAGCGCACATGGCTCCACAAAAGCCACCATCTTACGCCCCCTCGGGGCCATCCAGGCAAGTAGAAAACTGTTTTACATGCTATCAAGCTAACCATACCTTCTTAACACCCAATAAAATTAAACTCTCCATTCATTTAGAAGGTAAACCCTGCCTAATGGAGGTCGATACCGGGTCAGCGCTCTCGATTATTTCATGGAGCACGCTCAAGAAGATACGTCCCAGCCTGTCCAGGAAACAGCTGCAGAAGAGTCGCCTATCCTTACGAGACTACCAAGGAAAGAACATTCCAGTAATCGGAACAGGCAAGTTCCTAGTCAAATTCAGAACCTTTAAAGGACACCTGCCATTAGTGGTAGTTGATGGTGCCCTTCCTAGTCTTTTGGGGTTAGATTGGTTCCCCTCTCTTGGCCTTAACTTAACAGGGGTTCATGCTGTCTCGTCCTCTGACACCGACTCACTATTCTCTGATTACGCTGACGTTTTCAGCAATGAATTGGGGTGCTACAAGGGCACGCCTATTTCTTTCTCAGTGGACCCCCAGGCAGTTCCCATCCGTTTGAAACCGCAGAGAGTGCCATTCGCTCTGCGTTCTAAGCTGGATGCGGAACTAGACAAATTGTTAAAACAAGGGGTCATCGAACCCACGGATTTTGCTAAGTGGGAGACACCTATTGTCACACCCCTCAAAAAAGATGGTAGTATAAGGATGTGTTCAGATTACAAGACCACAATCAACCGCTATTTACAGACTAGCGCATACCCAGTGCCAGTAATCCAGCATTTACTGCACACATTCGAACCCGGAAAGATATTCGCCAAATTGGATATGTCTCAGGCTTACCAACAGTTTCCTGTAGACAACCAAACGGCCGAATTGCAAACTATTGTTACCCACAGAGGGGCCTTCCGATGCAAGCGCCTCCAATTTGGTGTGAGTGTCGCCCCGGGCATATTCCAGTCGTTAATGGAACGGATCCTACAGGGCCTCCCTGGCGTGGTTCCGTACTTTGATGACATCTTGGTTTCCGCCCGGGACAGAACACAGCTCTTCCTCAGAGTTAGAGGGGTGTTGGACAGATTCAGACAGCATGGCCTCAAACTAAAAAAAGAAAAATGCACCATAGCCACTAAGCAGGTGGACTTTCTCGGGTACCGAATAGACGCCTCTGGCATCCACCCGGTAGAATCAAAGGTTAAAGCCATTCACGAAGCGCCCACACCGGCGTCCAAACCAGAACTACAAGCCTTCCTAAGCCTGCTGAACTTCTATGCATCATTTTTGCCGCACAAGGCATCAGTGGCAGAACCACTGCATAGACTATTAGATAAAAATGTTCCATGGCACTGGGGACCCAAAGAGGAATACGCTTTCAGGGCAGTCAAGTCACTCCTCACTTCAGACGCTGTACTGATCCAATTCAACCAGAACCTACCGCTAGTTTTGGCAGCAGATGCCTCGCCTTTCGGAATTGGGGCCGTATTAAGTCATAGACTACCCAACGGGTCCGAAGCCCCCATTGCATTCTTCTCTAGAACATTTTCAACAACAGAACGCAACTATAGCCAAATCGACTAAGAGGCCCTAGCTGCCGTAGCAGCTGTTAAAAAATTTCATGAATTTCTATTTGGGCACAACTTCGAACTGGTTACAGACCACAAACCGTTGTTGGGGCTTCTCTCCGGAGAAAAGCAAACACCACAAGTCTTGTCGCCCCGAATGACAAGATGGACTTTATTCCTGGCAGCATATTCATACAAGTTAGTGCACCGTCCAGGAAAAAATCTCAGCCATGCAGATGCCCTCAGCCAGTGCCCGCTACCAACGCCTGTGGAAGATCCGGCCCCAGTCCACACCATCTTTGACACCAGTGAGTTCAGAATTCCAATCACTGCGAGAGACATTGCCTTCCAATCAAGGAAGGACAAACTGATCGCCCAGGTCCTGGACTGGGTACGGAGGGGGTGGCCGGGCAGTAACCCTTCTAACGAATTTTCACCCTTTAAAGTCCGCCAGCAGGAGCTTTCCAGTTTACAGGGTTGTCTGCTGTGGGGGACCAGAGTTGTCATTCCAGAATCACTGCGCCAACCCGTCCTGAAGGCATTACACGAAGGGCACCCCGGCATTGTACGAATGAAGGCGTTGGCACGGGGCTATGTATGGTGGCCGGGCATGGACGACGAAATTGCAAAATGGGTAAGCTCCTGCCGTCCCTGTCAAGAATCCCGACCAGCGCCCCCAGCAACCCCTCCCACCAAATGGGAAAGCGCCAACGCACCATGGTCCTGTCTACATGTTGACCTGGCCGGCCCATTCCATGGCAAAACATTCCTAATAGTAGTAGACTCATTTTCTAAGTGGATTGATGTGGCACTCCTACTCTCAACCACCACACGAGCAATCGCCCAAGCACTGACTCGTTTGTTCGTCACACACGGTCTCCCAGACACCATTGTGTCGGATAACGGTCCTCAATTTACGTCCACAGACTTTAGCCGGTATGTCACCAACCTAGGCATCCGGCACATCCTAACGGCTCCCTTTCACCCCTCGAGCAATGGGTTGGCCGAACGAGCAGTCAGAACAACCAAAGAGGCCCTCGCCAGGTTCTCCCAAGATGACTGGCATTCCAGACTCTCTAGATTCCTTATAAGCCAACACTCGACCCCGTGCACGGTCACAAACAAGTCACCGGCAGAGCTACTGATGGGCAGACGCTTAAGGACAATACTAGACAGGCTGCACCCTCACTATTGCCCAGATACACCCATTGGGTCTAACAGTAGGGTCAGGAGTTTTGTCTTACAGGATCAAGTCTTCGCCAGAAATTACGCGGGAGACCCGTTGTGGGTACCTGGCAAGATCGTGGCCATCACGGGGCCCAGGTCGTACCACATCCAGTTAGAAGACGGGCGCATCTGGCGGAGGCACCTGGATCAGTTGAGGAGCCGGCAGATCGAGCACGCCACCACCGACCCAGAGACCGCAGCAACATTCCAGGCACCGCATCTGGTACCTAGCTGGGACATTCAGAATAACCTGCCTCCACCAACCGAACCGAGAGAGCAGATGGCTGACCGCGACCATCCTACAGAATCAACATCCATCCCCAGCAGCTCCCCTACCGCACCGGGAGACCTCAGCGACTCGACAACCCGGCTACCAAGGGACCAAATCCCCGCTGTCCCGAACTCTGTGCCACCCACTCCTGCACCCGAACTAAGAAGATCAGAGCGGCAACACAAACCGCCTTCATACCTTAAAGACTATTCATGTTCGTATCTGGGGGGAAGGGGTGTTATGTCCTTGGGGCTGACACCAGTTCTCCATCAGGTCCGCAATTCCTACGGGGGCGTTCTTAGTCCCCATTGGCTGGCTCCCTTCGACAGTCGGCTATAAAAGCCGGCTGCTAGGTTGAGCCAGCTGCTGTTCGCTGGTAGGTCTGCTGTTAGCTGCAGACGCGACAGCCCCCTTTATTCCCATGAATAAAGCGTGTGTTATGACTGAAGCTCTGGTGTGGCCTCCCTTCTTTCCGAACTTAACAAAGAGGGTCTCCCCATTTATTCGTACCTATTTCCTGTATTCTTACTCATGTTTATACTTATACCTATTGTCTTGTAAGCAACTGACAAATCAAATAAATAAATAAATACTTTTGCATTTTGAATCTTATCTTATAACCTAATAAAAGGTTTGAAAGTTTTTTTAAAAAATCGGGCATGTGGCCTGAAATTATAATGGTTGCAAAAAGACGTAAAATCGGCCCTAACTCCCTTAACAACCACCCCACATAACAGCAGAAATGCTGTCCCCCCACCCCAATTATGGTTGTAAGTTGAGGACTATCTGTATGTAAACACTTTCTACAGGTAGTCCACAATTGAGCCTAAAATTTCCATTGCTAAGCAAGACAGTTGTTAAGTGAGTTTTGCCCCATTTTATGACTTTTCTTGCCACATTTGTTAAGTGAATCACTGCATCTGTTAAATTAGTGACATGGCTGTTAAGTGAATCTGGTTTCCCCGTTGACTTTGCTTGTCCCAAGCCCTGATCCTGAGCTACTACAGCTGTCATAAATATGAGTCAGTTATCAAGCATGTGAAATTTGACCACATGATTATTTGGATGCTGCAATGGTCATAAGTTCACAAGTAACTTTTTTCAGTACTGTTGTGCCTTTGAACGGTCACTAAATGAGCTGTTCTAAGTCAAGGACTACCTAGATATGACCATGATTGCTATTGATTTGAGTCTACAATTCAGCTTCGGAAAACTGAAGATCAGGAGTTTGTTACTCAATTAACAAATAATTAACAGAGTTGGAAGGGACCTTGTGGGTCATCTAGTCCAACCCCCTGCCCAAGCAGGAGACCCTACACCATTTCTGACAGAAGGGAGTCCAATCTATTCTTGAAAGTCTAAAGTGATAAAGCTCCCACAACTTCCGAGGGCAACTTCTGTTCCATTGGTTGATTGATCTCACTGTCAGAAAGTTTCTCCTTATTTCCAGGTTGAATCTCTCCTTGTTTAGTTTCCATCCATTATTCCTTGTCTGGCCTTCAGGTGCCTTGGAGAATAGCTTGATCCTCTCCTCCCTGTGGCAGCCCCTCAAATATTGGAAGACCGCTATCCTGTCTCCCCTGGTCCTTCTCTTCATAGACTAGCCATGCCCAGTTCCTGTAACCGTTCTTCATATGTTTTAGTCTCCAGTCCCCAAATCCTCTTGGTTGCTTTTCTCTGCACTTTTTCTAGAGTCTCAGCAACTTTTGTACAGTGTGGTGACCAAAACTGGATGCAGTACTCTAGGTGTGGCCTTACTAAGGCTTTATAGAGTTGATCTTATTGTTTAGTCTAGAGACAAGTCAAGGGTACCCCAACAGTAAATCTAGAAACCATTATTTGTGCATTTCAATCTCACAAGATTGATATGATTTCCCTGATTTTTAGGATAGCCTCTTTCATTTTGAGCAAAAAGGTTTAAAAATAATTCTAACCCTAACTTTAATCCTAACCGCCCCTATCTTCCATTCGCTACAAAATGTCTGACTTCCAATGCTAATTTCTCCTCGTGCCAACTGTTCTAATTCATTAGGCCTCCAAACTGTCCAGATAAAAAAATCAGGGGTATCAGGTTAACCTCCAAAGCAAACAATCCTCCCAAGATGGCTGCCAAAGGGCCAAAGTTCACCCCCTTTTTACAGATCATCTAAAACTTTGTGGTGGGGGAGAGGGTGTCAACCTATCTGGGTTAGGGAAACCTCGGTGCAATTAATCTCCCGAATTATAACCAAGCCTGTTTTTGTAAGTGAAGTTTCTCTCCACCGTGGAACATGGGAAGCTGAAGCATCTGTTTTTTAAACCAGTAGGGAATTTCTTCTTTCTTAATTTGTTTGTCCTCATGTGTGAATCAAGCTGAGGCAGGTATAAAAGTCACCAGCCATTAAGTGTTGTCCTAGTGAACGATCGCTTAAATATGAGCCAGCAAATGTGCGGCGGCAGCCAAAAAAAAGCCAATAGAATCCTAGGTTGCATTAATAGAGGAACAGTATCAAGATCATGGGTTAGTACCGCTTTATAAGGCCTTGGGAAGGCCACACTTGGAATACTGCATCCAGTTCTGCTCACCACAATGTAAAAAAGATGTTGAGACTCTGGAAAGAGTGCAGAGAAGAGCAACAAAGAGGATTAAGGGACTGAAGGCTAAAACATGATGAGCAGGAATTGGGTATGTCTAGTATGATGAAAAGAAGGATCAGGGGTGACATGATAGCAGTCTTCCAATATCTCAGGGGCTGCCCCAAAGAAGAGGGAGTCAAGCTATTCTCCAAAGCACCTGAAGGCAGGACAAGAAGCAATGATTAGAAACCAATCAAGGAGAGACGCTAAGCTAGAACTGAGGAGGAATTTCCTGACAGTGAGAACAATTATTCAGTGGAATAACTTGCCTGCAGAAGTTGTGAATGCTCCAATACTAGAGATTCCAAGGTCCCTTCCAACTCTGTTATTCTAACATTTCTAAGAACCGGAGATTTTTAAGAAGAGACTGGAGAGCCGCTTGTCTGAAATGGTATAGGGTCTCCTGCTTGAGCAGGAGGCTGGACTAGAAGATCTCTAAGGACCCTTCCAACTCTTGGATTCTGTCGTCCTATCCTCACCAATAAATCTGGGA
Source organism: Pseudonaja textilis (assembly GCF_900518735.1). Next base: position 4,186,524 of record NW_020769354.1, read on the forward strand.
TCCCAAACATGGGAATCGTAAGTCCTGCTTAGAACAGGGCAGAAAAGGTCTCGATGCTTTTGAACACAGATGTTGGAAGAGACTTCTGGACAGTCAAGAAAGCAAATCAATGGATCATCAAACAATTCAACCCAGACTTCGCCACTCTAGTTCTAGTCCCGCCTTAGCTATGAAAGCCAGCAGAGTCATTTGGACCAATCAGGAGACTTTGAGTTCCAGTCTCACCTTAGCCATGAAAGCCAGCTGGGTGACTTTGGGCCAATCCCCTGAAGACTGGGGGTTCTAGTCCCGCCTTAGCTATGAAAGCCAGCGGAGTCATTGGGACCAATCAGGAGACTTTGAGTACCAGTCCTGCCTGTGGACTGGATGACTTTGAGCCAAATCAACCAATCGAACTTAAGGTGGCAAAATTGGGCACGACTCATTTAACAACCGCCACGCTTGGCAATGGAAATCCTGGCCCCACTTGCGATCGTAAGTCGAGGACTACCCGTATTGTTTCAGTCACTCCCTAAGCAGTTGCTGACAGCCAACGAGAAAGATATTTATTTATTTTCTGGATTTACACCGTCAACCGAGAAGTTAGACTTGTTCCAGGCAAATTCTCAACATCTTTTCCTTCCAGCCTGGCCTTCCCTGCCTGCAGCTTCCAGGGAGGGGATGGGGGTGGGGGAGGAGAGAGAGAGAGAGGGTGCAGAGGGTGCATTATGGGTGGGTTAGGGTGGATGGGAAGAGCAGATTTGCAAAAATTTGCACAACCAGCCAAGCAGAACCTATTTTCTCTCCCAGTGCAATTAACAGCACCAACATTTACAATATATATATATATATATAGTAGTTGTAGCAACGTTTCGGCAGAATCTCATCTGCCATCATCAGGCTTCTGTGTGTGTGTGTGTATGTATATGTATGTGTATATATATATATATATATATATATATACACATATACATATATACACATATACATATATATGTATATATATGTCACATACACACACACACAC
>NW_020769354.1:4273569-4288874 GCF_900518735.1 Pseudonaja textilis
GGAGCTGAGCATCCATCATTGCCACAAAACTTCACCTCCCAATTTTCCCAAAGGGGCTCTCATTGTGAAGAGCCCCCAGCTTGCTTTGTGACTCCAGGCACTGCTGCCTTCCTCCCGCTGCCTTGCCTGAGCAAATCATCTGCCTCGTGGCTCTTAGGATGATAAAAAGTCATGTCGCCGGCAAAAACGACATGCGGCTAAAGTCTTTAGAGGTGCCAAATTCATTTAGAATTCCCTTCCGGTGACACGGCGTGGTCTTTTTGTCCAATCGCCGGGAGAGAGAACAATTTGAATGGCTGCAGAATATCACCTCGGAGGATCATTCAGACGAGCTGAGATTTTATTCCTCCAATTACAATTTTTGAATGAGAGTAGGGGGTTTTTTCATCATTTTGCAGGGAAAGTTTACCTTCTAATGCTCTCTCCTTGACTTTTTCCTCCTGACATATCACCAGAAAGGAAATGCAAAAAAGAGTACAAATCTGCAAACTTTTTATTCGTGTGCTAATGTATTTCACATGTACGCACACCCGTAGACATCCATTTAGAATGGATTACTAAAGAGAAGTGCAAAAGAGCATTTTGAAAAAAATTGTGACAGGTTAAGATTTGGGTTGTTCAGTTTATTGTCTGTGCAATGCTAAAAGTTTGGGAGCCATCTCCACATCAGGCTTATAAGGTTCTTCCACTTTAAATTGCACTTAAACCAAAAAGTCCTTCCAGAAAAATACAGGCCTTCTGTTCAGGCTTCCAAAGACAAAAAGACCATCCAATCTCTATCACCAACAAGAACAGACTTTGTGAATGGGTTTGTTCTGATCATGCACTCTTCTATCAAAAGGTTTATTTGCACATTCTGGTCACCTGTATTGGCCTACCTATATATCTGTATCCCCTAGCACAAACTTGGTAACTTTGATATGTGACCTTCAATTCCCAGAATTTCTAGAGAGGGAGGGAAGGAGAGAGGGAGGGAGGGAAAAAGAAACAGAGAGAAAGTGAATGAAAAGAGGGAGGGAGGGAGAGGGAGAAGGCAGAGGAAGAGAGGAAGAGGGGGGAGGAAAAAGGGAGTGAGTGAGAGAGATAGTAAGTTAAAGAGGGAGACAGGGAAAGGGAAAGAAAAGGGGGGGAGAAGAAAGAAGGAAGGAGAGAAGAAAAGGGAGAAGGAGGGAGAGAAGAAAGAGGGAGAGAATGAAAAAGAAGGAGAGGGAGAGGAGGGAGAAAAGAAAGAAGGAAGGAGAGAAGGAGAGGGAGAAGGAGGGAGAGAATGAAAGAGAGAGGGAGAGAGGGGGAGAGAAGAAAGAAGGAAGGAGAGAAGGCGAGGGAGAGAGAAGAAAGAGTGAGAGGGAAAGGGAGAGAGGGGCAGAGAAGAAAAAAGGAGAGAAGGAGGGGGTGAAGGAGGGAGAAAGAAGGAAGAAGGAGCAAATAAAGAGAGATGGTGAGAGAAGAAAGAAGGAAGAGGGAGAGGGAGAGAGAAGGAAAGAGAGAGGGAGAGAGAAAGAGGAGCCACAGCTCTGCTAAGAGGTAGAATAAGTTTTTGGAAAAAATTTGTGCATCCTTCTTCCTCCCAACTTCCCTTTCCTCTACTCCACGGTCTCCCGCCACCCTCCATTCAATCCCCGGTGCTGTAATTTTTGAAGGAATTGGCTCATCTTACGTGCAGATAGATTTGTGTCAAGGTGCAGCCGAACAGATAGTCTGGTCTATGCATAGTAAGAGCTTTCTCAGAAAGAAGCGATGCCTAGAGCAGGGCCTTATCAATGCAACCTGACTGCCGTTTATCTCCTCCTCCATCAAATATGAAAACAGTTCTCCATCTAATGCTTCTATTTTTCTTAGGAAGGTGACGAGCGGAATAATAATTGGGGTCCAGGGTTGGGATGGCGGGGGGGGGGGGAATTCTACTGAATTGTGGGCTTTGGGGTAGTGGGACGGGGGGGAGGTTTCAAGTCGGAAGCAAAAGTACCCTTTTTACCAGGCCAGATCCTTAAAGTCATCCCCACCCTTCAGTCCCTCTGCTCTGAGTATCTTTGCAAAATGCTGGAAGCTGACGTCGGCCCATTGAAACATTTCAGACTTGAAAAAATTTCTGTTTTTAATTCTGGCAAACTGTAGGGCTGCCGAGAAGATGTGGTAGGACCAACGGGGCAGCTAAGAGGACAAATGTCTTCTTAATAGAATAACAGAGTTGGAAGGGACCTTGGAGGTCTTCTAGTCCAACCCCTTGCTCAGGCAAGAAATCCTGTGCTATTCTGGACAAATGACAGACAATCTTTTCATGAAAACCTCCCACAACTTCTGGAGTCAAGTCATTCCACAGATTAATTGTTCTAACTGTCAGAAAAAATTTCCTTAGTTCTAGGTTGCTTCTCTCCATGATTAGTTTCCATCCGTTGCTTCTTGTCCTGCCTTCAGGTATATCATTATAACAGTTCCCATTCCATGTATACTTATCTAATGTAAATATTGTTCAAGTATGCATATATTTATAAAAAACTTATATGACTATCATTTGTTTAACCTACACTATTGTGTATAAATGAGATTCATATCCATCTTATGACCCTTGACTTGGGGACAGAGCAAAAGAGGAGAAGGGCTTTGCGTGGCACCTAATTAATGTGTGGAACTCCCTGTGACAAGACAGGAGTTGAAACAGAGTTTGAAAAAGTTCATGGAAGAAAGTTAGGTTTGGAGGCTAAATGCCTGTGTCTTGTTGGAGTGCAAACATGTTAGGACATTTAATTTAGTAGCTGGAACACTAAAGTGTACAATGGGCCAGAAAGAATACATAGTTGTAGTCGACTGATTGAGAGAATATAGGCTCCTGCATGAGGCAATCTACGCTATGATTGGTTGCTGTGGGTGTAAAGGGCGAGTTTCCCTTTTTTCCCGCCTTTTTCTTCTGTGTGCTTTGTATGCTGTTCTGTGATTTACCTCATGATGCTCCTGTTTGCCTGATTATCTTATATAAATTCTATAAATAAATATAAATATTTAAATATAAAATAAATATATTTTATATATAAAATATTCTATATATACATATACATATACATTTATATATATAAATATATCAGAAGCCTGATGATGGCAGATGAGATTCTGCCGAAACATTGCTACAACTTTAAAAGCACAACTACAATGACGTGGGAAAATACCCGAACAAAGCTGAATGCCATATATATATACACACATATATATATAATTTATAATTATATAAATTATATTTATATAATTTATATAATTATAAAATATATAAATTATATATATAAATTATTATATATAAATTCTCTATATATTCTATACATTATATATATAAATTAATAATTATTAATAATTATATATATATATTGTGTCTGACGAACACAATACACAATACACAGTACAGAAGCCTGATTATGACAGATGAGATTCTGCTGAAACGTTGCTACAACTTTAAAAGCACAACTATAATGACGTGGGAAAATATCCGAACAAAGCTGAATACCACACATGTAAGTACCCGCGAAAACTTAAGAAAATGTGTATATATATATATATATATATATAAATTATATAATTTATAAATTATAGATTATATATAAAAATTTATTATGTGCGCTCTGAGTTCAGTTGTTTCCTTGCAGACATTTCATTACCCAACTAGGTATCCATATCATTGCTAGATGTGAGTGGGAGTTGCTCTCTTTTTATCTACAAGTGGTTTGCCCTGTCAGTATTGGGGAGAGTGTTCTTGTCGTTCCTTGGTTAGACTATTGTTTACTGTTCTCTTGAGGCAGAGGTGGGATTCTACCAGTTTAGCAACTGATTCGGTGATTGTGCGAACGCGCCAAACACGTCCTCCGCACATGCACTCCACATTTGTACTCCCTGTGAATAAAACAGCTGAGGTGCAGCAAATTGCTCTGCCATGCGAATCAGCTGTGCTAAAAAAAAATGAAATAAGGCATAGGAAAGAGCAGGGGCAGGTGGGCGGTCAGGCAGTCCCACATGCTCGTCACAGGAAACCAGTTCACTGCCAGCTGATCTTCAAAGCAAGGGGTTCACCCAAACCGGTCCAAATCAGTAGAATCCCACCCCTGGCTTAAGGGATCCTTGATGCTCTCTGAGCTGATGTGTACTGTTTGTTTGTCTGAGTCGGTGGTTCCTTGATTGGGGATTGTTTACTTGATTGTTGGTTGGTCTGGTATTAATCCTGTATTAATCCTCTGCTTATCTGGGTTCTGACTGAAGACAAGGATAATACAGATAATACAGATAATCAGAGTTGGAAGGGACCTTGTAGGTCATCTAGTCCAACCCCCCGCCCAAACGGGAGACCCTACACCATTTCTGACAAATGGCAGTCCAATCTCTTCTTGAAAGTCTCAAGTGATGAAGCTCCCACAACTTCCGAGGGCAACTTCTGTTCCATCGGTTGATTGTTCTCCCTGTCAGAAAGTTTCTCCTTATTTCCAGGTTAAATCTCTCCTTGTTCAGTTTCCATCCATTATTCCTTGTCTGGCCTACAGGAGTTTTAGAAAATAGCTTGACCCCTTCCTCCTCTCTGTGGCAGCCCCTCAAATATTGGAAGACTGCTATCATGTCTCCCCTGGTCCTTCTCTTTACTAGACTAGTCAAGCCCAATTCCTGCAACCATTCGTTGTATGTTTTAGCCTCCAGTCCCCTAATCATCCTGGTTACTCTTCTCTGCACTTTTTCTAGAGTCTCAACATCTTTTTTATAATGTGGTGACCAAAACTGGATGCAGTACTCTAGGTGTGATCTTACTAAGGCTTTATAGAGTGGTATTAGTACTTCCCTTGATCCTGACTGTATCCCTCTATTAATACAACTTAGGATTGCATTAGCTTTTTTGGCGGCTGCTGCACACTGCTGACTCATATTTAGCTGGTTGTCCCTCTCACAGTTACTGCTATTGAGCCTGGTTTCACCCAGTCTATATGTGTACTTTTGGTTTTTCTTGCCTAAGTGTAGGACTTTACTTTTCTTGATATTGAATTTCATTTTATTAGATATGGCCCAGTGTTCTAGTCTGTCAAGATCCATCTGGATCTTGAGCCTATCTTCTTGGGTGTTCTTCTTGGGTGTTCCTGCCAGCTTGGTATCATTTGCAAATTTGGTAGGTTCCCCTTCTATTCTCTCATCTAAGTCATTAATAAAGATATTGAAGAGTACTGGGCCGAAGAGGGAACCTTGTGGCACCCCACTGCTTACTTCCCTCCATGTAGACTTAGACCCATTAAGGACTACTCATTGAGTATGGTTTGCCAGCCAATTGCTAATCCATCTAGTGGTGGTGCTATCTATTCCACTTTTTTCTAGCTTACTAAGAAGTAGGTTGTGGTCTACTTTATTGAATGCCTTGCTGAAATCTAAATATATTATGTCCACAGTATTTTGCTGGTCTACTAATTTAGTCACTGTGTTGAAGAATGAAATAAGATTGGTTTGGCATGATCTGTTTTTAACAAACCCGTGCTGAGTGCTAGTTATTACTTTACTTATTTCTAGATGTTGGCAGATCTGTGTTTTTTTATTAACTTTTCCAGTATCTTCCCAGGTATTGGTGTTAGGCTGATTGGTCTATAGTTTCCTGGGTCTGTTTTTTTTCCTTTTTGAAGATGGGAACCACATCAGCTCTTTTCCAGTCCTCTGGTACTTCCCCGGTGCTCCAGGATTTTTGAAAGATATGGTGCAGTGGTTCTGAGATGACCTCTGCCAGCTCCTTTAAAACTCTGGGATGTAATCCATCAAGCCCGGTGATTTGTTTTGATCAAGATCAGACAGGTGTTTTCTTACTATTTTTTTTTTGCTTATTTTAACTTTTATTTCTGGTCTGTCTTTTACAGTTATGTTTTTGGTGGGTTGAGCTATAGTTTCTTTTTGCGTGAAGACGGATGCAAAGAATGAGTTACGCAGTTCTGCTTTCTCTCTGTTGCTTGTTACTTCCTTGCCATCTTCTCTCTTTAGTGCACCAACTGTTTCCTTGATTTTTTTTTCTTTTTATTTATATGTTGGAAGAAACTTTTTTAATATCTTTGACTTTTGTTGCAAGTCTTTGTTCGTTCTGATCCTTTGCTATCCTGACTTCGTCTTTATAGATTCTGGCTATCTGCTGATATTTGCCGATATATCTGCTGATATTCTGCCTTAGTTGTATGTCCTTCTTCCCATTGTATTTGTTCTTTTTTTCTTTCAATTTGCCAAAAAGAGCTTTGTGTAGCCATGCTGGTTTCTTCTTGGATTTCTTGTTTTTCTTTCTCAGTGGTATTGTGCTGGTCTGGGCTTCTATGATCATACTTTTTAGAGATTCCCAAGATTCTTGAGCTGTTTTCCCCTTTAGGATTTTCATCCATGGAATCTTTCCCAAGTTCTCTCTGAGTTTATTGAAATCAGCTCTTTTAAAATCCAAGACTCTGGTGTCATTATGTTCTGTTGCTTGTGTTTGTGTTATGTTGAATTCTAGTATGACATGGTCACTCTCACCCAAGGTTCCTGCAGTTTCAACTCCCTCTATCACTTCTTCTCTGTTTGTAAGAATTAAGTCCAGTATGGCTGTCCCTCTAGTTTCACCCTCTACCTTTTCGGCAACAAAGTTATCAGCTAGGTTGGTAAGGAACTTATTTGATTTCTCACTTGGTACAGAACTAGTTTTCCAATTGATATCAGGATAATTGAAGTCTCCCATTACTATTGTTGTGTGTTTCCTGCATATGTTAGTTGGCTGACAAAAAGGACATCTATTTTTTCTGCTTGATTGGGAGGCCTATAATATATGCCTATGGACATGTCATTCTTTTTTTCTTTTATATTGACCCATATGCATTCTAGGAGGTTTTCATCTTTGGTTTCATGCATTTCTGTAGCAATATAGTGGTCCTTTACATACAGTGCAACTCCACCTCCTCTTTTATGGGGTCTGGGTTTTTTGAATAGTTTGTATCCTTCTACCAGTATATTCCAGTCATGGGTTTCATCCCACCAAGTTTCTGTCATTCCAACTATATCATATTTACCTTCATGTATTCGTAGTTCGAGTTCACCCTGCTTGTTCCCCAGACTTTGTGCATTTGTATATAGGCACTTGAGATCTTTATGTCTGACACTGTGTTTCCTGTCTACATAACCTGAGATGTGCCTGCGGGCCCCTACTTTCTTACCACCTGTTTGATTAGTGCACATGGTATGGCACTCACTATTAAATGCTTGGTTTTGGTTGGCATCAAAGTTGATAATCTTATCTGCACAAACATCTATTTTGCACGCACTGCAAATTTTTGGTCTTTTTGTTTTACTCCCTTCTAGCACTAATGATGTTACCTAATCAGATAATGAAACGCCTGCAAGCAAACAACCAAGCTCAGAGAACAAGGATCCCACCATTTACGAGATTATGGCCATGACGTTGGGTTCATCTTTAGGTCACTTTCAAGGCATTGTGGCTATTAACTATTTTTGGTATTAAGCCTTAGACTTAGAATAACTTTATTGTCTGTTTGAATGTACACTAATCGGCAAACATTAAAATGAAATTTTGTTGCATACAGCTCTCAAAGGGTCACCACCTGCAATATAGCAATAGCACTTAGACTTATATACTGCTTTATAGTGCTTTACAGCCCTCCCTAAGAAGTTTTACAGAGTCAGCCTATTGCCCCCCAACAATTTGGCTCCTCATTTTACCCATCTCGGAAGGATGGAAGGCTGAGTCAACCTTGACCCTGGTGAGATTCGATCTGCCAACTTGCAGCCATCAGAAGTAGCCTGGAGTACTGCACTCTAGCCACTGCGCCACCAAGGCTCATAAAAATGAATCATTACAGTTGTTAAGTGAATCATGTGGTCAGTAAGTGAATCTGGCTTCCCTCATTGACTTTATGTGCCAGAAACCAGCTGGGAAGGTTATAAATGTTGATCAAATAAACCCGGGTTGCTGCAACAGTCATAAATGTACTTGCCAATTGCCAAGCATCCAAATTTTGATCACCTGAGCATGGAAAATGCTGCATGGTAGTAAGTGTGAAAACCAACCATGTGTCACCTTTTTTAATGCCCTTGTAACTTGGAACTAAACGAACGGTTGTAAGTTGAGGACTACTATAATTTTAATAAAATTCATTAAAAAAAAACATAGAAGTGGAAAAGTTTGGAGCTTGAGCCTGGTGGGATTTGAACTGCCAAGTTGTAGGCAGCTGGCTGCAGCAGAAGTAGCTTGCAGGAGTGCACTCTAACCACTGCACCACAGAAGCTCGTATACACTATGATAATATACACTACATAAATATGACTAAATAAATAAATAAATACAAAATCATGCATATACCCACATATATGTCATGGAGAAACAACACAGTCTAGTTCGAATGTATACATGTACACGGCGAGAAAAACGAACCTTGCGAATTTACCAGGTGGATGGCATAAAAAACAAAAGCTGTTATAGAGTCAGGTAGTCCTGCCAGAAATACTTTGAAACCTCCTTCCAGAGGGAAGCAATAGAAACAGACCGTGAAGTGGGCGTGTGGGGTCTCTAACAACGCTTTGAGCTCTAAGCACATGGTGCTTATAAGCAGCATCCTGAAGAAGGGAAAGCGAGCTTCCTATAACCTTCTCGGCTGTCCTCACCACTCCCTGTAGGGACTTTCTATCTGAGGCACTGCAGCCACCAAACCAAAAAGGGATGCAGTTTGTTAAATGCTCTCAATCGGGCCTCTGTAAAAAGTGGCCGGGACAGAAAGATGTGGCCTCCTCATCCAAAATGCAGGAAATGCAGACGCTGGTTTGCGTGCTTCACTAAGGATGATGTGTGGAGAGACCAGTTCAGACTGTTAGTTATCTGCAACCCCCAAACACTTAATACCACCTTTACAGCTGCATTAACTAACTTTAATAGTAGTTTGTGGTTGTTCATGGGATATTTTAGAAGCTCCTTAATCCCACCTGCCCCCTTTATCTCTTCCCATCCTTCTACATCCTCAACCTGGCTAAACCTAATCAATTTTCCCAGCGCATCCACGACTCACTCCGCATGCCCCATCGTAAGTAGAAGACTCAGAAGGCCTCATTAGGAAAATAAAAATGGAAAGCGAGAAACCTGGGCTAATGTTACACATTAAGAAGACAAAGGTCAGGCTAACCTGTGGTGCTTCTAGCATTTATGGTTGATCACCAGGAACTGGAGGCGGGGGATGATTTGCCTTTCTTGCATTCAGGACGAGAGAAAGATGAGAAGAGACAATTAAGGCTGGAAAGGAAGACCCTAACAAGCCCAGACAATGTAAGTGCCCTTTTGGAGATTGTAAAAGTGACTGTCTGAATCTAAAACATAATGAGGAAAACTGGTCCTGGTTCAAAGGACATGGCCATAGCTGAAGACTTTTATTTCTCCTCCTTTCTTTAATTTCCGATTGGTTTAATTTCCTTTTCTTTTGCTTTGCTATTTCCTACTGACTCGGGTATCCCGTCGCTAAGGCTGAGACTCAAAGACTAGTCCTCGGCTTATGACTACGACAGAGCCCAGCGTTTATGTTGCTAAGCGAGACGATTGTGAAGTGAGTTTTGCCCCATTTTACGACCTTTCTTGCCACAGTTGTTAAGTGAATCACTGCAGTTATTAAGTCGGTAATATGGCTGTAAAATGAATCTGGCTTCCCCACAGAACTTTGCTCGCCTGAAGGTTGCAAAAGGTGATCACGTGATCCCCAGGACACTGCAACCCATTCTAAATACAACCAATGGCCAAGCATCCAAATTTTGATCACGTGACCATGGGGGTGTCGTAAGTGTGAGAACTAGTCCTTAAGTCACTTTTTTCAATGCCATTGTAACTTCAAACAGTCACTAAATGAATGGCTGTAAGTGAAGGACTGCCTATATAAGTTTATAAGACTCAAAGTCTCAAAAACTATAAGATCAAGATGCAAAGACTTATGACTCAGTTCTAAGACAGATCCCATCCAGTTTAAAATTGCAGGCTGAAACCACTCACATTTTCATTCTGAGACCACACTGCTGAAAATGTCTGAAATGAGTTTGTTCACACATTTAGATGAATGTCTGGAAGGACCCTGTGGTTGAGTGGGTGCACAAATCTTTGGCAGAGAGACTACCATAGTAGATTCTCATATTATAAGTAGTCCTTGACTTACAACCACAACTGAGTCCAAAATTTCCAACGCTAAGCGAGACTCCATGAGTTTTAGCCTATTTTACAACTTTCCTTGCCACAGTTGCTAAAGGAATCGCTGCAGTTCTTAAATTAGTAACAGGACTGTTAAGTGAATCTGTGTTAAACATAGACTTGCTTGTCAGAAGATCACAAAAGGTGATCATATGACCCTGGGATACTTCAACCATCATACTGTCAAACGTCAGAATTTTCATCACAAGACCATGGGGATGTTGCAACAGTCATAAAGGTGAAAAATGGGCATAAGTCACTTTTTTTTAGTGCTGTTGTAACTTAGAATGGTTACTTAACAAATGGTTGCAAGTCGAGGGCCACCTGTATTAAACGCTGGGTCACACTGATGATGTTACCTAGCTGGGTAATGAAACGTCTGCAAACAAATAACCAAGTTCAGAAAGCACCAAGGATTCCAAAGATGCTGGCCAAAACGAGGTCAGGAATGCAAAGATGTTTCTCTGGTTGCACTAAAGGAAGGTTTGCCGTCCTTCCCTACAAACTTCAGCATTGTTTCCAGCGGTTAAAAAGACAGACATTGAAGGTAGAAGAAGAAGATCCATTTGTTCCAGTTTAAGTTTCAGTGTAAGCCTAGATCTTTCTCCTCTTTTAATGCCTGCGGTTGTAAGCTCCTGATCTTCCCCGGCAGCTTACAATCTTTGAACACAAATATGTCTTTAAGAATTGGAGAGCCCAGACAAGAAATCCCCCAGGCATTAGATGAAAAGGGCAAGACCCTTTGGATTATTATAACCATTTAGTTTAGCCTGTGCGAGGCTAGGAGGACAGCAAGCTTTACTTAATCAAGCACCGTTATCCTGCCCGCCCGCCTGTCAAAGCCATTTTATGCCTTCTCCTTGGCTTAAGGCACCTTCCACCCAGACTTGATTTTCACGTGAATCTTTTATTTTTCTTTCGGTTTCTAAACCGCTGATGACTGAATCCAATTCCTCTCAGAATTGGAGGAATTTTCCAAAGGCTTGGAGATTGTCTATGTGATTGCTAGAAGTTGAAAATGACTACTTTATTTTATTCCTGCCTTTATTGTTGTTTATAAATAAGTCAAGGCGTTAAACACACCCAATATTCCTTCCTTCCTCCTATTTTCCCCACAACAACAATCCTGTTAGATGGATTGGTTGAGTTGCAAGAGAGGGACTGGCTCAAAGTCACTCAGCGGTTTTCATGCCTAAGGCAGAACTAGAAGTCACTGTCTCCTGGTGATTAGGCAGCTTTCCACCTAAGACAGGACTAGAACTCCCAGTCTTCTGGTGATTGGCCCAAACTCACTCATAGCTTTCTTGCTTAAACTGGGACTATAACTCACAGTCTCCTGGTGATTTGCTCAAAGTCACTCAGCTGGCTTTCATGCCTAAGGCAGAACTAGAACTCACTGTCTCCTGGTGATTGGCCCAACCACCCAACTGGTTCAACTTGATGACATAAAATGAATAAATGAATTAATGAATCAACCAATCAATCAATCAATCAAAGGCAGCACAAGCCAAATGTTATATTTTTATGAACAAAAGAGACAATTTTTTGCATTCAACTGTTGAAGATAATTTTTTCTGTACATCAGGGTACACCCCCACAGCTATGGATGGCCTCCCCAGGGGGATGATATAGGAAAAAACTGGGGGAGGTTATTTGAGAAATGGTGATGTTGTTTTTAATTTTACATATTGATCCACAGCTCAAGATGGACAGAATCCAATAATTAGGCAACATCACTCTTCACTTCCATTAACAGATCTGGCAGGAAAAGTATGGGAACTATTTTATTTTTCCCATAATGCCCTGACCTTGAGGGCAAGCACCTCTTCAGATCTTGGGTTCTTTCACTCCCGAAGGCACCTCAGCTTTTTTTAAAAAATCATGAAAATGATTAAGCCCAAACTTTCTGTTGATAATCAAGACAGTTGTTAGCATGAGTTGCACCCCAATTTACAGTCTTTTTTGCCACAGTTGTTAGCAATAGCACTTAGACTTATATACCACTTTAGAGTGCTTTACAGCCCTCCCTAAGAAGGGAGACTAAGACTTTACAGAGTCAGCCTATTGCCCCCAACAATTTGGCTCCTCATTTTACCCACCTCGGAAGGATGGAAGGCTGAGTCAACCTTGACCCTGGTGAGATTTGAACTGCCAAATTGCAGGCAGCCGTCAGAAGTAGCCTGGAGTACTGCACTCTAGCCACTGCACCACCAAGGCTCATAAAAATGAATCATTACAGTTGTTAAGTGAATCATGTGGTCAGTAAGTGAATCTGGCTTCCCTCATTGACTTTATGTGCCAGGAGCCAGCTGGGAAGGTTATAAATGTTGATCAAATAAACCCGGGTTGCTGCAACAGTCATAAATGTACTTGCATCCAAATTTTGATCACCTGAGCATGGAAAATGCTGCATGGTAGTAAGTGTGAAAACCAATCATGTGCCTTTTTTTTTTAATGCCCTTGTAACTTGGAACAAAATGAACAGTTGTAAGTCAAGGACCACTATAATTTTAATAAAATTCATTAAAAACATAAAAGTGGAAAAGTTTGGAACTGTGAACATCTAGGTGGCTATCAAGCGCTCAGATTCCGGTCAGTTTTCTGAAGGGCAGATTTTACACCTGTCCTCATTTTCCATTCCACGGTTCAACTAAAACATGTTTCTTGCCAAGCAGGTCAGAAACTGTCCATAATCCTGGCTATATAGGCTCTTCCTGGGAAAAAAAAAGAAAGAAAGTCAGAAAATGCTTGCAGGCTGTTAACTCACAGATGACATCTAGGGGAGATAGGAGACTGCATTCTGCAATCAGTTAAATCACTGTCCAGACTTATCAGCAAAGTAACAGACGGTCCATCTGGTAAAATAACTTGATGCCGAGGGAAGGAGTGTTTCTCCCTAAAGGACTGTGATAAATCATGTTTATGGGCAGCAGTCACGGTCCAGGCAGTGTGGTCCAGCCTTGTGCAAGCTGGAAGAAAAACTGGGGTCAGGTGCAACAATAAATTGCCATCTAAACACTCAGCGTCGAAAGCTAATCAGGAATCAGGGACAACAGAACACCCTGGACAGAAGGTCTGCCCGAGGGGTGAGCTCAAGCCACCTACAGTCAGCTGACTCCGAAACATCTCTGGAAGTGTATGCTTTCAACCCTGAGATCTAGAAACTTATCTGCCTGTCTATGTTTAAATTGAAGCTACATACTCTGAGCCTCACTAAAGTTCCCAACTCTGTGGCCAAGATCAATACTAAGTATTATAGGGCCGTCAAGTTGCTGTCAACCATGAGATGTAGAAATTCCATTTCTCTGTCTCTGTCTCTCTCTATCTTTCTCTCTTTGTTTGTGTCTGAATTAAAGCTGCAATACTTTGAGTCTCACTAAAGTTCTCAACTTTGTGGTCAACATCAAAATTAAGCATTAGTTACCTTCAACTGTGAGATCTAGAAGTTTCTTCTCTCTCTCTCTCTCTCTGTTTCTGTCTCTGTCTCTGTCTCTTTCTTTGTGTGTGTGTGTCTCTCTCTCTCTATCTGTCTCTCTCTCTCTTTCCATCTCTGTCTCTCTGTCTCTCTGTGTGTGTGTGTCTCTGTCTGTCTGTCTGTCTCTGTCTCTGTTTGTCTCTGTCTGTCTGTCTGTCTCTCTCTCTCTCTCTCTATGTGTGTGTCTCTGTCTGTCTGTTTGTCTGTCTCTCTCTCTCTCTCTCTCTCTCTCTCTCTCGTCTCTCTCTCTATCTCTCTGTTGGGGTGTGGGTGTAGGTGTGGGTGTGTGCATGTGTATTTGAATTAAAAGCTACAATACTCTTGAGTCTCACTAAAATTCCCAACCCTATGGCCAACATCAACATTAAGCATTTTTGCACTGATTTGTGACCACCATGCCATCCTGTATCTCCAAAACAGCCGTCCATCTTGGGTACCCTTCTGCAGCTAACCTGATTAACCAACAACTCTTTTGATACTCCATAGCAGTCCATTGCTGGCTGGGGAATTCTGGGAGTTGAAGTCCATACCTCTTAAAGGTGCCAAGTTTGAGAAACACTGCTCTAGAAAAACAACTATGAAGATACTACAGTGGTATTTCTTCTGGAGCAGTGCAGTGGTGAGCCTTCTCACCTGATCCTTTCCTTTAGATCCTTGGATCCCTCATCCCCTTGGGAGTCGAGGAGCTTTGCAGCTTAGTACAGATTGTCCTCGACTTATGACCACAAATTTCCATTGGGAAGCGAGATATTTTTAAAGTGAGTTTTGCCCCATTTTATGACCTTCCTTGCCACAGCTGTTAAGTGAATCTGGCTTCCCCGTTGACTTCGCTTGTCAGAAGGTCACAAAAGGTGATCACATGACCCTTTGCAACTGTGGTAAATATGAGTCAGTTGCCAAGCATCTGAATTTTGATCGCATGACCATAAGGATGCTGCAGTGGTCGTAAGTGTGAAAAATGGTCATAAGTCACTTTTTTGCAATGCTGCTGTAACGTTGAAAGGTGACTAAACAAACGGTTGTAAGTCAAGGATCACTTGTTTCACTCAGATAATCTTTTGTGCGGAATCGTAACTCTGCTTCTTCTCATTCCACACACCCCCTCCCACGCAATGGTCAGCCTCTTCCCGTTATTCCTGGCCTTGGAAACGAAGGCAAGAGGCCGGGTGAAGCTCTTGCTTGGTACAATTTCTGTGACCCAGAAATTTACCCTCGGAAGGTGTAGAGGAGTCTGGAGACGGCCTTCAAAATGCAGTGACTGCTACGGAAGCATTGGCTTAGCTTAACCAGAAAGGGACGAGATAAAAACTTGTCCTACCTTACTTTTTCATTTTTGTTTTGTTTGCTTTTGTTATTTCTTTGCTCGCTGCCTCCTTTCCATGATTCCTAGCCAAAAGATTACTTTCCAAGAATTCCTATATTTGCTCACTCACTCTTCCTTCCTTACTTTTTCCTCCCTCTCTCACTTCTTCCTTCCCTTCTACCCTTCCCTTCATTTCTTCATTCCTGCCCTTCCTTCTGCCACTTCCTTCCTTCTATCCTCCCTCATCTTCCCCATCCTCCCTCCTTGTCTTTCCTTTGTTTCCTCCCTCCCCTCCCTTCCTTCCTTCCTTCCTTCCTTCCTTCCTTCCTTCCTTCCTTCCT
>NW_020769354.1:4288884-4303741 GCF_900518735.1 Pseudonaja textilis
CCCTCATCTTCCCCATCCTCCCTCCTTGTCTTTCCTTCATTTCCTCCTCTCTCCCTCCCCTTCCTTCTATCCTTCCCTTCCTTCCTCCCTCCCTCCTTCCTTTCCTCCCACCCCTTAACTCTTCCTTCCCTCCTCCCCTTCCTTCTTCCTTCTTTCCTCCTTCCCTTCCTTCCCTCCCTCCCTCCTTCTTTCTTTCCTCTCCTTCCTCCTTCTATCTTTTACCCTCCCTCCTCTTCCTCCTTCCACCCTCTCTCCCTTCCCTTGCCTCCCAAAATATAGCACATGTCCAAAAACCGTCCATCAAATCTCACTCTCAGTCTTGACCTTCCCCTAAATGTCTCTCCCAAACCCTGGAATATGTTCCTGATCTCTGCTGCCTCTAGAACGTCACCAACACTACCACCCCCATTTATTTCTCCCCCAAAACCAACACCAGCAGACGTCCCCATTGGTGCAACTGACCACAAGAGCCCATGGACATTTGTTCAGGTTAGCACTTTTGCCATTCCAGGTAGAAAAATGAGAGAATCCGAACAAAGTCTGCCCAATAGGTCTTTTTTCTTTTTTTCCTGAGCTTTACGGATGGGATTTCCAAAATACAAACAACCCATAAATGATGAATTGCTATTTTCCCCCACCTCCCCGCCATTGTCCACCCCCAGCCTCCTCCCCTTCCCCCTCTTGCTGCCTGTGCAAAAGGAGTTTTGAGAGGCTAAGCAGATTAGGGATGAAAGTGGATAAATATTAAGACAGACGCATCCTGGCATCTGGGTGGTAGATCAGCTCGCCTTTCATCGAGATGGACATTAATGAGAAAGCTATGATTTTTTTTTTTCTCATCCCCACCTGCTGGTTATAGATTCATGTGAGAAAATGGGACAGGCCTGGGCCACTGCTTAAGACAAGACCCTGATGCAAATTGGCAGACGTAGAAATGAGTGGTCAATATAGATTAGGATTAAACCTCAGCTCCTGTCCGCAGTCAGAGGGCTCAGCATTGATCCGGTCAAGTCGCCATAATGATGTGGACAGAAAGTGCGAGTGGACAAGATGCAATCATCCTGATGTGGCCATCCATCCTTTGCGTTTAGGATTACAGGTAGTCCTTGACTTATGACCACAACTGAGCCCACAATTTCTTCTGTTAAGTGAAACATGCGTTAAGTGAGTTTTTTTATGACCTTCCTTGCGACAATTGTTAGGTGAATCACGGCACTTGATAAGGTAGTAACCCGGTTGTTAAGTGAATCTGGCTTTCCCCATTGACTTTGCTGATCAGAAGGTCATAAAGGATGATCACAGGCACTCTGGACAACGCAGCTGTCATAAATATGAGTCAGTTGCTGAGCATCTGAATTTTGATCACATGCCCAATGGTTCTAACTGAAAAATGGGAAGTCACATTTTTCAGTCCCATTTTAAAGACACTAAACAAACTGTTGTAAGTCGAGGACTACCTGTATTTGCATTTTGGGGCAGCTCTCTTCATAACATACAGTGGAATAAACACATACAGGTAGTCCTCGACTGACAACGGCTCATTTAATGACCGTTCAAACTTACAACGGCACTGAAAAAAGTGACGCATGACCATTTTTCACACTTATGACCATCGCAACATCCTCAAGGTCACATGATCAAAATTCAGATATTTAACAACTGGTTCATATTTATGACAATCACAGAGTCCCAGGGTCATGTGGTCATATTTTGCAACCTTCTGACAGGCAAAAATCAATGAATGGGGAAGCCAGGTTCACTTAACAACTTCATTGCTAGTTTAACCACTGCAGTTATTCACTTAACAACTGGGCAAAGAAAGGTCATACAATGAGGCAAAACTCATTTAAGTAATGTCTCACTTAGCCACAGAAATGTTGGGCTCAATTGTGGTCATAGGTCGAGGACTACATGTAATTTTGCACGCATGCAGCCCCAAACCAGCTCAAATGCAATGCCTGGGTTCAGTTAACATGCTTAACTCGGTTGCTGAATAAAGCTATTTTATGGGTTGAATCATAACCTGCACAGCACATTAATGCAGCCGGTGCAAACGCGCACGCATATCCACGCAAACCTAATCAAGATTAAAACTAACCAAGCTTAGCATATTGTGCGAACGCAGCCGGTGGGATTTATCATTATTATTTCTCATTCTCATTGTCAGCCTTTTTTTGGCTACTCTAGCATCGTTCTCAGCACTTTTTGCGATGAATAAGAGGGCCTTGCCTCCCAAAGGTCTTCAATTCTAAACAGGAACACAACCGTGGCAGCGGGGAGGAAAACGGAACTGGCGCAAAAGCTGAGAAATGCGGCACATTTTCAGCGTTTAGCTTAGCCATAGTAGAGTATATTGATGAAGATGGGTGAATGGGCAGTGGTGGTTGACGAGAATGGAGAGATCTCAGCCCCAGAAGCTCACGGAGTCACCTGGAGGCAGATTCATTTTTTCTCTCTTCGTTTCCCTCTCTCCCTCACTCCCTTTTTTTCTCCCTCCCTCCTTTTCTCTCTGTGTCCCTCTCCCGCCTTCTGTCTCTCTGTCCTCTTTCTCCCTTTCCCTTGCCCTCTTTCTCTCCCTCCCTTTCCGTCTCTCTCCTCTCTCCTTCTCCCTTCCTCTGTCTCTCCCTTCTTCCCCTCCCTGTCTCCCTTTTACTCTCTCTCTCTCTTTCCCTCCTCTCTCTTTCCCTCTCCGTCTTTCTCCCTGTCCCTTTCCCTCTCTTTCCTCTCTCCCCTTCCCTCCTCTCTCTCCCCTCTTCCACTCCCTGTCTCCCTTTTTCTCCCCCCTTCTTTCTCTCTCCCTTCCCCTCTTTCCCTCTCTCACCCTCTTTCTCTCTCCCACTCTCTCTCTCTCTCTCCCTCTCTCTCCCTGATTCGCTGAACAACTGTAGCAAGAAAGCTAGTCAAACGGGGCAAAACTCACTTAACAGATGTCTTATTAAGCAACAGAAATCTTGGGCTCAATTGTAGTCGTAAGTTGAGGACTACCTGTACACAAGACTCTACACATGAACCCAAACATGTGTATATGCACACATGGACACATCTTCAACAATGGGAGCTTATCAGGAACAAAGATTCCAGATGCTGTGAAAACAAACATAATATTCTTTTTCCAATATCTGAGGGGCCGCCACAGAGAGGAGGAAGGGGTCAAGCTATTTTCTAAAGCACCTGAAGGCCACACAGGGAATAATGGATGGAAACTGATCCAGGAGAGATTCAACCTGGAAATAAGGAGAAACTTTCTGACAGTGAAAACCATCAACCAATGGAACAGAAGTTGCCTTCAGAAGTTGTGGGAGTGCCATCACTTGAGACTTTCAAGAAGAAATTGGACTCCCATCTAGCAGAAATGGTGTAGGATCTTCTGCTTGGGCAGGGGGTTGGACTAGATCCCCACTGCTACATTGCTTGTGATTAAAAATAACTACTTTAATCAGCCAAAGCTCATCCCAAGGCAGAGTGTCTATCATGATTAAAGTCATAAATGACAACATAGAAGGGCTCAAGAACAGACATAAACAGGTTGCTGAAAACAAAGAAACAACTGCGTTTTTAAAAAGATGCTTAAACTAGGACAAATGTGTTGATGTCCCAAACAAGAACAAAAACAATCCCAAAAGATTCTTTCCATTGAAAACCTACATAGTTTGTTCCCTATTTCCACCTTTCAATAAATTAATAGAGTTAGAAGGGACCTTGGAGGTCTTCTAGCCCAACCCCCTGCTCAAACAGGAGACCCTATAATAGAATAAGAGTAACAGAGTTAGGAGGGACCTTGGAGGTCTTCTAGCCTAACCCCCTGCTTAGGCAGGAAACCCTACAAAACTTCAGACAAATGGTTGTCCAATCTCTTCTTCCAAACCTCCAGTGATGGAGCATCCACAACTTCTGGAGGCAAGTCGTTCCACCGATTAATTGTTCTAACTGTCCAAAAATGTCTTCTTAGTTCTAGATTGCTTCTCTCCTTGATTAGTTTCCATCTGTTGCTTCTTGTTCAGGGGTTGGAGAACAGTTTGACCCACTCCAAACTCTTTTTTTGTGGCAGCCCCTCAAATATTGGAACATTGCTATCATGTCACCCCCAGTCCTTCTCTTCACTAGACTAGACATGCCCAATTCCTTCAACTGTTCATTGTATGCTTTAGCCTCCAGTCCCCTGATCCTCTTTGTTGCTCTTCTCTGCACTCTTTCTAGAGCGGCAGCCCCCAACCTGCCAAAAAAGCTAATGCAGCCCTAAGTTGTATTAACAGAGGGATACAATCAAGATCAAGGGAGGTACTAATACCACTCTATGAAGCCTTAGTAAGATCACACCTAGAGTACTCCATCCAGTTTTGGTCACCACACTGTAAAAAAAGACTTTGAGACTCTAGAAAAAGTACAGAGAAGAGCAACTAGGATGACTCGGGGACTGGAGATTAAAACATACAATGAACGGTTGCAGGAACTGGGCTTGGCTAGTCTAGTAAAGAGAAGGACCAGGGGAGACATGATAGCGGTCTTCCAATATTTGAGGGGCTGCCACAGAGAGGAGGAAGGGGTCAAGCTATTTTCTAAAGCACCTGTAGTCCAGACAAGGAATAATGGATGGAAACTGAACAAGGAGAGTTTTAACCTGGAAATAAGGAGAAACTTTCTGACAGGGAGAACAATCAACCAATGGAACAGCTTGCCCTTGGAAGTTGTGGGAGCTTCATCACTTGAGACCTTCAAGAACAGATTGGACTGGCATTTGTCAGAAATGGTGTAGAGTCTCCTGCTTGGGGGCGGGGTGGACTAGATGACCTACAAGGTCCCTTCCAACTCTGTCATCTGTCATCTGTTCACCTTTTGGAAACCAGGAACCGGTTCCATAAAGAGAGGTTTTTCCATGGACCGGGGGTAGGGGTGGTTTTGCATGGTGCCTGCACCCCACAGATGGGGCTTCGCTTGTTTGTGTGACCCGGTATCCGACATGCCACAACCCAGTGCTGGTCCAGAGACCGAGAGTTGTGGATTCCTGTTTTAGAGCCTCAACATCTATCGGGGTGACCAAAACTGGATGCGGTATTCCAAGTGTGGTCTTACCAAGGCCTTATAAAGTGGTTTTAGAGATGTAATAGCATGTCATCTAATTAAACTCAAGCCGATACAGGGACACTAACAAACAGTTTGACAGCCACATCATATGCCAGCCTAAATCCCACTGACATGCTTCTCAATCAAACAGAGAATAAGAGTGACAGGAACACACTGAAAATGATCAGAGATGTAAATGAGAAAATAAACTAAAACGAAGGGGCTCATTCAGCCTCTGCTTTCCTCAGTAACACTGTGCCAACCTGCAACCTTGAACACAGCCTTATCTCCCAGCAGGGACTATCCATATATACATGGAGCCCCAATAAAGGAGAATATTTGTTGTAGCTCAGGATTGATATGAGGGGTCCTTGGTGCTCGCTTGTTTTCTAGCAGAGGTTTCTTTACCCAAACTAGGTAACCTCATCAGTACTAGTGGAGCATTTATCGTCCCTAGCCCGGCTGGATGGCCGGGGATGTTGGGTAGTGTAGTCTCAAGGCATCTCAGGCTGCCTCGTCAATGCATCTCCAACTGCAAGAATAAAATTGCAATCTTGCGGGCCTTCCTTTCATTCAGAAAACGCCCTTCCTGATATTAGGGAAGCAGCTCTTTCTCTGTATTAGCAGGTTTGCAAACAAGCCACGGTTGGTGTTTTTTTCCTCTCCCGGGCTTCATGAGCCTCGCCTGGGCCCGCCACGACCGAAACCCGCGTGCAATCTGCAGCGTGCAAAAAAAAGAAAAAAGAAAAAAGCAGGGCAAAAGCAGAGCGGAGGAAAGAATTGCACCGCGTATGCATGCGCCTCCCTTCGCCTCCCACCCACCCCCTCGCCCCCCGCGCTCGGATTTGCATTCAAATGTTTGCCTGCCTGCTCCGAACTCGGAGCTTTATCATGTCAGTACAGCCAACAGCTTGTTTATGAATAAAAAATGTGGCAGGCCAACCAAAGGACGGAGTTGTCTTTGTTTTGTCAATGTGCCGGGAGACAAAACGGCGCGCCGCGCGTTACAAGTCCTCGCGCGGTACAAGACGCCTGAGACCTGGCGGGGCAGCTGGCCTGGAAACTGCTACCTGCAGGCCGGTTGCCATGGCGAAGCGCCGTCACCCTCCTTTGACAAACCCCGATGCATATTCATGAAGCCGGGCCCGTCTGCCTCCGGAGGGACCGCGGGGGAGCTTTCGATGCAAAGCAGCGGGGTTTTGACGGACAGCCACTTTATTAACTCATTAAGCTCATCTTGTTCCCTTTAAATGCGGTATAATTACAAATAAAGCTGTCACACTTTGTTTGCAGTTATATAATTTAGCTAAGTATCGCTATGACCCGGGTTTCAAGGAGGAAGGAGAGGTGAGGGGCGCAGGATGCAGACGGAGGCGAGCCGGTGAAGTCCCCCCACCATCCTGGTCTCATTCAGCACCAGGGACAGAGCCGCGATTCAGCGCTGCGGGCCAACTCAACCCGCGGCAGATCCCTTCGACTAGATCGAATCCGGCGTTTTGGGGGGCGGGGGAGAGAAGAGAGGTTCAGATCCAGAACCCCCGATCTGCATACAGGATGCTGCTGAAGGATATTGTCCAAAAAGTCAAGATCAGGTGGCCATGGGCCCATCGATGCTCTCTGCCCAGTTAAATAAGTATAAGATGACATTTATCTTTGTTGTACGAGGTGCAGTGACAATAAAGTAAACTAAACTATTTAACATGCAGATGATACCGTTCTAATACAGGTAATCCTCAACTTACAACAGTTCATTCACTAACCATTCGAAGTTACAGTGGCACTGAAAAAAGTGAGTTAGGACTGCTTTCACACTTACAACCGCTGTAGTAACCCCGTAGTCACCTGATCGGACTTCAGACACTTGGCAACTGACTCAGATTTATGACAGTTGCAGTATTCCAAGGTCACGTGATCTCCTTCTGCAGCCTTCTGACAAGTAAAGTCAATGGGGAATCCAGAGTCATTTAACAACCATGTTACTTACTAACTTAACAACTGCAGAGATTCCCTCAACAACTGTGGAAAGAAAGATCATATAATGGAGCAAAATTCACTGGGCAGTTGTCTCGCTTAGCAACAGAAATTTTGGGCTCAATTGTGGTCGTACAGTGAAGATTACCTGCAGCAGAAAGTGAAGAGGAACTAAAGAGCCTCTTGATGAGAGTGAAAGAGAAGAGTGAGAAAGTTGGTTTAAAACTCAAAATTAAAAAAAAAAAAACTAAGATCCCAATATCTGATCCCATCACTTCCTGGCAAATAGAAGGGGAAGAAATGGAAGCAGTGACCAATTTTATTTTCTTGGGCTCCGAGATCACTGCAGACGGCAACCACAGCCATGAAATTGAAAGATGCTTGCTCCTTGGGAGGAAAGCTCTGACAAACCTAGACAGCATATTAAAAAGCAGAGGCATCACATGGCCAACAAAGGTCCATATAGACAAAACTATACTTTTCCCTGGAGTCGTGTATGGCTGTGAGAGTCCATAAGGAAGGCTGAGCATCGAAGAACTGAGGCTTTCCAATTGGGGTGCTTGGGAAGACCCTTGAGAGCCCCTCGGACTGCAAGGAATCAGTCGATCCTAAAAGAAATCAACCCTGACTGTCCTTTGGAAGGACAGATCCTGAAGCTGAAGCTCAGATACTTTGGCCACCTAATAAGAAGAGAGGACTCATCGGAGAAGAGACCCTGA
Source organism: Pseudonaja textilis (assembly GCF_900518735.1). The sequence continues at coordinate 4,296,636 of NW_020769354.1, forward strand.
GGTTGGGAAAGATGGAAGGCAGGAGGAGAAGGGGACAGCAGAGGATGAGGCGGTTAGATGATGTCATCCATTCAATGAACGTGAATTTGGACAAACTCCAAGATACAGTGGTGGACAAAGGGGCCTGGTGTCCGATGGTCCATGGGGGTCGCAAAGAATCAGGCACAACTTAGCAACTGCATAAGGACAATTTATTTATTTAATTTCTACACCAGGGGGTCTACTACTGGTTCTGTGGGCGTGGCTTGGTGGGCGTGGCATGGGTTAGTGGGTGTGGCAGGGGAAGGATACTGCAAAATCCCATTCCCTCCCCACCCCACTAACCTGCTTTCCAGCTCCGTTTTCCTGTGCAGGGCAACCAAAGAAGACCCAGCCAATCAGCTGGGACTCGGGAGGCAGAGAAGAGATGGGGGCGGGGCCAGTCCGAGGTGGGATTTGCCGGTTCTCTGAACTTCTCAAAATTTCCACTACCAGTTCTCCAAAACTGGTCAGAACCTGCTGAATCCCACCTTGTAGATATATAGATGAGAGAAAGAGAGAGAGAGGGAGGGAGGGAGGGAGGGAGGGAGAGAGAGAGACAGAGACAGAGAGACAGAGAGAGAGAATGTCTGCTGTTCTATTACTATATTTAGGGACCTAAAACTACCTGATACATTTTTCCTTCTAGCTCCCTTATTATCTTGATTACCTTCTTCTGAAAATGCTTCATTTGTCAATATTCCTCCTGTAGTGTATTGGCCTATTATCATTGCTTGAACAGGCAGGCCTGTGATGTAGTATTGTTATTTGTTTACTTTATCTAGAGTGGGTAGTCCTGCCAAAACCCCAGGCGCATCCCTCCTTGTGGCCTTAGAGAGAGAGAAAGAGACATTAACCTTAGGAAACCAGCCACAACATCTTCATTTGATAAGACACGGAGGTCTGAGGTGCTGAACTGTTGTGAGATGAGGAATACCCACCTGGAAGCTCAGAGAGTATAAGAAAGAGTTCGTAAGAACGGCCGATGTAGCTGAATTTCCAAAAGGTGTCTGAAGGTGCCAAATTTGGTGAAGGACCAAATTGCGTGTGGAATTCTTGAACGGGGAAAAAAAACAGAGACAAATTTAACATTTGAAAGGGATACCTCCGTGTAGGGCTCAGTTTGGGCTCAGTTGTTGGGCTCAGTTGTTGGGCTCAGCTGTTTGGGCTCAGTTGTGCTCGAGGACTACCTGACCTGCATATGTTTTATTACCTGCTCGGGGTTTTTTGTAGGATCGTCTTCCTTTGGGGCAATCCAGCTTTTTTTTTTTTTTTTAGACCAGTGCATTTCTGGAGTAGCTCAGTGTAAATTGGGGTTTGGGCCTAGATCATCAGACTGTTGGAAATCTCAGCAAAGTTGTTTGCCAGAGTTGTGTCAAACCTTGGCAGTGGTCCAAGAAGAAGATTAAGAATCAGCCTTCGCCGAGTTGGTGTTTTAACTGTGGCCTGGAGTGCTGAGCTGTGAAAAGGAGTTTAAAGCTGGAAGGAAGATCAATTCTGAATGGTAGTTTTTCAAAACGGGAAGACTGACATGTGGGAGAGAAAGGCAAGCATTTTAATACGCTAAAGCAAGCTACGCTCTCCTTCTACACCCTATCTTTGCTCCTCAAATATATAGGTAGCATCCAGAACAAATGCAGACTGCCTCTTCACAGCCCCCCTGCTGTGAATGCGCCCAAACGGCTTTGTCCTTTTGTTTAAAAAAGCCTCTAGCTCCAGTTTTATACTTAAGAATATTCAGATATTCAAAACAAAAGGATTACAATAAAAATATAATGTCTGTAGTGACACCAATGTGTTACAGTGCCAAATATTTATTTTATATTTATTTAATTTGTATCCTGCCTTTACTATGTTTACAAATAATTCAATGTGGCAAACATATCCAACAAACTTTCCTATTTTCCCCACGACAATTCTGTGAGGTAAATTGGGCTGAGAGTGTGTGACTGGCCCAAAGTCACCAGGATGTCTTTTATGCCAAAGACAGGACTAGAACTCACCACCTACTGGTGATTGGCCCAAAGTCACCCAGTCAGTTTTCACGGTTAATGTGAGACTTGAACTCACAGCCTCCTGCTTTCTAGCCTGGTGCCTTAACCACCAGACCAATTTTTTTCTTCTCTAAACACTTTCATAGCTATGGGGAATTAACTATGATAAGTTGAATTGCGCAAACAAAGACTTCAAGTTCACCAATAACAATTTTTAATAAGAGTTCACTGTTTGTTTGCTTGTTCGTCAAACAAAATTTACAAGTTCGAACAAGCAAAATGAAATTAAAAAATTAAACTGACAGGAACAATAGGCACTTTAGTGCACTTACACATGCCCCCTTAGGAACCTCTTAAATATGGGATGAGGTCCACAGAAGTTAAGTTGGAATTAAAACAGTGAAAGTTAGTACCTGAGACAATTGAATCAAGTTTTCCAGACTTTGACAACTGTTACAAAAATTGAATTTTTTACTATGTTTCCCCGAAAATAAGACCCTGATTTATATTTTTTTGCCACCACAAAAGGCACCAGGTCTTATTTTCAGGGGATGTAATTCACTGACTAATCTCATTTGCACACGTCGCCCCCAGCCTTGCTTTCAGAGGCCTTCAAGAATTTCTTCTTCTATGGCCGGCATGGCTTTCCTGAAGGCCTCTGCAGCTGATAACAGAGCTCAGGATTGATCCAAAGCTTTGTTCTCAGCTACAGAGGCCTTCAGGAAAGACTTGCCAGCCTTGCCAGCTGCAGAAGAAATGGCAAGGCAGATGTCGGGGTGTGTGAGGCCTGGCTACAACTGTCCAAAGGTAAGTAGTAGGGCAGCTCCACCACCACCCATCCCTACCCTAGCTTAATTTTTACCCATGCACTCTGGAATGGGTGGGATCTTAATTAGGGCTTATTTTGGGCACACATGTAAAAATCAAGCTAGGACTTACTTTCAGGGTAGGTCGTATTTTCAGGGAAACCAGGGACAATCAAGTTTAAAGCAGTTTCCGTGAACTTTAAAGTGTTGATCACATGACCATGGGATGCTGCAGTGGTTGTAAGCATGTGGCATGGTCATAAGTCACTTTTTTCAGTACCTTGTAACTCTGAACCTTCTCTAAATGAATAGTTGTAAAGTTGGGGACTACCTATATGCAGCTGTGAGCTGTATTACCCTATTATCTGACCATTCCCTAGGCTTTGCTCTTTGACTGTCCTCTTTGCCCAGTTCCTCAAGGTCTTTCTCACATACCATTACATCAAGACTGATTGAGGAAAACAGATATCCAAGTAGCAGGTAGATAATACATCCATTGTGTTTTCAAACTGAAAACTGAAACAGGATTTAGTGCAGTTTTAACCGAAAAGTGTGCCCTCCCCCCCAAGCCTCAAATCTTCCCTTTCTGGGCGGAAATTATCCAGGATCAGATCATCTCACCTCCTTCCACTTTACCAACCTCCTGACATTTGAAGCCTGTCCCCAGCCTTGTACGGGATAGCGTCTTTTTGCAGGTAATTACGGCCGTAAAATTAAGCCGGTCTTGTACACGAAGCCAGCAAATTAGCTAAGGATTGAAGGTCAAAGAGATCTCATTTATGGAGTCTCTAAGAAAATGTTAAGAGCAAGTGTGTGTCAGGCAGACCAGTAGGCTGGATTAACGTGAGGTCATGACAAGTGGAACTGAAGTGTTCGTGTAACCAACTCTGCCAGCCCATCAGCACAATTGGGAATTTATCTCTCCGAGTCTTATCAGAGCCCTGGTGGCTCGCCTCTCTTTTAATGAAGCCTGACAAAAGTGACAAAATAAAACACACTTTTTTTTCTCTTCTTCTTTTTCTCTTTTTTTTTTTAAAAAAAACAGGCCGGCCGTGGCTGTTTTTCCCAGTGGCATTCAAAGCCCTTTTTTTTTTCCCCGCTTAGATAATATAATCCGTGGTGAGTGATGAAGAATGAATGGGAACAAATGCTTGCTGTGTAACTACCGAAGCCAAGGTGGTAGGTGACCTACTTTTTTCAAACTGGAGAAGCGAAAATCTGGCCCGATCATCCTAATGAATAACCATAATGACAGCAAGAACAATAATTATAACCAGATCTATAATTTAAGGGTAAAATCTGCCTTGCCTTGGGAGGGGGAAGGTTTGGAGCTGCTATGCAATTTTCCAGATCGCTCTCTTAAATCGGTGGTACTGCTCCAATTTGCTTAGTTTTGCCCGAATGGGTCGGAATGTAGCCATGAAGGTTTTCAAACCAGTACGGGTAGTCCACCACTTACACCCATTCATTTAGTGACCCTACAAAGTTACAACGGCACTGAAAAAAGTGACTTAGGACCGTTTTTCACACTTGTAACCTTTGCAGCATCCCCGTGGTCACACCAGCAAAATTCAGACACGTGATAATTGGTTCATATTTATGATGGTTGCAGGGGTCAAGTGATCCCCTTTTGCAGCCTTCTGATGAGCAAAGTCAATGGGAAAGCCAGATTCATCTAACCACTGTGTTACTCATTTAACAACTGCCGTGCGTTAACAACTTGGCAAGAAAGGTCGTAAAATGGAGCAAAGCTCACTTAACAAGTGTCTCTCTTAGCAACAGATATTTTGGGCTCAGTTGTGGTCATAACTTAAAGACTATATTTGTGGCACCGCCTTTTAGAAATAGAAAATTGATAGCAGAAAAAGACCCAACAGTCCATTGAGTCTGGCCTTTGAGTTCTTGTTTCTCTTTATTTTCTTTTAAGCTTCTTCATTGTTTAAGTGTTTATTATTTTATTGTTGTTTGTTTTATTTTTAAATTATTATCAGATAATAGATATGAGTTTATCTCAAGCATGTTTAAACTCAGTTACTGATGATTGACCCACTATCCTCCCTTGGAAGATGTTTGGACTTCAATGCCCAGAATTCCCCAGCCAGCATGCTTTAAGATGGGTGGACTTCGACTCCCAGAATTCCACAGCCCACATGCTTTAAGAAGTTCAGACTTCAACTCCCAGAATTCCCCTGGTAGCATTATGCCCACACGTCTTAAAGTTGCCAGGTTTGAAAAACACTGATCTAGATGGTGCCTGAATTTGCACAAATTTCTTCAAGGCATCTTGTTACCACAAACAAGCTGTGGAAGTCCAGTGAATGTTAACCCATCCTGACAACAGGGCCTTTTGTGTAGGATTCAATTAATTGGCAAAGAAGATCCAGACTAATGAAAATAAAGTAAAATCATTCTGGCAATTAAGTCACTGTAAACATTATTGACAATGCTTCTTCCATACAATAAACTTGGATTTAAAGCCAACTGTGGCAATATTGAATCACAGGTTCATTAGTAAATCATGAGTAGCATAAATGTAGGTTTTAATCAAATGGGCAGAATGAAGCAGTCCCATTTGCCTGTCCCTGTCCTGAACTTGAGAAGAATATTCTACAGCTGTGTCATGTTTATTTATTGTCTTTTCTTTGAAGTATCGGTATTCAAGGAAATAAATATAAACAGCAATAGTTGGGTAAAAGTCAGGTTCTTCAGTGCTAATTGTCCAGGTCTGTTGCAACTGAAACATTATTCAGGTTGGCTGAATTGCTGATAGGAACTAGCTGAGGATGGCTGAATTTCAAAGGTAAGACTTGGATGGCAAACTGCAAAGAAACATTCAGTGTGTACAGCAATGTTTCACTACCTGAACAATTTTAAGATGCGTGGACTTCAACTCCCAGAATTCCCCAGCCAAGTTGTCTGGGCCACTTAACAGATCATAACAGGTAATCAGGGTTGGAAGGGACCTTGTAAGTTATTTAGTCCAACCCCCCACCCAAGCAGGAGACCCTATACCATTTCTGACAAATGGCAGTCCAATCTCTTCTTGAAAGCCTCCAGTGATGGCGGTCCCACAACTTCTGAGGGCAAGCTGTTCTATTGGTTGATAGTTCTCACTGTCAGAAAGTTTCTCCTTATTTCGAGGTTAAATCTCTCCTTGTTCAGTTCCCATCCATTATTCCTTATCTGGCCTTCGGGTGCTTTAGAAAATAGCTTGACCCCTTCCTCCTCTCTGTGGCAGCCCCTCAAATATTGGAAGACTGCTATCCTTCTTCCCTTGGTCCTTCTCTTTACTAGACTAGCCAAGCCCAGTTCCTGCAACCGTTCTTCATATGTTTTAGTCTCCAGTCCCCTAATCATCCTGGTTGTTCTTCTCTGTACTTCTTCTAGAGTCTCAAAATCTTTTTCTTCTGAATGTTATTTGGACATTCTGAACTTTAAAATGCTTCAGTCCCTCCTGCCTAGGCCAGAGCTTATATATCTCCATCAAGGTTACCTTCCTTACTCTCTACAGCAGTGGCCCACAAAGTTTTGGGCACCAGGGACCGATTTCATGGGGAGGAGGGAGAAGGGAGGAGGGGAAAAGAAAGAGGAAGTGGAACAGAGGTGGTATTCAGCAGGTTCTGACCAGTTATGGAGAACCGGCAGCAGAAATTTTGAGTAGTTTGGAGAACCAGCAAATCCTGCCTCTGACTGGCCCCACCCACATCTATTCTCTGCCTCCCGAGTCCCAGCTGATCAGCTGGGTCTTCTTTTGTTGCCCTGCTCAGGATAACAGAACTGGAAAGCAAGTTAGTGGGGTGGGGAGGGAATAGGAATTTTGCAATAACCTTCCCCAGGAGTGGGGAAGGAATGGGGATTTTACAGTATTCTTTCCCTGCCATGCCTACCAAGCCACACCAACCAAGCCACATTTACAGAACAGGTAGTAAAAAATTTTTGAATCCCACCACTGAACTGGAAGGAAAGGGGTGAAGAAGGAAAAAGAGAAGAAGGGGAAAAGATTGAAAGGAAGAGAAAGGAGGAGGAGGAGGAGGAGGAGGAGGAGGAGGAGAGAGAAGGGAGAAAGGGAAAGGGAAATGGAGAAGGAAAGGAGAAGTGGAAGGAAAGGGGTGAAGAATGAGAAAGAGAAGAAGTAAAAAGGGAAGAAGAGATTGAAAAGGAAGAGAAAGGAGAAGGGGAGAAAAGGGAAAGGGGAAGCAAAAGAAAAGTGGAAGGAAAGAGGTGAAGAAAAAGAAAGAAAGAAAGAAAGAAAGAAAGAAAGAAAGAAAGAAAGAAAGAAAGAAAGAAA
>NW_020769354.1:4311209-4323555 GCF_900518735.1 Pseudonaja textilis
TGGACTGCTGGCCCTGGTTACTGTTTGGCTAACCTGGCTTACTGGACGACTTGCAGCCAAAAGCTGTTGAAGGTGCATGTGAGAGCTTGGCTGCAGGACTTGTAATAAGCATGGGGACATTTGGGGGCAAACTTGGAGCAATAAAGGGAAGTTAGACCAGTTCTCTGGCTGTGTTGCTTTTATGCCATGCCATCACAGAAGAATTCTGGGAGTTGAAGTCCACTAAGATATAAAAGAACCATGGTTCCCCACTCCTGGTGTACTCTAACCAAGAGAAGAACTAAGGGGGTGACATGATTGATTGATTGATTGATTGATTTAATTATTATTTAGTTAGTTAGTTTAGTTTGTCAAGCATGTATGAGAAAACAAGTATAAGTATGAACTTAACATATAAACATATAAGTATAAAAAGTTATGAATATATACATAATAGATGAGTATGAGTAAATGGGAAGAGTAGGACAGGGTTGGTGGGCATGCTGGTGCGCTTATGCACACCCTGTTACAGACCTCTTAGGAATGGAGTGAGGTCCACGGTAGACAGTTTAAGGTTAAAGTTTGGGAGGTTTGAGGATGTGACAGCAGAGTCAGGAAGTAAGTTCCAGGCATTGACCCCTCTGTTGCTGAAGTCGTATTTTCTGCAATCAAATTTGGAGCAGTTTACTTTGAGTTTGTATCTATTGTTTGCCCGTGTGTTATTGTGGTCGAAGCTGAAGTAGGCGTTGACAGGTAGGACATTGTAGCGGACAATTTTGTGTACTAAGCTTAGGTCAGACCGTATGCGGCATAGTTCTGGGGTTGTCCAGGTCCAAAATTTCAAACCTGGTGGCATAAGGCATTCTACTGTGAACAGAGGAGGACTCTTCTCGTGAAATACTTCTGGGTGCACTCAATTTTATTAATGTCCGTTATACAGTGTGGATTCCAGGCAGATGGTAGCAGCCTTCTAATATCTAAGGGGCTGTCCCAGAAAAGAGGGGGTCAGCCTATTCTCCATTGTGCATGAGGGCAGGACAGGAAACAACTGATGAAAACTTATCAAAGAAAGAATCACCTTGAAACTCCCTGACAATGAGAACAATTAACCTGTGGAACAACTTGCCTTCAGAAGTTGTGGGTGCTCCTTCGCTGGAAGGGTTTAAAGAAGAAATTGGACAGCCATTTGTACAAAATGGTATACAGTATCTCCTACTTGAGCAGGGGGTTGGAGTAGAAGACCCCCAAGGTCCCTTCCAACTCTTGTTATCCTGTAATTCTAAAATGGCTTCCCTTCCATGCAAAAGGAACCGGGGGGGATCCATTTCAGAAATCTCGTGTTTGTTCATTCGTCTCTCACTATCGGGAGGTCAAATAGTTTTCTGACCAAGGCTTCCTGAGAGACCAACAAGCACACATTAAATCCGAAAACCTTTTATTTTAATTCAATGGCTATGAATTATCGTCATTCACACACAGCCCATATCTCAACCAGTTATAAATAGTCCCATGGAAGTCTGCCAAAGTTCTTTGGGAAAAGTCTGATAAGAACACAACTTTATCTTTCTTGAAGTGCTGCCAAGGACTAACGTGCCAATTAGTCTTTCAAAACCAAACGGAGCACAAATTCACCACGGACCTTTCAGGTTCCAAACCGACCAGAGCAAACATTGCTTCCTGCAAAGGTTCCTGTCCCTTTGCATTTCCTTTATATCTTATGGGAGGGGCAATCACCGCCAAGCCTTACTCCCGAGTCTCCTCTTTGTCTTAGCTGCTCTTGCCTTCTGGCAGTTCTGTGCAAGCGTGCACTGGGATCAGGCTCCCCTTGTTCCTCTGCCTCGCTGCTGTCAGATTCTGGAGGCGCCGAGTCAGCACATAACTCCCAGATGGCTCTGGCCCCAACTCTGTATCGGATGCAGGACCATCGTCCAAATCCTCCCCAGACTCCTGGACTGGCCCATGTTCTTCCCCACTGCCAGCAGACCACAACAAATAAGGCTTCCTTGCGGGTTTGGTACTCACTCCACATATCTTGGTTCTCTGTCCCCCGGTTTTCCTCTTCCCAATTGTTGCCTGTCCTTTCTTTCCTTCGCTTGTATCTCCTGCACAGGTAGTCCTCAACTTACAACAATTCATTTAGTGACCATTCAAAGTTACAATGGCACTGAGAAAAGCAACTTATGACCGTTTTTCACACTTACGACACTGCAGCATCCTTGTAGTCACATGATTAAAATTCAGACCAATCACATTTATGACCATTGCAGGGTCCCTGGATCGCGTGATCCCCTTTTGCGACCTCCTGATGAACCATCAATGGGGAAGCCAGATTCACTTAACAACCATGCGGTTAACTTAACAACTCAGTGATTCGCTTAAAAACGGTGGCAAGGAAGGTTGTAAAATGGGGCAAAACTCACAAATGTCTCGCTTAGCAATATAAATTGTGGGCTCAGTTGTGGTCATAAGTCAAGGATTACCTGTACACTGTCTCTAACCTTCTCTATCCAACTGGCAAATATTTAAGGAAAACGTATTATTTATATGACACCTTTTTAGCCATTTCTCATATCCTTGTAAGTTGGGTATTTCCTTAGGAGCACTTCGCTTCTTCCATTTCCTCCCCATATCAAAGAGATCTAGGGTGGAATGATAGACACGCTCCCCTCTCTTTATTTGGGAGGGGGGGAATTGGACCCTCGTCTTGGGGTCGCTGCCCTCTTGCAGGCGTTAAAAGCCCCTGCTGAGTGTTTATTTGATATCTTCTGCTCCAAAACAGCAACAACTTTAAGAAAAAACATTTGGGGCTAAGAGAAGAGGTGTTGATTCAGTATTTTCTTTCCGAGGAGCAGGTCAGAGTTCGACATAAAGAGCAGCCTTTTGTGGGTTGGGGGGGAGAAGCAAATAAATAAATCTTGCCTGACAAATAAATAAATAATAAAAAAATAAATACTAAATCTCATCCCATCACGGCAAGAAGACTAGTCGTGGGAGCCACAGGAAGGCGAGTTAAAGGCACTGTGTGCCGAGATATATGTTTTAATCACAGAGGGAAATGATTTAATAGAGAGAAAGAGAGAGATGATCTGGTTTAATAGACGGGGGGGATGTCATGGATATAGTATACCTTGAGCCAGCAATGCATTCGGTTTAACGGAATAGCAGAATTGGAAGGGACCTTGGAAATCTTCAAGTCAAGCTGGAGACAATGGAATGGAATGGAATGGAATGGAATGGAATGGAATAGAATAGAATAGAATAGAATAGAATAGAATAGAATAGAATAGAATAGAATGAGTTGGAAAGGACCTTATAGGTCATCTAGTCGAACCCCCAACTCAAGCAGGAGACCCTACACCATGTCTGACAGATGTAAGCCACACCCACAGAACCGGTTGTTCAAAAAAATGGATCCCACCCCTGCCCTATACCATTTCTGACAGATGGCAGTCCAGCCTCTTCTTGAAAGCTTCCAGTGATGAAGCTCCCACAATTTCCGAGGGCAACTTCTGTTCCATGGGTTGATTGTTCTCACTGTCAGAAAATTTCTCCTTATTTCCAGGTTGAATCTCTTCTTGTTCGGTTTCCATCCATTATTCGTTGTCCGGCCTTCGGGTGCTTTGGAAAGCAGCTTGACCTCCACAGAACTTCTAGGCTCAATTGTGGTCATAAATTGAGGACTACCTATCATAATAAGGGTGTGTCACCACTTTTCGTGGAGGTTCTCTTATTCTGGGGTGCATCCTTTGCAGAAAGAGAAGAGAGAGGGGGGAGAAACTGGAGAGAATTTTTTTAAAAGGGCATCCCATATTTTGGACATTTGCCATCTCTGTTTTAATTCATGATAAAACCACCTCACCTATCAGGAAATACACACATACACGCACCTTTGATCGCTACAAAGAGAGAAACCCCACCTTTGAAAGTTCTTAAGCCTATACAGGAGCAACATTCATTGATATGCAAACTATTCACGTGTGCAGTAAATTCCAATTAGTTTTACAGAGGTCTGCTTAACATTTATGGGAAAGCAACCTTGGCAAGCCAGCAATATTATCCATGCAGGAGGTTTGGACTAAGTGAGGATTAAAAAAAAAAAAAAACAGAAGAAGCCGCAGCTCACACTGAGTTAATTATATTTTGGAGGGTGGGGGGGGGGGGGGGGGGTGAGGGAAGGACTCCAGCTGAGCTCTTTGAGGTTAGGTTAACAATTCAATGAATTTTATTTGTGTTTTTATTAGACTGTATCCCACCCGACCGGATATCCTTGGTTGGTAACTAGGCTGCCGTCTTTAAAAAAAAACCATGAAGCCTGGCTGCCTTGCCCGAAGTATTAGAGAAACGGAAAAGGCCTTTTGGGGGGAAATCGCTGAGGTATCTGAAGGGACAGGGGGTCAAAAATAGGAAAGATGGCGGCATCTTAGGGAAACCTTGCCTTTTTTTTAATGCCTGATGGATGTAATGGAGGGAGGGATGGAGTCCTCACTGCATGGGGATTGCGAGATTTATTGGCACAGCCCCACAGGAAATGGGAATAAGCAGCAATATAGGTAGTCCTCAACATAAAACAGTTTATTTAGTGACCATTCAGAGATACAACGGCACTGGGAAAAAGTGACTTTTGTGGCCCTTTTTCACGCTTATGAGCTTTGCAGCATCCCCATGGTCACGCGATTAAAATTCAGACACTGGGCAACTGACTCATATTTATGACGGTCGCATTGTCCCCGGGGTCATGGGGTGCTCTTTTACAGCCTTCTGACAAGCAAAGTCGATGGGGAAGCCAGATTCATTTAACGACCATATTGGTACCTTGAGAAATGCAGTGATTCACTTAACCACTGAGGCAAGAAAAGTTGTAAAATAGGCCAAAATTCACTGAACAACTGTCTCGCTTAGCAAGAGAAATGTTGGGCTCACTTATGGTCATAGTTTGAGGACTACTTGTGTTAGGGAGAGGCAGTTTGATGCAGTGATTAAAGACACAGGGCTAGAAACCATGAGATTTAAATTCCAGTCCTGCCTCAGGCACACCGGACAGCTGGGTGAGCTTGTGCCAATCACCCAGGAGACGGTGAGTTCTATGTACTAATACCACTTTATAAAGCCTTAGTAAGACCACACCTAGAGTACTGCATCCAGTTTTGGTCACCCCACTATAAAAAAAAAGATGTTGAGACTCTAGAAAGAGTGCAGAGAAGACCAACCAGGATGATTAGGGGACTGGAGACTAAGGCTTATGAAGAACGGTTACAGGAACTGGGCATGGCTAGTCTAGTGAAGAGAAGGACCAGGGGAGACAGGATAGCAGTCTTCCAATATTTGAGGGGCTTCCACAGAGAGGAAGGGATCAAGCTATTTTCTAAAGCACCCAAAGGCCAGACAAGGAATAATGGATGGAAAAAAGGAGAGATTCAACCTGGAAATAAGGAGAAACTTTCTGACAGTGAGAACAATCAACCAATGGAACAGAAGTTGCCTTCAGAAGTTGTGGGAGCTTCATCACTGGAAGCTTTTAAGAACAGACTGGACCACCATCTGTCAGACATGGTGTAGGGTCTTCTGCTTGAGCAGGGGGTTGGACTAGATGACCTACAAGATCCCTTCCAACTCTGTTAATCTGATCTAGTTTTCACCTTAGGCACAAAGTTATCTGAAAGTCCATCTCTTTCAACCCTAGGAAACAGGTAATGGCAAACTAATTCTGAAAAACATGTCCTGAAAATTGCAGGGACTTGTGTAGGCAACCACCTGGAGTCAAAAAGTGATTCAAAACTCACCCCCTCACCCCAAAAAAGAGAGAACTAGAAGGGGTATATACTCAGGATCCAGTTGAAATAGCTCAAGGGAAGTAATTGCTCATCTCTAAGTCATTTCATAATAACAGATCTAAAAACGGTGTCTTCAGTTCATTTACCATTCCCATCACCCAGTTATCATTGACACAACCTAAGAGCCAAGACATGATAGGCCTCAAGGTGTGAATCACATCAAATTCCAGATATCTTCCTGAAAAATGATGCCACTGACATTCACTGTCATTGCAGTTGCCAGCAACAGAAGGCCTAAGAAAGAACTAGGAAAAATCTAGGAAAATGTAATAACCAGAGATCGTGTGAATGTAGAAGAAGAACGTTGTAGAGATGCAATCTGGGGTTGGTGTCATGCCAAAAGATCTGTGGAACAACATACAATGTAAGAACTGCAGCAACCACTGTGTAGGACAGGAGGTCCCCAAAGTTGGCTATGCTGGCTGGAGAATTCTGGTAGTTGAAGTCCACAAGTCTTAAAAATTGCCAAGTTTGGAGACCACTGGTGTAGGACAAATAGGCAGAATGCAACTACAAACACCAACCGGCAGTCAGAAGGCATAACGAAAATTCTTTAATTTCACAAGGTATAGACAGATTTAACCACAGTTTAAATTGGGAAAATGTGACCGTCCTAGACCAAGTCCAAAAAATGCCAGGGAATTTTTAGAAGCCTAGCCACTCTGACAAATCAGTCACCAATAGACACATATACATGAACAACATCCATAGACTATGCAAAAGAAACAATCAACCAGCCCAAAAGAGAACAAAAAGATTCCAGCATCTCTCCATCAGTAATCAGTACCCAGATCAGTATAGATTAACTCCAAGGTCAACATCGTACCAACAATCAAGTAAATAATACCCCAATCAAGAAATTGCCGAAGAGCCATCAGCAAACAGCCCAACCAAAGAATCTCCTAAAACCACCGCCACAGAGACAGGCAGGTCAGCAGAATATAAACTGACAGCAAATAACACTCCTTTACTAGCACTGATGATGTCACCTAGTTGGGTAATGAAACATCTGCAAGAAAACTACCAAGCTCAGAGAGCACCAAGGACCCGTCATTTCAACCCTGAGCTACAAATAGTCTCCTTTATGAGAACTGGGGAAGCACTGGAACAGAATAGGAACAGATAAAACCTAAAGTACAAAAGTTGCATTACTTGAAATCTTAGGATAATCTTACAGATAAGCAATGATTAGCCCCAGACAAACAATCAAACAGAAAACAATGCCCTAATCAAAGAACTACCAAGGAGAATAACCAAATCTCTGCCAGGATTGGCAGGGCAAGCTACGCTGTGTAAAAAAAAAGGAAGCAAACTCCACACTCACTCTGATGTTGTTACCTAATAAGTAATGAAACATCTGCAAGCAAATAACCAAGGGCAAAGAACACCCAAGACACTTGATAACATCTATCAATGACAATATATTTCCTGGGGATCCGATATCGAAAGCACTGAATCCAGTCAAAAGGCAAATTCCTTTTGTGTCTAAAAACCACAGTAGGCCGATCAAGTATTCAATACAATCCAGTATGTGGTAGACTCTGGGTTAATGAAGGTGATTGGTTGCAGAGTTCAGTCTGATGCTTAGAGTGGATTTGGTAATTTTGTCCCCTTATCGAATCCTTCCCAAGGATTTGGGATATGCAGGTGTTCTTCTTTGATTGGGTTAATCATTTGATTGGGTTGAGGATGCCAGCTGTTCCATGTAAAACTGCCTTTTGCAATTGACCCAAAGGGGATTTTATCAATGCCGGTGGTGTTCCAGTGGTGCTCCACCTCTTTCGGGCAGACCAAAGGTTCTATTACTATTGTCATTATTAATAAGATTAATTCTTACATTAAGCAATAATTTACTTGTTCCTCAGGAAGGAACAATGGCTGTCTTTGAGATATTTCAAAGGAATCCTGAGCATACATTGAGGGCCTTTTTTGTGTCTTTTAAGCCAATATCAATTAAAAATTAATTATCAATATTTGATATTTTAATAAAATAATTGAATAATGTTGCTATTTCCCCATCCATTTGTAAAGACTCTTTCCAATCAAGTTCAATAAACATGTCTATATTCTGGTGGGCAATAATTCTACAATGCTTTCTTTGGGGTCTGTTTTTTTTCCCAGTTTAGGATATAAATAACAAAATAACAAGGGACCCTGGAGGTCTTCTAGTCCAGCCCCCTGCTCAGGCAGGAGATCCTATACCATTGCAGACAAATGGTCATCCAGTTACTTCTTTAAAATTTCCAGTCTATAATCTTCCACACAAATATTCACCAGGTTAAATGCCGTTTAGCTTTTCAACATCAAGCAAGGCCATCCAGATGTTGCCATTTAGGCAGAAATTCTGTGACAAATAAATAAGTCTAAATCATTAGGTTGACTTGATTAAAAACGATCCCATCCCTTTGCTTGTCTAATTGCACAGCATCATTGCTCCACCTGGTACAACCTTCAGATAGCTAAATAATAATTTTAAAAAAATCTCCTTCCACCCAAGGGTAGCAGCTGGTTCTAAAACTCACAGCCTCCAGTTCTAGTAAGCACAGCACTTGCGATCTGAATACCACACCCTCCAGTTCTAGTAAGCACAGGGTCACCTGGTTCCAGGAAGTGCAAAGTCTGCAATCTAAAAACTCACAGCACCCAGGGTTCCAAGGAGAACAGCACCTACATTAAAAAAAAAAAAAAGATTGGTCCACAAGCTTCTAACAATCTCCTCACCAGATTGTCTTCAGCAATTCCCTGATTTATTTTCTTTTCCAGCAATAGCTTTGGAACACCACAGAGCAACGTTTGAGAGTTCCACATGTACTTCCACACAAGCGCATCACTTCCTCCTATTTAAACCTATTTAAATCTCCACCCTCCTGCAAAAGAACATGTGTGACAAGGCCACACAGGGTCCTACGGAAAAAAATAAAAATAAAGCATCTCTGCCGTGCCAGTGCACTGCATAGGCCTGAACCAGCATCATTTTTCCAAAAAAACTAGGCTGCATCAACAGAATCAAGATCACGTGAAGTTGTTAATACCCCTTTATAATACCTTGGGAAGGCCACGCTTGGAATAATGGATCCAGTTTGGGTTGCCATGATTTTAAAAAGATGCTGAGACTCTAGAAAGAGTGCAGAGAACAGCAACCAAGAGGATTCAGGGACTGAAAGTTTGCAGGAATTGGGTATGTCTAGTTTAATGAAAAGAAGGACTAGGGGTGACACAGTAGCAGTCTTCCAATATCTCAGCGGCTGCCCCAAAGAAGAGGAAGTCAACCTATTCCCCAAAGCACCTGAAGGCAGGACAAGAAGCAATGGATGGAAACTAATCAAGGAGAGAAGCAACTTAGAACCAAGGAGAAATTTCTTGACAGAACAATTAATCAGTGGAACAACTTGCCTCCAGAAGTTGTAAAAGAAATTATTTTTTTATTTGATTTGATTTGTCAATCACTTACAAGATAATAGAGATAAGAGTAAACATAAATATAAATACAAGAAATAGGTACAAATAATTGGGAACAATAGGACAGGGACAGTAGGCACAATTGTGCACTTATGCATGCCTTTTACATACCTCTTGGGAATGGGATGACGTCAACAGTGGTTAGTTTGAGGGAAAAGGAATGTGGGTTTAGGGATGTAACAACAGAGTCAGGTAGTGTGTTCCAGGCATTGACCACTCTGTTGCTGAAGTCGTACCTTCTGCAATCAAGTTTGGAGTGGTTTACATTAAGCTTATATCTGTTGTGTGCTCTTGTATTGTTGCGGTTGAAGCAACAAAAGTCATTGACCGGTAGTACATTGTGGCAGATAACTTTGTGAACTGTGGTTAAGTCAAATCATAGGCGGCGTACTTCGAGGTTGCTCCAACAATGGAAATTTTTAAGAAGAGATTGGATAACTATTTATCTGAAATGGTATAGAGTTTCCTGCCTAACCAGGGGGTTGGACTAGAAGACCTCCAAGGTCCCATTCCAACTCTGTTATTCTAAAACTGAACCTGGCCTTCTGACCCATAGATTTTTGCGCTTCTTATTCCGACGAGGCAAACCGGCCAGCGGGAGAAAAGGCCAAATCACGAGCCGTGCTCTTCTGCCTACTTCAGAGGGAGGCATAATCTCTCCAGCAGGTGTACATAAAAGATTTATTTTTGAATTAACATGCTATTGATTAGTATTATGTAAAGCTGCACGCCGAAGGCAAGCCGGCATTATGCGCCCCTGGTCCGCTGAGTGGAGAGATCGGAATGCCACGAGTGCTGTCACGGCCTTAGACAGACAGACAGGTTCTCCGTTGTCAGGAGAATAAATGGGATTAGCGTTCATGATGGCAAAGTCGATTTGGTGGTGGGTGGCCACAGCATTTAATTTCTACAAGCAGGAGGCTCGGAGGCGCTAAGATTTCTGCCAGCCGTCAGATCTGACCTGGAAACGACGCTCCTTAAAGGAGCAAAGGAGGTTTCGCAAAGGCAAGGAAAATGTTGACGGGAGATCCTCAGTCATCCAAGGCATGGTTGTCCCAAAGGTGCTTTTTTCTTTTTTTCCCAAAGACAACTTGGTTTTTCTCCTGGAAGACCTTTCACTTCTCATCCAAGAAGCTGCTTCAGTTGGTAACTGAAGAACTGAAGAAGCTTCTTGGATGAGAAGCGAAACGTCCTCAAGGAAAAACAAGGAAAGTCCAGTCACTTTTTGAAAAGCCCCTTTGGAAAAAAAAAAAAAAAAAAAGCCAAGGGAAGTCTGTACATGCTCAGAGAGACCTTCTTTTCTCGGTCTATTTGAAAAGCGTTTCTAGACTGCTTGAAATGGTACAGGTCCATGATGGTGAAGCGTGCTAGAAGTCCACTCGTCGGGTAGCTACTGCGCATGTGCGGGAGGCGAGGGGTGCATGGGAGATGCACACGCATGCGCAGAAAGGTGCAGGGCGTGCAGGGGGGGGGTCACACACACATATGCAGGGATGCATGATGTGCATCCATGTGCAGAGACAGGTGACGTGCACGCGTGGGATTGTGCATGCATGCGCAGGGGGTGTGAGGGGGCCACGTGCATTGCCTTATGGGTAGATGGAAAGGTTAGCCATCACTGGTATAGGGGGTTGAACTACAAGACCTCCAAGGTTCCTTCCAGCCGTATTCGGATTGATTGACTTGTGCTTGAGGCACACGCAAAAATGCAATTTAAATTTTGGGATTCGCCGATTAGGTAGTTTCGGGGTTTAAAAAAAATGGCTGGTATATACAGGCAGTCCTTGACTTACAGCTATTCTTTTAGCGACCATGTGAAGTTACAAAGGCACTGAAAAAAGTGGCTCATGGTCATTTTGCCCACTTAGAAACATTGCAGCATCCCTGTGGTCATGTGATGAAAATTTGGACCCTAGGCAACTGGTTCATATTTATGACAGTGGCCAAGGTGTCATGTGATCATTTTTGGCAACCTTCTGACAAGCAAAATCATTGGGGAAGCCAGATTCACTTAACCCTGTTACTTATCAACTGCAGTGATTCACTTAACAACGGTGGCAAGAGATGTCGTAAAATGGGGTAAAACTCACTTAACCAATGTCTCATTTAATAACAGAAAGTTTGGACTCACTTGTGGTTGAAAACGGCCTGTACTAAATATGTAAAAGTTTAAAAGTTGAGGCTGTATTTTATTATTTTTATTCTATTGTGCTGAAAATGTTTGAAAATCTTTTTTCTTTTTTCCCCTTACCCCACATTTCTCTTTCCCTTTCTTCTCCCTTTCCCATTTCCTATTATCTTCATTTTCTTTTACATTTTATATGATGATTATTTCAATTAAATTTTATTTATATAAAAAGATAGTGTCTTCTTGTGAGAGTAGCTGTAGGATTGGGTAGGAAAAATATCCTTTCAAATATGTTTTTTTTAATGCAATCCTTTGAAATGTGGCCCCTGTACCCCGAAGCTCATAAGTCAGAGAGATTCAAGGGATCAGGATTATACCCTCCATGCACCATCATTTTCTTCTTGTCTTTCAGGATTAGAGCGCCCTTTCCAGACAAAATTCAAAATTCATGGAGGAACTGGAAGAAGCCTCAGTTTAACCAGGTTTGCAGACTGCCATCTGGACCAAATGTATGGTCGATCTTGACTTCTAATAACAGGAAAGGTACCAAGCAAAATTTGATATCAATATTTGGCTATGATTTATTTTCCCTCTTCCAATAATTCAGGTTTTTTTTATTTGATGGCTTTTGACCACTGAAACACCACTGCCTTACAAATTTGCAAGAATATTTGCCAATTTGATGTAGTAGTAAAAGCACCAGGAAGCTGTGAGTTCTAGTTCTACTTTAGGCATGAAAGTCGGTTAGGTAACTTTGGGCTAATCACCAGGAGACTAGTGGTTAAGGTATCAGGTTAGAAACCAGGAGACTGTGAGTTCTAGTGTCATCTTAGGCATGAAGGTTGGCTATAGTAGGTGACTTTGGGCCAATCACCGGGAGACTGTGAGTTCTAGTGTCATCGTAGGCATGAAAGTTGGCTATAGTAGGTGACTTTGGGCCAATCACCAG
>NW_020769354.1:4323565-4337079 GCF_900518735.1 Pseudonaja textilis
TGAGTTCTAGTGTCATCTTAGGCATGAAAGTTGGCTATAGTAGGTGATTTTGGGCCAATCACCAGGAGACTGTGAGTTCTAGTGTCAACTTAGGCATGAAAGTTGGCTAGGTGACTTTGGACAAGTCACTCTCTCTCAACCCAACCTACCTCAAAGGGATGTTTTGGGGGGAAAATAGAAGAAGGGGGAAATATAAAGTATGTTCATCACCTTGAGTTATATTTAAAGTAATAAAGGTGGGACAGAAATAAATAGGGCCTGCAAAAAGCTGAATAGTTGTCTTATTCTTTCTTCTGCCACCCTTTATTGCCCCACTGGATTTCTTACGGACCAGACAAGAGGTTTCAGAGAAATTGGACTTTTGGGAAAGGAGGAGGTAGTTTATAATTTTAATCAATTATTTAGGTCTTGACAACTTTAGTTCCCTGGTTGTGCAATAATCGTCTACAAACACACACAGAGTGTTGCAAACAGTTTTATTTGCTTTGTACAGTTCAAGGACAAACAATAAAAACAGACTATACTGTACAGCTATAAAAAAATAAAGTGGTGTTTAGCGCAGGGTGTTTTGATTTTTTTTTTACTGATTTTTCAAAACCAATTTTTAAAGTCCAATACAAAATTTCACATCTCTTAGATAAGCATTTTATTTTTATTTTGCTCATTTGCTTTGTCAATCACTTACAAGATAATATAAATAAGTATAAACATGAGTAAGAATACTGAAAATAGGTACAAATAAATGGGAACAAAAGGACAGGAACGGCAGGCACGATTCTGCATATATGCACGCCCCTTACAGACCTCTTAGGAATGGGATGAGGTCAATAGTGGATAGTTTAAGGTTAAAAGAGTGGGGGGTTAGAGGATGTAATAATAGAGTCAGGTAGTGCATCCCAGGCATTGACCACTCTGTTGCTGAAGTCGTACTTTCTGCAATCAAGTTTGGAGCAGTTTACATTGAGTTTGGATCTGTTGTGTGCTCTTGTATTGTTGTGGCTGAAGCTGAAGTAGTCATTGACTAGTAGGACATTGAAGCAGATAATTTTGTGTACTATGCTTAAGTCCAACCATAGGGTTCAAGGTTGCCCAAGCCCAAAATTTCAGATCTGGTATTTGAGACCTTTTTAGTTTGAGGTGCAAATTTTCGTTTCTACTTGTGTAACAAAGGGGCACATCATGCTTGCAAACTTATCCATAGGAAAATGTGTTCACCTGCCACACATTACCTTCTGGCTTCTCTTCCCAGGTTCCCATTAAGGTCAGATTCATATAGGGAAATACAGGGAGTCCTCGACTTACAACAGCTCATTTAGTGATGGTTCAAAAGTTACAATGGCCCTGAAAAAAAATGACTTAGGAGGCTGTTTTTCACACAACCGTTTGCAGCATCCCCATGGTCCTGCGATCAGAATTCAGATGCGTGACAAACTTGCTTGTATTTATGATAGTTGCCATGTCCCTGGGTCATATTTTGAGACCTTCTGACACTTAACGATTCTGGCAAGGAAAGTCATAAAATGAAGCAAAACTCAGTTAACAAATGTCTCCCAGAGCAACATAAATTTCAGGCTCAATTGTAGTCGTAAGTCCAGGATTAACTGTGTGTAGAAATGGTCATGACTTACCCCCTTTTAAATTCACCAAACTAGCCACTTCCTTTGTCAGCGAGTGCAGCTGTGCACAGGTAAGAATGAAGTTTCGTTGTTTCTTTAGCATCACCTGGGAATCTCCAGCAATGCAAACTTATGGTTTGTCCTTTAAATTAGGGTAAAAAACAAACCTTGGTTAACTGTAATTTTGGAAACCAGACCATGATGCTGTTGGGTGTCACTACAATACTCTATCCCTTTCTCATCCTCAACCAGCAAGTTTAAACAGTGTGGACTTCAACTCCCAGAATTCCCCAGCCAATTGAAGTCCACATTCCTTAAAATTCCTGCGATTGAGAAACACCTGAGATGCTACTCAGAATTAGTCACCAAAACCCAAAGGTGCTTTTTCTCAAGAGGCAACTGGACTTTCTTGTTTTTCTTTGAAGACGTTTTGCTTCTGATTCAAGAAGCTTCTTCAGCTCTGAAGGTAAAATTTATTTGTGTGCCTATGCTTGCTTTAGTTATTTTACAAAAACATATAAGGATTTATATGCTGCTTTCGGCCAAAAGGACTGTGAATGGCTTACATTCTACTCATAAAAACAAAACAAAACGAAAACACAGCATAACAATATAACCATGAACAATTGCAACTAAAGTAGCAAAAATTTTCTGCATCCAAACTTTAAAGCATTGATTTTTCACTTGCTGCTAAAGCCTGGCTGACAATGGTAGCTACTAAATCAAATACACAAAGTTCATATTTTATTATTTTATTTTATATTTTATTTTATTCTCTGTGTGAGTGTGCCTCTCTCTTTCTCTCTCCCTCTCTCCCTCTTTGCCACTCTGCTTCTATATCTCCCTCTCCCTTTTTCTCTTTCTCTCTCTCTGCCTCTCTGTGTCTCTCTCTCCATCTTTCTCTCTGTGTCTCTTTCTCTGTCTCTCTCTCTTTGTCTCTCTCTCCCTCACTCTCTCTCTCCCTTTCTCTCTCTCTGCCTCTCTTTCTGCATCTCTCTCTCTCTCCATCTTTCTCTCTCTCTGCCTCCCCCCTTTCTTTCTTTCTATCTATCATCTCTCTCTCTCTCTCTCTCTCTCTATCTATCTATCTATCTATCTATCTCTATATATGTTCTCTCTGCCTCTCTGTCTCTCTCTGTCTCTCTCTCTCTGTGTCGCTCTCTCTGTATTTGGAGCCTATCTTTCACCAGGATTCTCCACAAAATCTCTAAAAAACATAGCAATTATTAAACAAATAATTTAACTGTCATCAAATACATTTCAAATAAACAATTACTCGTTAGGATTAAATTCTACTGATTTTGCTAGTCAGAAGGTCGCAAAAGGTGATCACCCAGCTAACAGATAACAGAATTGGAAGGGACTTTGTAGGTCATCTAGTCCAACCCCCTGCCCAAGCAGGAGATCCTATACCATGTCTGACAGATGGAAGTCCAATCTCTTCTTGAAGGTCTCAAGTGATGGCGTTCCCACAACTTCCGAGGGCAACTTCTGTTCCATTGGTTGATTGTTCTCGCTGTCAGAAAGTTTCTCCTTATTTCCAGGTTAAATCTCTCCTTAAGATTTATCCATTATTCCCTTGTCTGACCTTCAGGTGCCTTGAAGAATAGCTTGACCCCTTTCTCCTCTCTGAGGCAGCCCCTCAAATATTGGAAGACTGCTATCCTGTCTTCCCTGGTCCTTCTCTTCACTAGACTAGCCATGCCCAGGACACTGCAACTGTCATAAATATGAATCAATTAATTGCCAAGCATTTTAATTTTGATCATGTGACCCTGGGGACGCTGCAACAGTCGTAAGTGTGAAAAGCAGCCCTACATCACTTTTCTCTGTGCTGTTGTAAATTTGAATGGTCACTAAATAAACTAAATAAACTCGAGAACTGCATGTACTTTTTCAGCCGGTAAATCTTCAAGATAGCCATTCTCTTTCTAATTGACTTGCTGATTTCCGGCTTTGATGACCGTTCTTAATTTATACACACACACACACAAAGGCACTGAAAACCTTGTTTCAAAAAACAGGGGAAGAGGCAAGATAAGGAAGGGGGCATCTGCCATTTTATTTTATGTTGTTCTCCCAAACCCCCAGGAGAAGGAAAGGTTTGGAGGGCATCTGTAAATCACCCTCACTTGCAGAGGTTCCCTTTGAAAAAATGGCATTCACACGAGGAATGGGGGGAAAGCATTACCATCTATTATCTGCCATAACCTGAATTTAAACCCAAGGAGTCGCATGATAAAATACGGAGTCTGAGGTAGTACGGTAGGTTTGGATCGGGGGAAAAACCTGGAACAATACCTTTGGGCCTCTGAGCCGTCAGCTTAATGGGCTACGTAGATCCCCCAGGTTAAAATGGTATGGAAATCACCATTGCTGAAGCGGGATGTTTTTAATTCTACCAAAGGTTCCTGCAAACCTACGACCGGGATTTTTCCACACATTTTATTCAGAATAGAATAGAGCTGGAAGGGACCTTGGAGGTCTTCTAGTCCAGCCCCCTGCTCAAGCAGGAGACCCTATACCATTTCAGGCAAGTGACTGTCCAGTCTCTTCTTAAAAACCTCCAGTGATGGAGCAGCCACAACTTCTAGTGGCGAGCTGTTCCACTGGTTAATTGTCTTCACTGTAAAGAAACACCTCCTTCATTCTACATGGTTTCTCTCCGTGATTAGTTTCCCTCCATTGTTTCTTGCCTTCTAATGCTTTGGAAAATAAATTGACCCCCACCCCCTCTTCTTTCTGGTAGCCTCTCAAATACTGGAATACTGCTATCATGCCCCCACACCCCCCCAGTCCTTCTTTTCTCTAAACCAGCCAAACTGAAATCCTGCAACCGTTCTTTATATATTTGTGTCTCCAGGCCTTAAATTTCATTTTGTTTCGTTTTTGTGTTCTCTTTTCCCAATCTCCATGACACAAATAAGAGGGTGTGTGTGTGTGTGTCAGCCAATACTCCAAAGCACCTGAAGGCAGGACAAGAAATATTAGATGGACTCTAATCAAGGAGAGAACCAACCTAGACATTTCCTGGAATACCACACCTGGAATACCTCATCCAGTTTTGGTCACCGCATGACAAAAAAGATGTTGAGACTTTGGAAAAAGTGCAAAGAAGAGCAACGAAGATGATTAAAGACCTATGAAGAAAGGTTGCAAGAATTGAGTATGGCCAGTCTAGAGAAAAGAAGAATTAGGGGTGACATGATAGCAGTATTCCAGTATTTGAGGAGCTGCCAGAAAAAAGAGGGGATCGACTTATTTTCCGAAGCACCTGAGTGCAGGACAAGAAAGAATGGATGGAAACTAATCCAGGAGAGAAGCAACCTGGAATTAAGGAGAAACTTCCAAACAGTGAGGACAATTAACCAGTGGAACAGCTTGCCACTGGAAGTTGTGGGAGCTTCATCACTGGAGGTTTTTAAGAAGGGATTGCACAACCATTTATCTGAAATGGTATAGTGTTTCCTGCTTGAGCAGGGGGTTGGACTAGATGACCTCCAAAGTCCCTTCCAACTCTGCGATTCTGTTAAGACAAGTTGCAAAATTCATCAGGAACTCCTTAGAAACAGATTGTATCTTATAAAATCCATTGTTAGTCAGCCCTGGGAGTTGCTCTTGAAAACTGTTCCAAAATTGGAACTGGTTGAAAATGGGTCAGCCTGGTTATTCCTGGTAATTGAACACAGAACGCCTATTTGTATTTATATTTAGCTGCCCTAAAAAAAAATGTAATGCCTGGTGGTTAAATTTAGGCGAAATTCAAGGGCACTTTTATGTTGGTTCTTTTGCTTTTTAAAACTCACCTAGTATTTAGGAGCCTTCAAGTACAGGCAGTCCTCAGCTGACAATGACTCATTTAGTAACTGAAGTTACAATGGCACTGAAAAACATTGCTTACTTGTAAGTCCTTGCACTTACAACCTTAGCAGCAGCATCCTATTCATGTGATCAAAATTTGGGTGTGTATTTATAATGGTTGCAGCATCCCAGGCGGAGGTTCAGCAGGTTCTGACCAGTTCTGGAGAACTGGTAGAAGAAATTTTAAGTAGTTCGGAGAACCAACAAATCCCACCTCTGACGCCCCCCCCCCTCCCAGGGGTGGGATTCTACCAGTTCAGACCAGTTCTATCGAACCGGTTGTTACGATTCTGCACAGTTCAGAGAACCGGCAAATTGCACCACTGGCCTGAGAGCAGAGCTGAACCTTCCTTAGGACTGAAACTTCTATTTTTCAGTGCAGACTCAGGCAGCAGATTGCAGAAAGGTAGATCTGCGAGTGACTCTGTGATTCTGCAAGCAACTCAATCTGCCTGCCTGCTTTGTCTGATTTTGGGTAAAAGTTGCTCTCTTTTTAAATAAAAAAAAAATTCAACATTTACATAAATAGTTACAATATTTACATACAAGCCACACCCAGCCAGTCACATGACCACCAAGCCACGCCCAGTCAGCAAGCCATGCCCAACCAGCCACATGACCACCAAGCCACACCCACAAATTAGGGCACAACTACAGAACCTGTTGTTAAGAAATTTGAAACCCACCCGTGGCCCCTCCCCCATCTCTCCTCTGCCTCCCAAGTCCCGGCTGATCGGCTGGGTCTTCTTTGGTTGCCCTGCACAGGAGAACGGAGCTGGAAAGCAGGTTAGTGGGGTGGGGAAGGAATGGGGATTTTGCAGTATCCTTCCCCTGCCATGCCCACCAAGCCATGCCCACAAAACCGGTAGTAAAAAAAATTGAATCCCACTACTGGCCGGAAGTGCCGAAACGGGTCCATTTTTCGGCCTCCAAAGGCTGCGGAGGCTTCCCTCGAGGCCCCAGGAAGGCAAAAAAGGCCTCTCCCAGGCTCCAGAGGCTGAAAATGGACATTTTCAGTATTTCTGGAAGGCCTATTTTTGGGCTGCCGAGGCTGCCGAGGCTTCACTTGAGCCTCTAGGAGGATGGAAAAGGCCTCAAATGGGCCAAAAATCAGCTGGGAGGTGTGTCCATGTGCAGTGCAGATAAGGGGGAGGGGATGTTGCATGCTCATGCACGGGGGGGAAGCGCATTGCATTCTGGGTGTCTCACACGTGCGCATGCTTTTGGCACACCGCAACAAAATGGTTCGCCATCACTGCTCTAGAGAAGTGGTGACTAGCCTTTTTGGCACCGAGTGCCCAAAGCGCGCACGTGCACATCCCCAAAATGCAATATGTGCATGTTTCCCGTACATGCGCTCCACCCCCATGCATGGACACACATCCCCCGGAGTAAGTGCCTTGCCTCCCAGCACATGTATGCACATCCCCTGCTCATGCGCCCTGCTCCCCCCCCACATGGACAGCAGAGACCCAAAGACCAGCTGGCCGGCGGGAGGCGGGAGGTGCGAGTGCATGCACGGTGGCGCTGTGCTGGGACAACAGCTCTCATGGCCACAGAGAGGGCTCTGCGTGCAACCTCTGGCACGTGTGCCACAGGTTCAACATCACGTCTCTAGAGAATCATCCATTCCTCGTTGAAACAGGGATACAGGCCGAGTGTGCAAATAGCCTGAGTCGTGGAAACACCACCTCTTAGATTACTTACCTCCGTTTGGACATTTCCATGAACTGAACTGGACCATAACAAAAACCTGCTGATGGGATGATACCTCTGTCCTTTTGCTGCGCCAGTTCCTCCCTTCTTTCCTCTTACCGTGAAGGGAGAAAAACCCTTTAAGGAAGCCGCCGCAAGGTTTCTGCATGTGATCTGTCTAGATGTAACGGAGTTGGGCAGGTTTGGGGTTTCAGGGAAGACCTGAAGCATCTCTTCAGGGCTACTTGGCCAAGCAACAGGACTCCTGCACAATTAAGAGACAAATAGTCCCATTGTCTCTTAATTGTCTGATGACTGAGAATTTCTACAGACTTTTAGCTATACAATTTGGGACCAACATCAGAGGATGCTTGTCTGAAATGGTATAGAGTCTCCTGCTTGAGCTGGGGGCTGGACTAGAAGACCTCCATGGTCCCTTCCAGTTCTATTCTATTCTATTCTATTCCATTCCATTCCATTCCATTCCATTCCATTCCATTCCATTCCATTCCATTCCATATTTTCTGTTCTGTTATTTTCTGTTCTGTTTCATTCTATTCTATTCTAGTATTTATTCCATTCCATTCCATATTTTCTATTCTATTCTATATTCCATTCCATATTTTCTATTCTATTCTATATTCCATTCCATATTTTCTATTCTATTCTATTCTATATTCAATTCCATATTTTCTATTCTATTCTATTCTATTCTATTCTATTCTATTCTATTCTATTCTATTCTATTCTATTCTATTGTGGTTCCGTCGGTGCAATTCTGCTTTTAACCAGCCTGTGAAGCCCTTGGTGCAGCCCCCAACCACCCCGCTCTCTCTCTCTCTCTCACACACACACACACACACACACACACACAAACCCACCCCTCCCCACTCCGCTGTCCTTCAGCCTCTGAGTAAAATGTCACCAATGGGGTATGTAGATTGAAAGGCGAGTAATTGATCCCTTTGTGTGGAGGTTGCAATCTGCCGCAGAGGCATTTAAACCTCGTTTCCAGCCCTTTCCCCTGGCAAAATCCCCTCTCCCTCCTGAGCCGGCCATGCTGTTGAATTTATGAAGAGAGATGTTTTAGCGGAAAAATTCCCCAAGGTCTTCCTTTAGCCTTAAATCCCCAGGCTGTTCTCCAAGGGAGACCTGGAGACACCGAACATGCCAAAACGGCTTCCTTTTGCTTATGTATTAGCAATCTATTTTAGCTTTTTGACATCTCTCACACATAAAACCGTAAGAGAGAAATAAAATATCAGTCTCTGGGCGAAAATAAAGCTTTGCCTCCCTCCTGATCTATAGGATATAAAATAAAGCTGAGAGTTGGATAGTAGCTCTCCCTTATGCAAAGGCCGTTCTTCCACATACAAAGGGAATGAGGAAGGATGGCGCGTATTCTCTGGGTTTTGCTCTGTGGTCCCTTCTCCTTTATTCCTTGCCCCTTATTGTTCATTCTTTCCCTCCCTCCTTCCACCTTTTTTCTCAATCTGCTCTTTTGGGGGGGGGGGGTTTCTTTTTTTTTTTTTGTTTGTTGGTCAAGCATGTATAAGAAAGCACTTATAAATATGAACATAACATATAAACATATAAGTATAAACAGGTGTACATAATAAATGAGTACAATAAGACAGGGACAGTAGGCAGACCGGTGTGCTTACGCACGCCCCCACTTACAGACCTCTTAGGAATGGAGTGAGGTCCACAGCAGACAGATTAAGGTTAAAATTTGGGGGGTTTGAGGATGTGACAACAGAGCCAGGTGTTGCTTGAGACTTTCAAGAAGAGATTGGACTGCCATTTGTCAGAAATGGTGTAGGGTCTCCCGCTTGGGCAGCGGGCTGGACTAGATGACCTACAAGGTCCCTTCCAACTCCGATTAACTGTTATCTGTTATCAGTGCATTCCAGGCATTGACCACTCTGTTGCTGAAGTCGTATTTTCTGCAATCGAGTTTGGAGCTGTTTACATTGAGTTTGTATCTATCGTTTGCCCGTGTATTATTGCGGTGGAAGCTGAAGTAGACTTGTTGACAAGTAGGACGTTGTAGCAGATAATTTTGTGTACTAAGCTTAGATCAGACCATAGGCGGCGTAGTTCTAGTTGTCCAGGTCCAAAATTTTGAGCTTGGTGGCGTGGAGGACTCTTCTAGTGAAATACTTCTGGACCCACTCAGTTGTATTAATGTCTGTTATACAATGTGGATATTCCGGACGGATGAGCTGTATTCGAGAACTGGTTGGGCGAAGGTTTTATATGCCCTGGTTTGCAGTTCAGTGTTACCAGAGAAGAAGCTTCGCAAAATTAGGTTAAGAATTCTTAATGCTTTTTTGGCAGTGCTGTTTTTTTTTTTCCTTTCTTGTTTTTCTTGGGATTTTTTTTTAAGTAGTCCTCGATTTACGACGAGAATCAGGACCATGGTTATTAAGTCATTTACGGGAGTATGTCACTGGAGGTGGCTGCTGGACTAACTAGCTCAGGGAGGTCAAACTCAAGGCCCATGAGCCAGATCCGGCCTGCAGGGTACTTAGAACTGGCTGCCCTGGAAACAGTGAAGGCCCACGGTGCCTCTGCCAGTGAAAACGGAGCTCCGTTTTCGCTAGCAGAGGGTTGCAGGAGGCCGTTGCAGCCAAAAACGGAGCCCGGGAGTCCTTTTCTGCTGGCAGAATACTTGGGCTAGCACAGATGCCCCACCCCTGACATGAGTGACATCTAGTTGGCCACGCCCCCCCGACCCCTCCAAGGTCAAACCCAACCCTGATGCGACCTTCAATGAAATCAAGTTTGATACCCTTGCACTAGCTGGTCTCACTGTCCTCCCTCTTCTTCCTGCTCCCCCTCCTCCCCTCTTCTTAATTTCATATTATTCAGATTTCATTAACTTTGCATTCTTTCATATTCTTATCATGCTTATTTTTATAGTTTTTTCCCTTTGCTATATAGATAGACCTCGATTTACGGCCATTTGTTGAGGGATTGATCGGAGGTGCAACGGCACTGAAAAAAGTGACTTATGATCCTTTTTCACACTTACGGCCGTTTTTCACACTTATGACTGTTACAGCATCCCCATGGTCACTTGATCAAAATTTGGATGCTAAATGTTGGAAATGTAATCAGATACCGGGTTCTTACTATCATATGTGGTGGGCATGCTCTAAGGCAAAAAAAAAAGTTTGGATGAAAATACACATGTGGTTATAAAAAATGATAAAGCCAACCTATAGATTTAAAGCCAGAAATATTCTTGTAAGGGATAATACCAGACAACTATAATAAAGGGAATACATATTTAATATTACGTATTTTGACAGCAGCAAGAATTGTATTTGCACAATATTGGGAAAATGAGGAAACTAAGAGTCACTAAACAAAAAATTGTAAATCAAGGACTACCTGCATTGACCAGATATGGCATTCTTTTTTCATGCAAGGATCCATTTTACAGAAGTTCACAACCAAGGCAAATTATGCTTATGGTCAATGGTGGGATTCAAAAAAAATTTACTACTGGTTCTGTGGGCGTGGCTTGGTGGGTGTGGCAGAGGAAAGTTACTGCAAAATCCCCATTCCCTCCCCACCCCACTAACCTGCTTTCCAGTTCCGTTCTCCTGTGCAGGGAAACCAAAGGAGACCCAGCCCATCAGCTGTGGCTTGGGAGGCAGAGAATAGAGGGGCTTGGTGGGGCCAGTCAGAGGTGAGATTTGCCTGTTCTCTGGACTACTCAAAATTCCCGCTACCGGTTCTCCGGAACTGGTCAGAACCTACTAAATACCACCTCTGGTTGTGGTGGTTTTGCAGAAACACTCTCCCTTCCTTATGTTCATGTCGGCTGTTGTTTCCTTGCTCTGTTGACTCTTGATGCCACCAAAGCCTCTGTTGTTGTTCTTACTATTAAGTCTCACTCAGTTGATCAAAGTCTAGGTGGTTCCCAGCTAATGTTTCTCAGTTTATTGCAAACCATCCATTAAGCTATTTTTTTTTCCCCTTTCATGCATAGAGATCGGCATTCAAAGTATAACAGAGGAAGGAACTAGGCGAAAGTAAATAGACGTTTTGCATCGATTGTCAAATGAAAAACGAGGCCCATTTTTGGGTGGGGGTGGGGTGGAATAGGGTTTTTTTTTTAATCCAATGATTTAGTTTTCCAGTTCCTTTTTTCAGATCACTTCTGCGAAGTCTTGGTCCTTCTTCAAGACCTTGGCCACCCAAACACTAAAAAAAAAAGGTTGCCCCCAAAACCTCATCGTTAGCAGAAGCTATGGAGAAATATCTATATTTGCAATTTTTTCAGAATTTCACATCAGAACTTTCTGCAGTTTCTTTCTTCCCACTGATGCAAGAAAGCCTCCTAGAAAATATCCCATTGCTAAAGGGAACAGAGAGGTCGAGTGCTCCTTAACTACATTGTCCAGGATGGCTAAATTTGTCCAGACTGTCTTATGTTTACAAATTGAGTGAGGATAGTGGGACATTGCTTCAACTTTCCCTCTAGAAAAGCTTGTGTTTTTCTCTGTACGGGCTGCAAACAAACACCAAAAAATGTGCTAGACTTTTCTTCTTTTGGCATCTTCCTGCTCGGAGAAGGCATAGGGGGTGATAAATGTCACAGATTAATAGTGGCAGGAACTGGTAAGGAGTGGGGAGGGGGCGGTTTGTGAAAACATCACCCTGTGAAGTTGGTAGACTTCTAATGCACTTAAAAGGATATGCCCCGCAAAGGTATTCTCTGGTTTAAATTTCGGTTTTCTCTCTCAACAAAGGAGAATATTTGTCGCTCAGGGTTGACAGGAGGGGTCCTTGGTGCTCTCTGAGCTTGGTGGCTTTCTTGCAGACGTTTCATGACCCAACTAGGTAACATCATCAGTGCTAGCAAGTCCTTAATATAAATATAAACTGACAGCAAACAGCACTCCTTACTAGCACTGATGATGTTACCTAGCTGGGTCATGAAACGTCTGCAAGAAAACAACCAAGCTCAGAGAGCACCAAGGACCCACACAGTCCTTCCTCCTCCTCCTCCTCCTCCCCCCGTCTGCAATCCCCACTCCCTTCTAGCACTGATGATGTCACCTAGTTGGGTAATGAAACGTCTGCAAGAAAGCAACCAAGCTCAGAGAGCACTAAGGAGCTCTCATTTCAACCCCGAGATACAAATATTCTCCTTCATTGGAACGGATGATGTTACCTAGTTTGGATAATAAAACGTCTGCAGGAAAACAACCACAGAGCACCAAGGACCCCTTGTATCCTCTCTTCATTAGGATCTTACTTTGTCTGTTCTTGTTGGTCCTCTGAATAGATTAAAAGTAGTAAAAAGAAACAAAGAATAGAAGCAATAACGGATTTCAGCTATGTTGTAGGTCCTCGACTTACAACAGTTAAATTTAATGACCATTACAGCAGCACTGAACAAAAGTGAGTTATGTCTGTTTTTCACAAGACCATTGCAGCATCCCCGTGGTCATGTGATCAAAATTCAGACGCTTGGCAAGTGATTCATCTTTACCACCGTTGCCACGTTCCCTGGGGTCACATGATCCCCTTTTGCGACCGTCTGACCAGCAAAGTCAATGGGGAAGCCAGATTTACTTAATGACTCAAACAACTTGCAGCGATTTGCTTAACAACTGTGGCGAGAAAGGTCGTAAAATGGGGCAAAACAAACATTCCACTTAACAACAGAAACTTTGTGCTCGGTTGTGGTCGTAAGACGAGGACTATCTATATATGCCTTCACAATATCTAAATCCTCCACTTGTTTCATGGGCTGCATGTATTTTTGGGTATTGGTGCATGATGCTTTCAGGACCGTTCCTAGCTCACCTTAAGCCTGGTTCACTCCTTATTTAAATGCACACTGCGTTCGGGATAATTGTACCACATTTTCCTTACACACAAGGGTGGACCCTTGTAGACAAGTGTCCACCAATATTTCATTGCAAACCACACAGGGGAATCATTGCCTGTAAAGTGAACCGTATAGATTGGCTTCCGTGGCCTGTCTGCCTCTCGTGGTTGCTTTCCCACAAGATGAATCATCTACCTTTTAGCCAATGAAATCACATGAAAATTCAAAAATATTGTTCTCTCTAATAACTAGCCCAGATTTCCTAGGGAGGGAGATTTTTAAAAATCGTAGGCAGCCAGATTCAACTCTGGACTGAGATCAGTTGTGCTCAGTCTTCCTGTAATGTTTAGTAAGAATTTGACTATTTCTTCTCCCCTCCCTCCCTCCCTCTCCATCCTTCCTTCCCTCCCTCCCTATCTCCCTCTGTCTCTTCCTTTCACTCTCTGCCTCTTTCTGCCTCTTTCTTTCTCTCTCTGCCTCTCTACCTA
>NW_020769354.1:4365743-4380499 GCF_900518735.1 Pseudonaja textilis
CTTCCAACTTCCATTCTTTTCCTTTCTTTCTCCCTCTCTCTTCCTTCATTCCTTCCTTCCCCTTTATATTCCATTCCTTTCCCCTCCCATTTCCTTATTCCCACCCTTCCCTCTTTCCCTCTCTCCCCTTCCCCTCCATCCAGGTGTTTTGGTACCAAGTGTGCCGGCTGTGCGCAGGGCATCTCTCCGAGCGATTTGGTCCGGAGGGCCAGGAGCAAAGTCTTTCATTTGAACTGTTTCACTTGCATGATGTGCAACAAGCAACTGTCGACCGGCGAGGAACTGTATATCATCGACGAGAACAAATTTGTCTGCAAAGAAGATTATCTGAGCAACAGCAACTCTGCCAAAGAGAACAGTTTGCACTCAGGTGAGGCATTTTGCTTGGCCGGGAAGACCTTTACCCAAGCTGATTTCACTTTGCTTGATCCAAGGATGCGGGTTGGTAATCAAAGGCAGAAATTTGGTTTCAAACGTCTTACGGTGACAAAAAAAAAAAAAGAACTCAGCTTACGTTCTGGTGTTGGTGAAATCAAGCCCTAGTTTAGAAGAACTGACAAGGAGATTAGCTCAAGAAAAAGAAAAGTGTAGATTCCATTTTTTTTACCGAGATAAGTAGAACTCCCAGAGTTAGAGGCAGTCTATCTTGGAATATAGCAATAGCATTTAGACTTCTATACCACTTCACAGTGCTTTTACAGCCCTCTCTAAGCGGTTTACAGAGTCAGCCTCTTGCTCCCAACAATTTTGGGTCCTCATTTTACCGACCTTGGAAGGATGGAAGGCTGAATCAATCAATCTTGAGCCTGGTGAGATTTGAACTGCCAAATTGCAGGCAGCCAGCTGTCAGCAGAATTAGCCTGCAGTACTGCACTCTAACCACTGCGCCACTGTGGCTCATCTGTGATACTTGTGTGGACTTGCAGAAAGTTGACCCAGAGCCCAATGCTAGCATGCCTTTGGGACTTTGATTTTTTTCCCCTTTATCAGAGGAACAAGATTTTCAATCTGTTAGCGCAAAGCATGGTCTTTTCCAGACACAAACCCCTGGCCAATATTTATTTTGGTATCATTTGTATACAGCAATATTTCTCAGCCTTAGCAACTTTAAGAAGTCTGGACTTCAACTCCCAGAATTCCCCAGCCAGCATCACTTGAGGTCCAGACTTCTTAAAGCAATTTGGCATGTATATTCCTCTTGGCTTCTAGGTGCTCGCTAAGAAAGGATTTTTTGAAATGACCATCAGAGCTATTAGTATTTCCTATATTGTTATTAACACTCTCTGATGCTAAGGAGTTCTACTCCCCCTCCCCACCTGAAAATAAAACTCTTCCAAATGCAAAACACAAGCAGAGGAGAGGAGTTTCAGTTTCACAGCACCAAGCAGCCTTAGTACAGACAGTTGAGCTAAGCCATGCCCAGGCTCCTTGCTGTCTCCTTCTTGCTCACACAGCAAATACTGTTTCAGTTTCCAAACAGCCCTCAACTCTCTCTCACACTGACAGGATGCTAGCCAGATGAATACCGATGGATGCTGGTAGGCAGAGGCACAATTTTTTTCCCTGATTTTCCTCCCCAAAAACTAAACCCGACCACATAGTTTCATAGCGAAGCACGGGTATCGAGCTATATATATAGAGAGAGGTTTTTTCTTTGCATACAATACGTGCTTAACAGTGTACTGTCTAAGACATTCCTTTTCCTTTCTCAAATTAATGTACCATCCAAACACCACATCAAACAATGGAACAGCGCTGAGGGGTGGGATGCCTTTGCAAAGCTAGGAAAGCAAAAATAATTAACAAGTCACAGGAGAATGGAGGGAAAAGTCAGTGAAAATCATTGAATGAGAAGGGTTCGTTTCAGCTCCTGAATCCAATTTCCGGCTTGGAGCTGGAATGCAAGAGAAGGATTTTTATATTGAACAGACCTAAAGTTTGCATTGTATAATGGAGGACCAGAACTGGAGTTTTTCACAATATAGGAGATTATCGATATTTGTAGCTTAAAATGAAAGGGTCCTTGGCGCTCTTTGAGCATGGTTGTTTTCTTGCAGACATTACATTACCTGACTCGGTAACATCGTCAGTGCTAGTAGGAGTGGGGTTTGCTCTCATTTTATATTTTGTTGGCTTGCCCTGTCAGTGTGGGTGGAAATAGTTTTGGAGGTTCCTTGGTTGAACTGTTTACTGTTAGCTTGTTTGGGGTATCATTTACTTCTTGAGCATTGGTTAAATGTTAATTTTGGTATTAAACCATTGTTAGGCCAACAATCAAGAAGTAAACAATATCCCAGATAGGCTAACAGTAAACAGCCCAACCAAAGAACCTCCAAGGCTATTCCCACTCTTACTGACAGGACAAGCCACCAGAATATAAAACAAGAACAAATCCCACTCCCTCCCAACACTGATGAGGTTACCTAGTTTTAAGGTGACCAACTTTTTTCATAATGAAAAGGAGGACACAAATAAATTGAAGGAAAAAAATAAAGCCACTTGCGCGTGGCGCACTCTTGTGCACGGCACATTCTCTCAAAACAATTCTCCTCTGTCGAGTTCATACGCCTCATAATTGCGTCTCGCCACACTGTATCGAGCCTTGATGAATCGTCATGTCAAATATAAATACGTCACATCACACACAACGGATCGGATCGGCATTGATCAAATATGGGGATTTACAGATTAGTCTTCAAATATCAAAAAGGAGGACACATAGGAGGACACTTTTCGAGGGGGGACAGAACTTACAAAAGGAGGATTGTCCCCCCTAAAGGAGGACGATTGGTCACCTTACTAGTTTGGTAATGTAACGTCTGCAAGAAAACAACCAAGGACCCTCTATATCAGAGGTGTCAAACTTGAATTCATTGAGGGCCGCATCAGGATTGTGTTTAACCTTGGGGGACTGGGGTGGACATGTCGGGGGCGCCTGTGGTGGCCCGAGAATTCGCCAGTGGAAACGGGCTCCTGAGCTCCGTTTTCGGCTGTGATGGCCTCCTGCAACCTTCTGCAGGTGAAAACAAAGCTTGGGAAGGCCGCAGGCTCCATTTGCAACGGTTTCCTGCAACCCCCCGCCTGCAACCCTCCCGAGCTCCATTTTCACTGGCAGAGGCATCGCGGGCTGGTCCTTCGCTGTTTCCAGGGCAACCCCATGGGCCAGATCTAAGTGCCCCGCAGGCCGGATCCAGCCTTGAGTTTGACACCCCTGCTCTATATAGAAGATTATTTCACGAGAAAGAGAGAAAAAAAAGCAGAGGTTTTCCAAAAGGGAGGGAGAACATATCGGCATTTTATCACAACAAAATAGAACACGGAGTCCCACGGCAGGTTGTCGGACTAAGAAACTTTATGAAAAAGGCCGCAGCGTCTTTTGTGAGCTCCGTCTGAGGCATTCACCCGTCGAGCCAATCTATGCTTTGCATGAAATGAAACGCAGCTCACCGAAGCCGTTAATAAAAGTTGCCATTCAGAAAAGGTGCTGAGGGACCCTTGTTTCATCCAGTGTCAGAGCAGGGATGAGGTGTCCAGGCAATTGGTTCTTTTTGGATCCAGAGGGGGAAAAAACAACCATGCCAGGAAATAAGGGATTTTATTTTTAAGCTTTATTATTAGTTAAAAGCAGAGGTCTCCAAACTTGGCAACTTTAAGACTTGCGGACTTCAACTCCCAGAATTCTCCAGCCAGCAGAGCTTAAAGTTGCCAAGTTTGGGGACCCCTGGTTAAAAGCATAATATAAAAAGCATCCACACCAAGCAAGGTGATCCCCAAATCCCTCAACAAGCAGCCAGGAGCTCCTTCATGCGGGTGGTCCTTGACTTAAGACCACAATTGAGTCCAACATTGCTGTGGTTGAGCGAGACCTTTGTTAAGTGAGTTTTGCCCCATTTTACAACATTTACGGTCACCGTTGTTAAGGGAATTGCTGCAGTTGACAAGTTAGTCACATGGTTGTTAAGTGAACCTGGCTTCCCCATGGACTTTGCTTGACAGAAGGTCGCAAAAGGGGATCAGGTGACCCGAGGATGCTGCAACCGTCATAGATGTGAGTCAGCGGCCAAGCATCTGATCACTCAATCAAGGGGATGCTGCCAAGGTTGTAACTGTGAAAAACGGTCCTAAGTCACTCTTTTCGGTGCCATTGTAACTTTGAACGCTCACTAAACGAACGGTTATAAGTCGAGGACTACCTGTAACAACAGCACAATTTCTCAAGGATGGCCAATTTCCACAGCGCAGGTAGTCCTCGACTTACATCAGTCTCATTTAGTGATTGTTCCAAGTTATAACGGTGTTGTGGTTCACCAGCAGCAGGTGCAGACGGCAGCGGAATCGGACAGTGGGGAAGAACGAGGACCCGTCTGGGAGTCTGGAGAGGACTTGGACGAGGGTCCTGCATCTGATGCAGAGATGGGGCCAGGACCATCTGGGAGTGGGGTGCTGCCTCCGGAGCCTTCGGAGTCTGGGAGCAGCGAGGCAGAGGAACAAGGGGAGCCTGTTCCCAGTGCGTGTATGCACAGAGCTGCTAGAAGGCGAGAGCAGCTGAGACAAAAGGGGCGACTCGGGAGTAAGACTTGGAGGGGATGAACTATTGTAAGTCGAGGACTGGCTGTATTTTTTTTTTTTTTAATCTCACTTTCATTACTTTTTAAGTAACTGAAGCAAACACACCTAATTTCCCCCCTCCTGTTTTCCTCTACAACAGCCCTGTGAGGTGGGTTGGGCTGAGAGAGTTGAGTGACTGGTTCGAAGTCACCCAGCTGACTTTCGTGGACTAGAACTTACAGTCTCCTGGTGATTGACCAAAAGTCATCCATCTGGGTTTCGTGCCGAAGGCAGGACTAGAATTCACCATTTCCTGGTGATTGGCCCAAAGTTACCTAGCCAGCTTTCATGATTAAGGCAGGATTTGAACTCACTGTCTCCTAGTGATTTGGCCCAAAGTCATCTATCCGGGTTTCACAGAGAAGGCAAGACTAGAACTTCCAGTCTCCTGGCTTCTATATGGCGCCTTAACCACTAGAACAAAGTGGCTCTCCAAATAATTGTCTTCCACATCATCCTTGAAAATTATCTTTCAAATTAACACAGATGTTCCTAGATACAAACAGCATTATTTGAATGGAAGACTCCCAAATCAAGATTTTGCTAATCCATGAAAAAGATCAGGAGACAGTTAATACATTTGCAAGCTTGGAAGAGCAATAAAATTTGGTAGTGGATCTGAGAGAGTTTGAGACAGTGATTTCCAACCTTGGCAATTTCATTCTGGCAGGAGAATTCTGGGAGTTGAAGTCCACGTGTCACAGAACTGCCAAGGTTGGAAATCACTGCAAAGGCCTTAAGATTTAAGATTCTAAGTTTGATCTCTAATTTGGAGCACAAGAGGTGAATATCTAGAATTGACATCTTCCTGCTACCCCTCCTGCTTTCTGGAAAACTTCCCTAATAAATCACACACCTAATTCTAGCCACCATTTCTTTAACTTTCTAGCCACAAGGGCATTTTTTTTGCCAGGCATTTGAATTTCTCTGATTTTTAATTTTTTTTTTTTTGCAAGGACTTCATTTTCAATTCTTTTACATCACTGTGATGCTCCTATCTCATTTTAATCCTGCTCTCTTTGATATGCTG
This sequence comes from Pseudonaja textilis, assembly GCF_900518735.1. The sequence continues at coordinate 4,371,382 of NW_020769354.1, forward strand.
CATCTTTTTCACCAATGAGGATTTTTTTTAAATTCTATTTTTATTGTTTTTTAAAATAAAGTGCAGATTTTAAAATATTGCGCGCTGCCCTGAGGAAAAAAATATTTTTGAAGTGGGGGTGCGGGGGGAATGTTGGAGTGAATAAAATGTTGGAATGAATAAATGACTGGGAGTGATCACACATGAAATTCATATTTCCATCAAGAGAAGACACATTAAATTATGTTTAATTATTATATATAATAGAGTCCAACAAAACTGAATAAGGGAAACATATCTTTTATATATTATGTTAAATTACTATATATTTTTTATCAAGAAATGACACTTTACATTATAATATTAAATCCCAAATCTAGAATTTCATAAGCGCACAATAGCTACAATTGCTATTGTGGTACATTTATTCTTCATACTTATAGCCTCTTTCTGTTTTTTTATTCCCCCTCACCTACCTTAAGAGCTCAGGATGGCTTATCTGGGATATTCCATTTTATTCTGACAGTGAACCTATAACATAGATCAAGCAGTGATTTTAAAGCTCAAAAAGTGATTTGAACCCTTCTCTCTTTAATCCAGGAGAAGATGATTTAGACTTTTGGGAGATTCCTTGTTCTTATCCAAGAATCTCAAGAAGCCGTACCAAAAAAGAGAAGCTTTTAAGATGTGATATTTTCATACCAGGGATTTATTTTAGGGGACTGGAAGAGTTTAAATGCTTTCCACCCCAAATTCCTCTCCTGGTTTCTGGAAAGCTTTCTTCATTTCTTTTGTATAATTTAAGGATAAATTTAAAGATGCATCCTTATGTTAAAGATAAAGTGAGGATAAATCTAAGGATACATGGATACGTTAAGGAGATGAATGAGGGATAAATTGTGCGTGCGATTTCGTGACTATCACACCCCCAAACTGGGAAACCCTGTCGAACTATCACACATTCCTGATGAGCTGATCAGTAAATCCACATGTTCTCCCCAAATTTATCACCCTTATCACTTATCACCCTTTGCACTTACACCGTTATCAGTCGTTCAAAGGGATACCAGCAGTAAAAATAAAAACATTATCATAATAACAACGGCACCAATATCAACAACAATTCTCTCCGGCATGGGGATCGGGAGACCTGTGAGACATGATTAATTATTGTCAATGGTGTATCCTCATTTGCCTCTTTTTCCTTCTTGGAGTGGTTTTTTTTTTCCCATATTCATTTTGCATAAATTTAGGGACGTCTGAACTGGATTCCCTCCCCCAGCGTCCTGTAAATTGGATAACATAAAAAAACATTATTATATTATTGGTTTTTTTTTCATATTGTAAGCTTGATAGTGAGATGGGTGGTAGAGAAATGTAATTAATAAGTAAAATAGATCAATATACAACCATAATAGTGCAGAATGTATAAATAAAATAAACAATAAATAATAATAATGCTGAATTTAGAGCTGGGCCATGCTTAGAAAAAAGGTCAAGCTTTAGAATACTTTAACAGTTAGAACCATTCTTTGCATATTTAATTCTACAGGCATTAATTTGGAAGAAAATGTATCTGAAACGGAGAGAGATGCTTCAATATATGCACATACATACATACATACATACATGCATACATACATGTTATTCAGCTTTGTTCGGGTATTTTCCCACGTTGTTATAGTTGTGCTTTTAAAGTTGTAGCAACGTTTTGGCAGAATCTCATCTGCCATCATCAGGCTTCTGGATGGCAGATGAGATTCTGCCGAAACGTTGCTACAACTTTAAAAGCACAACTACAATGATGTGGGAAAATACCCGAACAAAGCTGAATAACATACATGTAAGTGCCCGCGAAAACTTAAGAAGATAGATAGATAGATAGATAGATAGATAGATGTAGATGTAGATGTAGATGTAGATGTAGATGTATATAGATATATAGATATATAGATATATATTCCATTTTGTCTTCTTGGCTGGGCTTTTCTTCATTCCCTTCTTCTCCATCTAAGTCATTTCTCAGTCTTCTGCACACTTTCCTTCTTGTCATTCACGGGGGGTTTCCCCCCTTCTCTCCTTTTCTCTTTGTAGTTGCCCCTTTCTTTGGCTTCCTTCTATGCATCACAGTTAGGAAAGAAAACTATTTTGTTATTTAGGAATGGAGAGGGGGTGAGTAGGGGGGGTGTTTAAATTGGAGAAAAGGCTGTAAGCTTTCTCGCGGATGAGAATCAAAGCTTCAGTGGCCCGGAAAGATTGACTGAATGTCAGACAAATATTTGAAGTGATGGGGTGGGTGTTGCTTGCCGAGTCTGATTTCAGCCGACTTGTTTGTTTCTTTCAGTTTGCTGCTGTGTGTATGTGTGTGTGTGTTAATAAAGTCACACCAGACGATGCAGATCACAAGGGTCGGGGAGATGTGCAACTCGCCATCCACACTTGCTTGTAAACTATGGGGTGGAGCAAGCCATGAGGTGTCTATGGGTCCCTTCCTTTTGGAAAAGCAGCACTGGGGGGGACTGAAAATTGGATTTCCATTTTTAAATGCCAGGGAGATCAGAGAAGGCAGACGGGCCAATGTGGATTTTGTTGGAAAATGTTTGGGGAGGAGGAGGGGGAAGCCAGGCGTTGGGTGACAGCGGTGAAGAAATTCATTCACAGGCCAGAGGCCGATGTTTGGCCAGGCAGACTTAACACAGAGGTGCCTGGGTCAGTTTCACACCCACGTGTCAGTGTGTACACGTGTAAAGTGTGAAGGCTTGTGGGGCGAGAGGAAGAAGAAGGAGGGCGACTTGGGAACCATTTTCACTCCCATGTGAGAAATTGTTAACACAATCCTTCTTCTCTTAAGTTAAAAAACAGAAAAATGGAGATGGAAGTTTAGGAAAGGAGGAATTTCTTTGTATAAAATCTAAGATATGGTCTGGCAGAGATCGCATTTTATTTTATTTTTTAATTATATTCGGTATTTATTTTTTTCGGCCTCTATGATTTTATAAATAATTCAAGCTGGAGAACATGACTTCTTCCTTTGACCTAGTTTGCTTACAACAACCCTGTGAATTGGGTTGGATTGAGAGAGAAGGACCAGCCCAAAATCACCCAGTCATGCCTAATGCAGGACTAGAATTCACCATCTCCTGGTGATTAGCCTAAAGTCACCCAGCCAGCTTTCATGGTTAGTTGAGACTAGAACTCACTGTCACCTAGAGTTTGGCTCAAAGTCACCCAGCCAGCTTTCATGCCTAATGCAGGTCTAGAATTCACCATCTCCTGGTGATTGGCCCAAAGTCACCCAGCCAGCTTTCATGGTTAGTTGAGACTAGAACTCACTGTCACCTAGAGTTTGGCTCAAAGTCACCCAGCCAGCTTTCATGCCTAATGCAGGACTAGAATTCACCATCTCCTGGTGATTGGCCCAAAGTCACCCAGCCAGCTTTCATGGTTAGTCGAGACTAGAACTCACTGTCTCCTGGTGTTTGGCCCAAAGTCATCCAGTCAGATTTCATGCCTAAGGCAGGACTAGAACTCATAATTTCCCAGTTTCCAGCCTGGTGTTTTAACCACTAGATCAAATTGGCTCTCTAAATAATCACGTGCTAGCAAATTCCATTGGCCTCCAGGAAAAATGCTTAAAATATATATTTAAGCAGAAATGATCCTTACATTTTCCTGAGGGAAAATCTCATGGGAATATTTGATGGGGTGTTTAGTATGGAAATGTATAGGATCCTCCCACATAACATCTTGTGTGGCTAGCTTGGAGCAAAACGTATTGCCATTCTCAAAGGCTGCTTGTCATCCAAGGCTGCAGGTCATCTCCAAAGTCCACCAAAGTTGGGTGGCCCATAAATTTAAGTCAAAACAAAAACAACATTTAAGTAATCAAATAAAACCTTGCTCTGAGGGGTCCTTGGTGCTCTCTGAGCTTGGTTGTTTTCTTGCAGACGTTTCATTACCCAACTAGGTAATGCCATCAGTACTAATGACCACAGAATTTATGTCGCTAATCAAAGTGGTTGTTCCACTGCTTTTAGCCAGCGGAGATCAGGGGGAAGCAGAGTCTTTCAGGATCTACCATGCTTAATGTTACTAAAGATCCACCAACCACTGCAAAATACAGGCGTGAGGATTTCAGAGTGAAATGGATGGTTCTTCTCAGAAGTTTAGTTCAGCTGTTGATTAAGATGGAGCCTCAAATCCAATATATTGACCCCAAAACGCTGCCTTGATTCCCTGTCACTAACTCTGTCCTCGTTCAAGCTTTTTCCCCCCGCTTATTTTAAGATGGGGCATCTCTCTGAACACATCGCTCTGACATAACTCGGGATCAGAAGCTCTTGGTGAATGATTTGCAGATTTCTAATTGCTGCCTCTGTAGTTTTTGACCGTGAGAGTTGCAATATCCGGGTTGGCCATCATGTGTGTAGACCAGGGGATCCCCAAACTTGGCAAAGTTAAGACTTGTGGACTTTAACTCCCAGAATTGCTGACTGAGGAATTCTGGGAGTTGAAGTCCACAAGTCTTAACGTTGCCAAATTTTGGGAGCCCCTGGTGTAGACTTTTAGCCATTCTGTTAGGACAGAACATTGCTTGGGGGCATACCACAGATCAGGGGTGTCAAACTTTATTTCATGGAAGGCTGTGTTAGGGTTGGGTTTGACCCCGTGTGTGTGTGTGTGTGTGTGTGTGTGTGTGGCCAGGGTGGTTGTGGCCAGCTTGATATCACTTGTGTTGGGGGCGTCTGTGGTGGCCTGGACGTCTGCCAGCAAAAATGGGCCCTTGCAAGCTTCATTTTCGGCTGCGACGGCCTCCTGCAACCCTACGCCAGTGAAAATGGAGCTTGGGAGCCTTGCAAGAGTAGTGGGATTCAAACAATTTTACTACCTGTTCTGTGGGCGTGGCTTGGTGGGCATGGCAGGGGAAGGTTACTGCAAAATCCCCATTCCTTCCCCACCCCACTAGCCTGCTTTCCAGCTCCGTACTCCTGTGCAGGGCAACCAAAGAAGATCCAGCCAATCAGCTGGGACTCGGGAGGCAGAGAATAGATGAGGGCGGGGCCAGTCAGAGGTGGGATTTGCTGGTTCTCCAAACTACTCAAAATTTCCACTACCGATTCTCCAGAACCTGCTGAATCCCACCTGTGCCTGCAGTGGCATCCTGCAAGGCTCTGGCAGAGGCACCTTGGACCAATCCTTTGCTGTTCCCAGAACCAGATCTAAGCAGCCAGCGGGCCTTGATTTTGACACCACCCACCATAGATCATGGTTAGCTTCCTTAGATATTGAATTATAACATCGATCCTATTGCGACTCTGTAGCCCCGTATTATGGTGATTTTTATCACGGCTTTACCTCACTTTAATATTTTATATTGTGCTGTCTACATATTATACAGGCACGCATATTTTTTTAAAATTTTATTTTTTTATTTTTATTGATTGGAATTTGTTAAACAAAAACAAGAATAAGAGAATACAAATACAATAATGGGGACGATAGGCACATAAGTTCACTAATGCACGCCCCCTCTACTCTGTATGTGTGTGCATCTCTGTGTGTGTGTATGTGTGTGTATATCAGAGGTGGTCTTCAGCAGGTTCTGACCAGTTCTGGAGAACCGGTAGTGGAAATTTTGAGTAGTTTGGAGAACCGGCCAATCCCACCTCTGACTGGCCCCGCCCCATCTATTCTCTGCCTCCCATTGAGTCCCAGATGATCGGCTGGATCTTCTTTTGTTGCCCTGCACAGGAGAACGGAGCTGGAAAGCAGGTTAGTGGGGTGGGGAGGGAATGGGGATTTTACAGTAACCTTCCCCTGCCACACCCACCAAGCCATGCCATGACCACCAAGCCACGCCCATAGAACTGGTAGCAAAAAAAATTGAATCCCACCACTGGCATATATGTATGTATGCGTGTGTGTGTGTGTGTAGATGGATGGATGGATGGATGGATGGATGGATGGATGGATAGATAGATAGATAGATAGATAGATAGATAGATAGATAGATATGTACGAGGGCTATCCACAAAATAGATTATGTTTTCATCTGTAGCAAGAAGGGGCGGAGCTAGCGCGGCCATCTTTGGTCTGTGCGTCCGCCGCTCAGTCTGCATCTAGTCGTGCTAGTGGGAGGTTCGTATCGTTGCCCGTTATTTCACAGCAAACGTTTGAAATGTGTGCTGCAATTGAAAATCCCGCGAGATACAGCTCTGATCTTGCTGTAGGGCGGATGAGGAAAAATCTCCCACTTGAAAGCATTCAGGACTTCTCGAGTGCGATTTGCTGTGTGTGGTCGGGCATTGTCATGCAAAAACAAAATTTTTGAGCTTAACTTTCCTCTATGCTTGTTCTGAATTGCTTTTCTTAGTTTTTGCAACGTTTCACAATAATTTCAATCAGTTTATGTTTTTTTGCAAACAAAAACCTTATCACTGATCGCACCTCACATCTTGCGGGATTTTCAATTGCAGCACACATTTCAAAGGTTTGCTGTGAAATAACGGGCAACGATACGAACCTCCCACTAGCACGACTAGATGCAGACTGAGCGACGGACGCACAGACCAAAGATGGCCGTGCTAGCTCCGCCCCTTCTTGCTACAGACGAAAACGTAATCTATTTTGTGGATAGCCCTCGTATATGCTGATGCTGTACATAAACTTATATTTGTGTTTGTATGTGTTTTATTAGTGTTGTGTATATCAATGATTGCATGGCCCTTGCAGCAGAACCTCTACCCCTTTGTTATGTATACCTCTGCTTCTTCCTCTTGTAGCTACAACCGGTAGCGACCCCAGCCTGTCCCCGGATTCGCAGGATCCCGGCCAGGATGACGCCAAGGATTTGGAAAGCGCCAATATCTCCGACAAGGAGGTGGGCAGCAATGAGAATGATGACCAAAACCTGGGGGCCAAACGGAGAGGGCCCCGCACCACCATCAAAGCCAAGCAACTGGAGACCCTCAAAGCCGCCTTCGCCGCCACTCCCAAACCCACTCGGCACATCCGTGAGCAGCTGGCGCAGGAGACCGGCCTCAACATGCGTGTCATCCAGGTAGGGTGGGGGAAAATGGCGGGAGGGCGGGACTGATATGGGGTAGCCAACCACGCGGTCCAGATCTTTTGAAGTTGGTTCAAGACTGGCTGGATTTCAGATTTGGGACTTCTAACAGCGGCTTGTATGATGGAAGACTTTCAGATCTTCACCCATCATTGGCGGAATTGATTGTTTGGAAACCTGGTTTTTGGGTTTGCTTTTTAAACATTTCTCGCACCCAGCTCCTTAAGGTCAAAAGCAGAATGAACGTTCAAAAAATAATTGCTGTCCTTAGAAAAGGAGTTTCATAGCAGCATCAACGCACTTAGAATCGTATCTAGTTTTAGTAATTCCTTTGCAAAAGATTCTCAGACTTTAAAGGTTTTTTTTCCAGTGGGAAGATACTGGATTAAATCTAGAGAGATCCAGGTTCAGTCCATTTCCTGCAGTGATTTATTTGATTGTGGTCACCAGGAGAGGGCAGGGATACATTGGGCTTTATTTTGGAGCTTTTATTTCTGTAAGATGCTCCAAGGTACCATGAGTGAGTTGGGCAGGTATATAAATAAATAAATAAATATATATATATTATATATATATAAAAGCGAAATACCATTCACACATCATCACAAAATCTCCAGAACTGTAAAGCCTACAAACTTGAAATTTGGCACATATGTTCCTCTTGGCTTCTAGGTGCTCACTAAGAAAGGATTTTTCAAAATGACCATCAGAGCATTACTATTTCCTATATTATTATTATTAACAGGCTCTGATGCTAAGGAGTTCTACTTCCCCTCCCCACCTGAAAAGAAATCTGTTCCAAATGCAAAATGCAAGCAGAGGAGTTTCAGTTTCAGAGCACCAAGCAGCTTTAGAACAGAACAGTTGAGCTGAGCCACGCCCAGGCTCCTTGTTGTCTCCTTCTTGCTCATACAGCAAATACTGTTTCAGTTTCCAAACAGCCCTCAACTCTCTCACACACTGACAGGACGCTAGCCAGATGAATACCGATGGATGCTGGTAGGCAGAGGCAGAATTTCCCCCCCTTATTTTCCTCCCCCAAAACTAAGCCCAACCACATAGTTTCGTAGCAAAGCACAGGTATCGAGCTAGTTTTTTTATTAAATAAATAAATTGAAGAAATAACCTCAATCAACCTATCCCAGGCTACTGCCCCGGCTTATTTTTGTGAGGAAAAGATGCAGGGATAAAGCCAGTTTGGTCTAGTGGTTAAGGCACCAGGCTAGAAAGCAGGAGACTATGAGTTCAAGTCCTGTGAAAGCTGGTTGTGTGACTTTTGACCAATCATCAAGAGACTGTGAGTTCTAATCCTACCTTAGCCATGAAAATGGACTGGGAGGCTTTGTACTATTTACTCTCTCTCAGCCCACATCAAAGGGTTGTTGTGGGGAAAATGAGAGGCGGAAAGTGTGTTGGATATGTTCACTGCCTTGAGTTATTGGTGAAAATAATAAAAGTCAAGAGACAAACAAATAAATATTTGCCTATAAAGGCAAATATTTGCCTATAATTTGCCTATATTTGCCTTGGGCTCTTAGAGAAAATAAGTTTAATACGTCAGAGATAGGATTACTAATTTTATTAGAACAAAATGAATATACAGGCAGTCCTCAACATACGATCACAAGGGAGTCTAAAATTTCTGTTGTTAAGTGAGACATTTGCTAAGTGAGTTTTGCCCCATTCTACGACCTTTCCTGCCACAGTGGTTAAGTGAATCACTGTCGTTGATAAGTTAGTAACCTGGTCATTAAGTGAGTCTGGCTTCCCCATTGACTTCGCTTGTCAAAAGGTCGCAAAAGAGAATCACGTGACCTTGGGGATGCTGCAACCGTCATAAATAGGAATCAGTTGCCAAGCCTCTGAATTTTGATGACATGATGGTCAGGACGCTGCAATGGTCGTAAGTGTGAAAAATGGTGATAAGCCACTTGTTTCAATGTCTTAAAGTAACTGAATAACAGTCACTAAATAAACTGTTGTAAGTTGAGGAAGATAGGCAGATAGATAATGATATAGATAGATAAGATAGATAGATAGATAGATAGATAGATAGATAGATAGATAGATAGA
>NW_020769354.1:4380509-4402394 GCF_900518735.1 Pseudonaja textilis
AGATAGATAGATAGATAGATAGATAGATAGATAGATAGATAGATAGATAGATAGATAGAGATAGATAGATGATAGATGATAGATAATAGATAATGATATAGATAGATAGATAGATAGATAGATAGATAGATAGATAGATAGATAGACACAGACAGATAGATGTATATATGTGTATATACAGATATACAGATGGTTTTCAGCTTTGTTTGGGTATTTTCCCACATCATGTGTATTGAATTTGTCTGTACACAAGCCTGATTATGGCAGATGAGATTCTGCGGAAATGTTACTACAACTTTAAAAGCACAACTATAATGACGTGGGAAAATACCCGAACAAAGCTGAATACCATACATGTAAATACCCGCGAAACTTAAGAAAACAGATATATAGATGTATATACTTTTTTTAGTGCCGTTGTAACTTTCAACGGTCACTAAACTAATTGCTGTAAGTCAAGGACTACCTGTATGCCCACTTTCAGTTCTGCGGTTTTAAGTATCGGGGCATAAGTAAAAACCATATTTCCCTTAGCAGTTCTTAAAAGTAGATAAATACAACCTCAGAGGAACTATAACGCCTGGCATGTTGCACCACCTCATCATTTATCTTACGAAAGGAAAGCCAAAATGGAGAAGCCGTGCGTGCAAAACTTAAGTACACCTTCACTGCTTCCATAGGTATGAAGCAGCACCCAGGTGCTGCTAATCAAGTGCCCTTGGTCAATTAATCATCAGCAGGTGTGACTACCTCTAATAAAAGCTGAAGTTCGGAGTTTGCACCGGAATTTCCAGGAGGGCCGTTTTTCACCCTCCCAAAGGTCTGGAGGCCTCCCCCGGGCCTCTTGGAGGGCGAAAATGGCCTCCCCCCAGTGTTGGAAGCAATTGAAGAGGCTGGGTGTCAGGTGTCCCAGTAACGATGATGAATTATTGTGTCTCAGAGTTGGCTACTTGTCCGGATTTCAGCAGTTACCCACATTTAAATCATGAGTCTCGAGCCAAACTTCCAAAACTTAAGAAGGACTTATTGAGAGTTAACATACCGGTACTGCCTGGATGTATCGTAATTCATATTCACCAATGGGACACATCCATAGCTAAGAGTCATCAATCATGCTCTCCAGTTAGAATTTTGCATGGCAGAAACTTCAGTCACCTAGTTCCTATCTTTGAAAACATTTATGGAATGCAGTTTCGGTTTTGCAACTACATGCTGCACTGCTCCCCCCTCCCTTTCTGTTGGCAACTCTAAAAACACCAGAGAAATATTTTAGGAGTTGACACCCGGCCTCTGGAGCCCCTCCAGAAGCTGGAAACAGGCCAGCTTCTGGCCTTCCGGAAGGCTGTTCCCCCTGCCCCCCGGAGCCTCTGCGTAGATCCTGCACTTACCTGCACTGTGTGGAGACTCCGGGAAGGGGAGGGGTGGGGAGGGGTGGGCGGGGCCAGCCAGTTGGTTGAAATACTAGATGAAAACTTAACATCCGGTTTGCCTGAACCAGTCCAATCCAGTAAAATCCCCCCCTGCCCATGACTAGGGGATTCTGGGAGTTCAAGGCCACACATCTTCAAGATTGAGAAACACTGTTTTAGCCTATTGACGTTTGTAGATGTAGGTTACCTGTTCCACTTGTACTACTATCAATTGGTAATATGCATTTAAGTGTGATTTAGATACAGACTAACAGAGTTGGAAGGGGTCTTGTGGGTCATCTAGTCCAACCCAAGGCAGGCCCAGCAGTGAGGTTCTAGTTTGGGGTTGTAGGGAAACGATTGAGTCAACGTTGGATCAGAAAAGATGAGTTTTGAGAGACAAGGAGCAGATAGTCCATTTTTGCTCTTCCAGAAGGGACTCCAGAAACAGGCTCCCATTGTCTGAGGTGAGAATGATACGATTTGTAAGGCAATATAGGTGGAAGGCACCTGGTTGGAGAAGGTTCCTTCATGAGCCGTGACGGCACAGTGGTTAGAGTACAGTACTGCAGGCTGCTTCTGCTGACGGCTGGCTGACTGCAATTTGGCAGTTCGAATCTCACCAGGCCCAAGGCTGACTCAGCCTTCCATCCTATCGAGATGGGTAAAATGAGGACCCAGGTTGTTGTGGGGGCAATGGGCTGACTCTGTAAACTGCTTAGAGAGCGCTGTAAAGCACCATGAAGTGGTATGTAAATCTAACTGCCATTGCTATTGCCATGAAGTTTCGGTCAGTTGGAAAGAAGAACGAATTATCCTATTTAAGTTTAAAGTATGTGCATAGTCCTTAAAACCAGAATAGCAGAGGTGGAAGGGACCTTGGAGGTCTTCTAGTCCAGCCCCCTGCTCAAGCCATTCTGGGCAAATGGCTGTCCAATCTCTTCTTAAAAACCACCTGTGATGGAGCACCCACAACTTCTGGAGGCAAACTGTTCCACTGGTTGATTGTTCTCACTGTCAGGAAATTTTCACCTTAGTTCTAGTTGGAAAAAGTCTTCAATCTGAAAAATCAGTGAAGCTTTGCCATTTCAGTAGTCACAAAAACGTCTTGAGATATTAAACTATAGCCCCATCCCGTAATTTATAAACTCAAGTCATTATGCTCATTAATTCAAATTTGGCTCTATTTTCTCTTATCTTGCACATCCAACTTCTTTGGAATATAATTTCATCCTTTTCTTTGATAGTATTGCAAATTCTAAACATGAACAGCATGAGGGATATGTTTGCATGCAGCACCATGTGGCATATTTTTTTAGTCATTTCTATACTTGGAATATTCCTTCCAATATTTTAAGAAAACGAATCGATTTGGTTTGATTTAATGCTAGGTGAATTTTCTACAAATTATTATCTCTCCACTCAAACCATCTCACAATGTTGCCATTGTGGGGAAAATAGGAGCATCAGGTATGTACGTTGCCTTGAGCTTACCCAAAATAAAGGCTGGGAATGTTTTTAAAAAATAAATAATTTAAGGCAGAGGGATTCATTCATTTCTCCATTCTGGTAAGACAATGGGATTTCTTTTAAAATGGCTCTTAGAAAACCACATGCCAATACTATCTCACAACTTAAATTAGTGTCTAATCAAAGGAATTATTAAGTTGGACACAGGCAATACTCTGTGCCTTATTTATTTAATCTTGAGTTTGTATTTATTGTTTGCTCTTGTGTTGTTACGGTTGAAGCTGAAGTATTCATTGACAGGTAGGACATTGCAATGTATGATTTTATATACTATACTTAGATCGGACTAAAGGAGGCGTAGTTCTAGGTTTTCTAGATCTAGAATGTATTCAATTTATATGTTGCTCACCTGGCCACTGCGTAACTGGCTTAAAATAAAATAAAAATGACAATGTAAAACATTAAAAGCACAACTAAACATTAAAATGAACAACGATGGCTAACAAATACACACGGAACAAATATACAATGGGATGGAAGAATAATGCTTGCCTGGCTATAATTTACTTACTTATTTAAATTCTCCTACAGTAATTGTTGCAAGTTTTAATTTGAGCTTGTATATTCAAAAATATCTGTGCTAAGGGGATATGAATGAAAAGAAGCTTAATCAAAAGAAGGACTAGGCATGACATGATAGCAGTGTTCCGATATCTCAGGGGCTGCCACAAAGCACCTTAGCCATGAAAGGCAACTGGATGACTTTGGGCCAATCACTAGGAAATGGAGAGTTCTAGTCCTGCCTTAGCCATACAAGTTAACTGGGTGATTTTGAGTCTCTCTCAGCCCAACCCACCTCAGAGGGCTGGGGTTGTGAGAAGAATAGGCGGAGGGAGGGATATTAGGTGTGTTTGCTGCCTTAAGGTATTTGCAAAAATAATAAAGATGGAATATAAATAAACAAATAAAAAGGCAAGGGCTACAAATCTGTATTTATGATTTCCAGATACGTTGCTTCCTGCAAAGCTTCCAGAGCATTTAAGATTGCAGTTTCCACCAATCCCAGCTCCCATTGGGATGATGGGACCTGTAGTTCAAACTGTCAGGAAAGGGGCATTAGGCTGGAGGAGATGTAGCCAAAACTGAACTAAATTCATTTTGCTTCCTCCCCCCCTCCCCCACACCTCCGATTCCATATTCCAGCTGCAAACACCTCTAGGTGAGCATTAGCCGTGCCTCCCTGGCCCTTAAATTGGCTTTAATAATGATGATTGTAACCTAGGGGGATACAACGGCGTGGAAAACATCTGTCGGGAGATCCTCCAAGTGGGAGCAGATGCTTTGAAGCAGAAGGTGTCTGCTCAGCTCAATACGGGATCTGATTTGGATCAGGTAGCAAGTGATGGGAACTTCGCTCAACCTGGAAAGCAGCCACCTGGTCAAATAATCCCTGGGAAAAAAAAAAGGAAACAATTTTGTTTGCAGATGAGAAATAATTGACTTCTGTTGTTTGACATGCAACCTGCAGACTCCCCGTAGAAGAGGTGCCAGATGGAAGGCTTGTCTTTTTGCTCTAAGTCATAACAGTTTGTTTGGTTTTGGTTTGGTGTGTGTAGGTGTGAGGGGAATCCCACACTCCTGCCATTTGTTTTGCAAACTACGATTAAAGCAAACCATGCCGCAGGTGAACACACAACGCTGGCAAAGACGGAAGAAGAGTTCTGACATTCTTTATATATATATATATATATATATATATATATATATATATATTAAGAAAACAAATATTATATATATATATATATTGGTTTTTAAAACAAACATAAACCAAGAAAACATAAAAACATCAAATCATCTTCCATATATGTCCATACAGTGTGCCGGTTGGTTTACAAATTGTTTTGTGCTTCCATTTCATAGTCTTCAATTATAATTACATTGTATATAATCTCGTATTTTCAATCAATATATTAAATACATTAATATCATTATTAATCAATCATTTGACTATACTTTTATTCATTCATGTTTTCCAAAATGATCATATTTTACTTAATTTGTTTTATAACAATTCGTATCATCGTCCCTGATCTATCCTAGAATCATTTTGTAGATATAATTAGAAAAGAATACATCTTTATATATTTATTATTTTCTAAAAGTCTACATATTTCATTACTATATTTTATTGTCTAAGCATTGATAGAAAAGATCCCAAATTTTATAAAATTGTTTATCATCTTGTTCTCTAATTTCAAATGTCAATCTACTCATTTCAGCACATTCCAATATTTTCTTAATGATTTCCTCCTCTGATGGTGTTTTCTCATTTTTCCAGTTTTTAGCAAATACAATCCTAGCCGCTGTTAACACATTTACAATCAGGTATTTCAAGTCTTTACTATATATTTCAGGTAAAATTCCCAATAAAAATATTTCTGGTTTCAAATCTATATGCTTTTTTGTCATTTTTTCCAACCACATGTGGATTTTAGTCCAGCATTTTTTAGCATCCGCACAAGTCCACCATATATGGTAATATGAGCCAGGTATCTGATGACATTTCCAACATTTTTCGGATTTATTCTTGAACATTCTTGCTATTCTTGTAGGGGAAAAGTGCCACCTGTAAAACATCTTATATAAATTTTCTTTATATGCTGTTGACATTGTCATTTTATAATTTTGAGACCACAATTTTTGCCATTTCTCAAGATCAATCCCATATCCAAAATTCTTTCCCCAAGTAATCATAGTTTCTTTAACTTGTTCCTCTTCTAGTTTAATTTCTAATAAATATCCATAGAATTTTTTTATCACCTTTTCATCAGTACCTGTCAAGATCTTATCTAAGTCAGTCAGTTTATCATTGAAACCTTCTGTTTTAGAATCTTTATCATACCTTGAATGTATTTGCGCATATGAAAACCAATTCATCTTTATACCTTGTCCCTCTAGTTTTTGTATAGATTTAAGTTCACCCTTTTCATTCAATATTTCACCATATCTAACTGTTTGTTCCTTCTTGTATATTATAGGATAAGAAAATGCTTCAATAGTCGATAGCCAGACTGGAATTTTCAAATAACATTGTCTTTTAATCTTCTCCCAATTTAACCACAGAGACTCCCGTATATAATGTCTTCTAAAGTACCCCTGTGTTTTAGTTCCTTTATACCATAAAAAAGCATGCCACCCCAACAACAGATCATGTTATCCATTCCTTAACCCACATCAAATTTGTAGCTTGGTAATACAACTCCCAATTAGGCAAACCAAATCCTCCTCTTATTCTAGCATCTTGCAAAAAGATGTTCTGACATTCTTAATGCCCGCCCCCCCCTCCCCCCATCAGCACCGAAAGGAATTTTGGAAAATGTTGCTCGTTACTGGTTCTCTTTTCTCATTCTGGAA
Organism: Pseudonaja textilis; assembly: GCF_900518735.1. Next base: position 4,386,803 of record NW_020769354.1, read on the forward strand.
AGGATTAACAGAGTGGGAAGGGATCTTGTAGGTCATCTAGTCCAACCCCCTGCCCAGGTAGGAGACACTACACCATTTCTGACAAATGGCAGTCCAGTTTCTTCTTGAAAGCCTCCAGTGATGAAGCTCCCACAACTTCCGAGGGCAACTTCTATTCCATTGGTTGATTGTTCTGTCAGAAAATTTCTCCTTATTTCCAGGTTGAATCTCTCCTTGATCACTTTCCATCTATTATTCCTTGTCTGGCCTTCAGGTGCTTTAGAAAATAGCTTGACCCCCTCCTCTCTGTGGCAGCCCCTCAAATATTGGAAGACCGCTATCATGTCTCCCCTGGTCCTTCTCTTCACTAGACTAGCCATGCCCAGTTCCTGCAACCATCCTTTGTATGTTTTAGCCTCCAGTCCCCTAATCATTCTGGTTGCTCTTCTCTGCACTTCTTCTAGAGTCTCAACATCTTTTTATAGTGTTATGACCAAAACTGGATGTGCAGTACTCTAGGTGTGGACTTACTAAGGCTTTACAGAGTGGTATTAGTACCTCCCTTGGTCTTGATTGTATCCCTCTATTTATGCAATTTAGGATTGCACTGGCTTTTTGGGCTGCCACCACACACTGTTGGCTGGTTGTCCACTAAAACTCCAAGATCCAGGAGTACAGATAGTCCTTGACTTATAACAGTTCATTTAGTGACCGTTCAAAGTTACAATGGCACTGAAAAAAGTGACTTATGACTTTAGAATTCAAACAAACCAGCATTTCCTGAATAACGTGCCAGACTTAACAATTGTCGGTAAGAAAGTATGGATAGTGGATATGGCAGTAGCTGGAGACAGCAGAAGAGAAGAGAAGGAACTGAAGTTAATAAAACATAAAAACTTGCAAACAAAACCTTCTTTTGTCTTTGCCAAAAGAAAGCGGAGGGTAGTACCAATACAGGTAGTCTTTGACTTACAACTGGTTAGTAACCGTTCACGGTTACAACAGAAGTGAAAAAAAGTGACACAACCGTTTTTCACACTTATAACTGTTGCAGCGTCCCCATGGTCACAGGATCAAAATTCAGATACTTGGCAATTGACTCATACTTATGACAATTGCAGAGATCATGTGATCCCCTTTTGCGACCTCCCGATAAACAAAGTCAATGGGGAAGCCAGATTCACTTCACCAAGCCTGAAGAAGCTTCTTGGATGAGAAGCGAAATGTCTTCAAAGAAAGTCCAGAAAGTCCAGTTGCCTCTTGAAAAAAAAAAAAAGCACTTTTAGGACCACCATGACCTGGAGGACTGAGCATCTCCATAAACTGCGTTACCAACTTAACGATGGCAGTGAGTCACTTAATAATTGTGGCAGGAAAGGTCGCAAAATGAGCAAAACTCACTTAAGCAATGTCTCACTTAACAACAGGAATGTTGTGCTCAATTGTGGTTGTAAGTCGAGGACTCCCTGTAGTTACCGTGAGATTTTCGGGAGTTCTAAAGAGACAAGAAGGATTAACTCTGTGGCTGCACAAGACCATAAGCCTTAAGAACAAAGCGAGAATTGAGAAGGCAGCAACCGACAGCAAGGGTCACCTCTGCAAAGAAGCTGAAGAAATAGGGGATAACCTGGTTACGTGCTGCAAGAAGATCACACAGACTGACTACAGACAACGGCATGACAAAGTAGCAACAATGGTGTGTTGGAAGGTAACTTCAGAAATAGAAATAACAGAATAACAGAGTTGGAATCTCCAGTCTACAGTACAGTCCCTTCAGCAGTTCCAAGAAGGCTTCACACTCATTTGCACCCTGAGAACACAGATAAACCTCCAAGTGGCCACAACGGCTCTCTAAAAAGGATGCAAATGACCGGCTGTCTGCAAGGAGTATAAACCCTTCCATTCCCCACCATCCAGTCAGAGCTGAAGAAGCTTCTTGGATGAGAAGTGAAACGTCTTCAAAGAAAAAAAAAAAACAGAAACTCCAGTAGCCTACTGAAAAAGCACCTTTGGGACAACCATGACCTGGATGACTGAGAATCTCCATAGACAACAGAGTTGGAGGAGGACCTTGGAGGTCTTCTAGTCCAACCCTTTGCTCAAGCAGGTGACTTTCTATCATTTCAGGCAGGTGATTGTCCAATCTCTTTAGCAGCAGCCAAAAAAGCTAATGCAATCCTAAATTGCATTAACAGAGGGATACAATCGAGATCAAGTGAGGTACTAATACCACTCTATGAAGCCTTAGTAAAATCACAGCTAGAATACGGCATCCAGTTTTGGTCACTACACTATAAAAAAGATTTTGAGACTTTAGAAAAAGTGTGGAGAAGAGCAACCAAGATGATTAGGGGACTGGAGACTAAGGCTTTTGAAGAACGGTTACAGGAACTGGGCTTGGCAAGTCTAGTAAAGAGAAGGACCAAGGGAAGCAGGATAGCAGTCTTCCAATATTTGAGGAGCTGCCACAGAGAGGAGGAAAGGGTCAAGCTATTTTCCAAAGCGTCTATAGGCCAGACAAGGAATAATGGATGGAAACTGAACAAGGAGAGATTCAACCGGAAATAAGGAGAAACTTTCTGACAGCGAGAACAATCAATCAATGGACCAGGGGTTGCCCTCGTAAGTTGTGGGAACGCCATCACTTGAGACCTTCAATAAGAGATTGGACTTCCATCTGTCAGAAATGGTATAGGGTCTCCTGCTTGGGCAGGGGGTTGGACTAGATGACCTACAAGGTACCTTCCAACTCTGATTTTCTGTTATCTGTTATCTTAAAAAACTCCAGTGATGGAGCAGCCTCTGAAGGTCTGCAAGAAATACTATTTGCCTGCAAGCAAGAACTGATGGGACCATAAAATAGAGAAAGTAATAGAGAAAAAAGTGTTCTGGGACTTTAGAATTCAAATAAACCGGCCCTTGCCGCAAAACGTGCCAGACTTCACAATCGCTGGTAGGAAAGAAAATAAAGTTTGGATAGTGGATGTGGCAGTAGCTGGAGACAGCAGAATAAGAAGAGAAGGAACTGAAGATACTAAAACATAAAAACCTGCAAATAAAATCTTCTTTCGACTTTGCCAAAAGAAAACAGGGATGGTATGAATATTGGTAGTCCTCGACTTACAACCGTTCAATTAGTGACTGTTCAAAATTTCAACAGTATCAGAAATGTGACATGACCATTTTTCACAGTTACGACCTTTGCAGCATCCCTATGGTCATGCGATGAACATTGAGAGGCTAGTCAACTGGTTCATAGTTATGACCATTGCTGTGACCCAGGATCAACCAGGTTGCTAATGTATTAACTGCCGTGATTCACTTAACAACTGAGGCAAAGAAAGTCCTAAAATGGGGCAAAACTCACTTAACAAATGTCTCACTTAGCAACAGAAGTTCAGGAGTTCATTGTGATCATAACTCAAGGACTACCTGTAGTCATAATTGCCTTGGGTGAAATCCAGCACGGCTGTCTCCCTAAGTTTGCCCAAATTCACGTTCTTTGCATCGATGATATCATTTAACCACCTCCATCCTCTCCCGTCCCCTTCTCCTTTCTCCTTCCATCTAGGAGCCTGGTGACCAGAAGACCTGACTCTCTTAAACCTCCATCTTCTGGAATGCCATAAAGAGCCAAGATATGTAGAATAATAGAAAATGGACCTTGGAGGTCTAGTCCAAACCCCTGCTCAAGGAAAAAAATCTCTATATCATTTCAGACAAATGTTTGCTCAATCTCTTCATAAACACCTCCAGTGTTGGAGCATTCACAACTTCTGGAGGCAAAGTCGTTCCACTGATTAATTGTTCTAACTGTCAGGAAATTTCTCCTTAGTTCTAGGCTGGATCTCTCCTTGATTAGTTTCCACCCGTTGCTTCTTGTCCTGCCCTCAGGTGCTTTGGAGAATAGCTTGACTCCCTCTTCTTTGGGGCAGCCCCTGAGATGTTGGAAGACTGCTATCATGTCATCCCTAACCCTTCCTTTCCTACCCCATTCGAGCAACCGTTCTTCATACGTTTTAGCCTCCAGTCCCCTAACCATCTTGGTTGCTCTTCTCTGCACTCTTACTAGACTCTCAACATTTTTTTATTTTGTGGCAACCAAAACCAGATGCAGAATTCCAAAAGTGGTCTTACCAAGATATTATAAAGTGGTATTCACACTTCCCATGAACTTGATTCTTTCTTTCTTTTTTTTTTTACTTTAAAAAGCTTTTATTGAAATTAAAATGTTAAAATACAAATGTATCTATGAAAAGGAAAATGAGTCGGTCCAATTCACCATCGTTCTCTGACCGTACAAAAACAAATCTTGGCTATATTCATACATTCCAAACGTTGATTCATTTCAACAGGTTCTCATCAATCATATACTTACATATACAACATGACTTGCAACTTGGAACAATTGGTATCAATGGATAGACATTAAAAATACGGAAGGTATAGGTCAAAAATAAGTTTTGTGTTTTTTTTACTTTTTTTAATCTTGATTCTTTCTATCCCTCTTTCCTATCCCTAGAATTGTGTTGGCTTTTTTGGCAGCTACAGCCCCTGCCTGGCTCACCTTTAACTAGGAGCCCTGGTGGGGTTGTAGCCTGCAGATGGTGGTGTTAGCATCACAGGAGGTGGTTTTTCGTTGAGAGGGGAGCCACTTTTATTGTTTTTTTGCTTTTTTTCATGATGCATGCATTTATGCCATTGTTGCGAGCTGCTCAATTCGTGTTTTTTTAATATAGGCAGACCTAAAGTACCAATAAAAGAGAATACAGTGCTTGTAGCTCAGGGTTGAAATGAGGGGTCCCTGGTGCTCTCTGAGCCTGGTTATTTCCTTGCAGACGTTTCATTACGCAAACTGGGTAACATTATCATTGCTAGCAAGGAGTGGAGTTTTCTCTCCGTTTATACAGGTAGTCCTCAACTTACAATGCTTCGTTTAGTGACCGTTCAAAGTTAGAACAGCCCTGAAAGTGGCTTAGGACCATTTTTCACACTAACGACTGTTGCAGGAGCCCCATGATCACATGAGTAAAATTTGGATGCTTGGCAACTGACTCATATTTATGACGTTTCCAGTGTCCCCGGGTCATGTGATTGCCTTTTGCATCCTTCTGACAAGCAAAGTCAATGGAATGGAATGGAACAGAATGGAGAATAGAATAGAATAGAATAGAATAGAATAGAATAGAATAGAATAGAATAGAATAGAATAGAATAGAATAGAACAGCACAGCACAGCACAGCACAGCACAGAATAGAATAGAATCACAGAGTTGGAAGGGACCTTGGAGGTCTTCTAGTCCAACCCCCTGCTCAGGCAGGAGACCCTATATCATTTCAGACAAATGGCTGTCCAATCTCTTCTTAAAAACTCCCAGTGTTGGAGCTTTCACAATTTCTAGAGGCAATTTGTTCCACCAGTTAATTGTTCTAACTGTCAAGAAATTTCTCCTTAGTTCTAAGTTGCTTCTCTCCTTGATTAGTTTTCACCCATTGCTTCTCGTCCTGCCTTCAAGTGTTGGGAGAATATCTTGACTCCCTCCTCCTTTGGGGCAGCCCCTGAGATATTGGAACACTGCTATCATGTCACCCCTAGTCTTTCTTTTCATCAGACTAGAAATACCCAGTTCCACCGTTCTTCATATGTTTTAGCCTCCAGTCCCCTAATCATTTTGGTTGCTCTTCTCTGCATTCTTTCTAGAGTCTCAACATCTTTTTTACATCATGGCGACCAAAACTGGATGCAGTTTTCAATGGGAAAGCCAGATTCACTTAACAACCATGTTACTAACTTAACAACCATAGTGATTCAGTTAACAACTGTGGCAAGAAAGGTCGTAAAATGGGGCAAAAGTCACTTAACAAATGTCTCACTTAGCAACAGAAATGTTAGGTTCAATCATAAGTTGAGGGCTACCTGTATTCTAGTGGCTTTCCCTGACAGTGTTGGTGGGAGTGGTCTTAAGGTCTTTGCTATTTCAGTCTATTATTTATTTAAATGTTTTTATTACCTTTATTAAAACTGCTGGGATGAATTTGCCAGCCACTATCACCTTCCAGGTACGATGCAATTTTAATTGGATCCAGAAACTCTTGTATATACTGTATTGCACAGAGGTGGCAACTTGAAGGATTTGGATTGCCTGGGTCTTTTCATAACATAATGACAGGATTGGAAGGAACTTGGAGGTCTTCTAGTCCAACCCCCTATTTAAAACAGGAGACCCTAAACCATTCTGGACAAATGCCTCTCCATTCTCTTCTTTAAAAATTTACAGTGTTGGAGCCCCCACAATTTCTGGAGGCAAGTTCTTCCACTGGTTAATTGTTCTAGCGGTCAGGAAATTTCTCCTTAGTTCTAAGTTGCTTCTCTCCTTGATTAGTTTCCATCTGTTGCTTCTTATTCTTCCCTCAGGTGCTTTGGAGACCAGCTTGCCTTCCTCTTCTTTGTGGCAGCCCCTGAGATATCGGAACACTGCTATCATGTCACCCCCTACTCCTTCTTTTCATCAAACTAGACCAGCGGTCTCCAAACTTAGCAGCTTTAAGATTTATGGACTTTAACTCCCAGAATTCCTCAGCTAGTTATGCTGGCGGGGTAATTCTGGGAGTTGAAGTCCACAAGTCTTAAAATTGCCAAGTCTGTAGCCTCCTGAACCAGACATACTCAATTCCAGCAACCATTCTTTATATGTTTTAGCCTCCAGTCCCCTAATCATCTTTATTGCTCTTCTCTGCACTCTTTCTAGACTCTCAACACCTTTTTTACTATCATAGCAACCAAAACTGGATGCAGTATTCCAAATGTGGCCTTACCAAGGCATTATAAAGTGGTATTAAGTTCACATGATCATGTTTTTATCCCTCTGTAGATATTTGGTTGTTGAAGAGTGCTGGCTGGTTCAGTTTGTGCTCACAGACTTATTCAGCATGTACCACAGGGAGGGGGGGAACTAGGTCTGCACCAAAAAGACAAGTGGCATCCTGTGGCATCAGCCGTGGCCTTCTCTCATCACCAGTGTCGCCTGGTGCTCATGTGTTGCATTGGGGAAAGTCTGGTAGTGGCTGGATTTACGTGATCATATGAAATGCTGTTATATTCCTAGCAAAGTGATACCTATTTATCTATTTGCATGCCACATGCTTTCAAACTGCTAGGTGGGTGCAAAATTGAGGCAAGTGACAGGAGTTCACTCGGCCATGCGTTGTTAGGACTCGAACTACTGGAGCTGAGACCAACTCTAGCATCTTTGAGCCACTGAACCAATCGCATCTCTTTAAAGATGGTTATGAGAAGCTGTATAAATTCCTAGGCAATCTATGATGAAGGCTTAAATGTTCTGCCTCAGGACTATTGTAAATTCCATGGGTCTTAGAACATAGAATAACAGAGTTGCAAGGGACCTTGGAGGTCATCTAATCCAACCTCTTGCTCAAGCAGGAGAGCCTCTACCATTTCAGACAAATGACTGTCCTATCTCTTCTTGAAGGCCTCCAATGATGGCGCATCCATGACTTCTGAACGTAAGCCCATTCCACTGATTGACTGTTCTCTTTAATTGGGTTTGCTTAATACGGATTGGAGTGTTCATGGTTGACATTAGTAAACCTGATAAAGAGTCTTTCTCAAATGGCTTGTACAATAGTAGAAGTACCCAAAGGTGTTTTTTTCAAAAGACAACTGGACTTTCTTTGTTTTTCCTTGAAGACGTTTTGCTTCTTATCCAAGAAGCTTCTTCAGTTCTGACTGAATGGTGGAGAGAAATGGAAGGATTTATACTCCTTGCAATCCTCTGGTCATGATGGAAGAATAGAAATCCTTCCATTCTCCACCATTCAGGTTGGCTGATGTCCACTGCTCCTGATTTTTCTCTGCCCTACATGTTCTTGGATCAACTGAAGCAGGCAGTTTCTCCTCCTCATCACTGACTGGCTGCAGCTATATGCTTTCCCCACCTGAAGCCTCAGGGCTGTCCGGTTGCAGCTGTGCTTCAGCCACACACCCCTCAGATGGCTGCTTGAACCCATTGACCAACTCTCCTCCAGAGGTGCTCGGAACTACTTCATCTTCCTCCGAGCTGACATCTGGGGAGATAACTGGGGAAGCATCTGTATGGCAGTCATCACATGTGACTGCGTATTACCACATTTTTTTTTGCCAAAACCAGTGTGTATTTCTGGTTTTTGGTCCATAGTGAACAATTGTTTAATGACTTCAGTGGTCACTGAACAACCACCATTAAAGTTTGTAAAGTTAGGTTGGCCATGTGAGTGACCTGTTTTGTGACCAGTGTGACTTACGACCTAATGACTGCAGCAGTGACTTCACAACCACTCTAAAAAGAATTTTGTATTTCCCCTGAAACCCCAAAACAATAAAAGAGGAAGAATAAAAAAGGTCATAAAACCGAGTTGGTCATATGGGGTGACCTGTTTAATGACCACGGTAATGGGTCCATTATAGTCATAAATTGAGGACTACCTGTACAAGTAATCCTCAACTTACAACAGTTCATTTAGTGACCATTCAAAGTTACAACATAACTGAAAAAAGTGACTTATGACCATTTTTCACACTTACAACCACTGCAGCCTCCCTATGATCATGTGACCAAAATTTGGATGCTTGGAAGTTCATTCGTATCTATGAGGGTTGCAGTGTCCCAGGATCATGTGATCACTTTTTGTGACCTTCTGACAAGTACAATCAATGGGGAAGCCACTTAACTACCATGTTAATAACTTAAGCACTGCAGTGATTAAGTTAACAACTGTGGCAAGATAAGTTGTAAAATGGGGCAAAATCCACTTAAGAGCAGTTTCACTTAGTAACAGAAATGTTGGGCTCCATTGTGGTTGTTAGGAATGATAGTCACCTAACAGTTGGGTTGGCAATATGTAAACCAGGATAGTCATTTAATACTGTATCTTTAAGAGAATGCTGTAATTGTGATTGGCTGAGGTTCCTCCAACAGCCATAAGATAGAGCCAGAAACCTGGTTTCTCTTTCTTTGCATTTCCTGTTCTACCGTTTTGCCTGATCGTTGTTCTGCTTGGATTGCTGTGAGTCTTGCAACTGTTAGCAAACTCCGTTTACTGAACTCTGTTTATGATACTTGACTTCATTTTTGGATTATCTCTGGACTGATACTAACTGCTTTAACTGTGTATGATTTGGACTGTTTGTTGGACTTTGTTCACCCGTTTACTGGAAGTAAAACCTACATGTTATTCAACATCACTCTCACTACGTTTCCCTGAGTGCACTGATTCTCCTAATGGGGAATACCTCAACAGTGGTCATAAGTTGATTACTCGTCGATAGATTATTATTTTTTCCCCACGATGATCTGATGCTAACCTGGTTCTTTTGGTCTTCCAAAGGAATCCTCATTGTTACCATAACTGAGTCCATTCACTTTGCTGCTGCTCATCTTCTTCTCTAGTTTCCTTGCACCTTTCTGTGTGTTATGTACGGGGGGGGGGAGGGGGAGAGATTTTCCAATTTTGTAGAAGATTGTCAAGTGACCGGAGTAATAAGGTTGCGTTCTGCCCTTGTGAATTTGACAGAAACTCCATCGGCTGACATCTAGAAATGAAGCAGATCTCCCCAGCTTGGGAGCCAGCTTAATTGCATCTCAATATCAGTTGTTAAAAGTAAAATTATTGTGATTGGCTGGCCTGGCAACCTGAAAGATGCTGTTGTGTGAACACAATAATTACTATGTGTGAATATGTTAGGCTGCTGGGTGTGGAATTCAGCCTTGGGGGGTTAGGTTTAATTTGAAATGTGACTCTTGTTCCTCTCTATGGTTGCCTTCTCTTTATGAGACAGGCCCTGAATGTCACCACAATACAGCACAAGGGGAGAAGATTTGTGTCACACCATCCTTAAAGGCACAGGCACTCGGCCAGAACACCAGGGGCAATTCAGATTTTAAGCCGTCCTCATGCTCTCTTTTGCTATCTCTCTTGTTATGTATGCTGTCAGGTGGTGTTTCATCCGGAAAAAAATAGGAAAAACGGAGCAGCTGAAAATATACAGAGAGAGAGAGACAGAGAGAGAAGAGAGGAGAAAAAGAGAGAGAGGAGAGAAAGGAAGGAAGAGAGAGGGGGGAGAGAAAGAGAGAGAGGAGAGAGAGAAGAGAAAAAGAGAAGAAAGAGAAAGAGAGAGAAGGAGAGAAAGAGAGAAGAGGGGAGAGAAGAGAAAGAGAGAGGAGAGAAGGAGAGAAAGGAGAGAGAGAGAAAAGGGGAAGAGAAGAGAAAGAAGAGAGGAGAGAAAGAGAGAGAGGAGAGAGAGGGGAGAGGAGAGAAAGAGAGAGGAGAGAAAGAGAGAGGGGAGAGAGAGAGAAGAGAAAAAGAGAAGAAAGAGAAAGAGAGAGGAGCGAAAGAGAGAAAGGAGAGAGAGAGAGAAGGGGGAAATAAGAGAAAGAGAGAGGAGAGAAAGAGAGAGGAGAGAGAGAGGAGAGAGAGAGAAGAGGAAAAGAAGAAAGAGAAAGAGAGGAGAGAAAGAGGAAGGAGAGAGAGAGAAGAGGGGGAGAGAAGAGAAACAGAAGACAAAGAGAGAGAGGAGAGAAAGAGACAGAGGAGGGAGAGAGAGAGGAGAGAGAGAAGAGGGGGGAGAGAGGGGAGAGAGAAAAAGAGAGGAAAGAGAAAGAGAGGAGAGAAAGAGAGAAATAGAGAGAGAGAGAGAGAGAAGGGGGAGAGGAGAGAAAGAGAGACAGAGGGGAGAGCGAGAGGAGAGAGAGAAGAGAAAAAGAGAGGAAAGTGAGGAGACTTAGAGGGAGCAAATGTTCCCAAAGCCCAGTTATGGACAATATATTTCTTTTATTTTTCCCATTTCACTGAAATTAATAGCAAAATGGTCCTTTTAGGCTAAAAGAGCATGCAAAATCCACAGGAATCCAATGTGTAGCTTAGCCCAAACCACTTTAAATTCTCTCTCCCAGCCTTTGTTACAAAAGTCTAGCAAAATTACCCTGTGTTTCTTACGGTATATAGGGAGGTATTTTTATACATAAAATATATTAGAAAGTTTTCCCTCAATGTATTTGGAATGTTCATTCCAAATCTTTACTGCTGTTCACCCTAAAAATATTAAAGCGGGGAAGAAGAGGAGAAGGGGAAGGAGAAGAAAGAAGAAAGAAAGGAGGAGAAAGGGAAGGAGAAGGAAACTGTTTTTTAAAAATCCAGAATAAAATACTGCCCAACGTTGCATTATGCTATTTTTTTCCCCCTCCCTCTCTTTTCCTTTGCTGTCCCTCAACATTTGGGGAAGCTACTAGTTCCCTCGAAGGCTAAAATGGGTAGGAGGAACAAGCAGTGATTTTCAATGGCTGCTCCTATTTATTTTATTTACTTTCAATTGATATAGCTGCCCGCCTCGAAACCATGGCTTCTGGGAAGCTAAAAAGGTTAATAACATTTGTAACATTGATTAATGGTTATAACAGTTCATAGCCAACGTAAATAAGAATGTAATAAATACTTAAGCAGCAGCTGAGATGAAACCTCCAAAGGCACCAAATCAGTATCCATTTCAGGAGCTCTGTTGTGGAGTTTGGCCACCATGCATGGTGCCATAGCTAAGTCTTCAAGGCCTCGTGAAAAGGCCAATAGAGTTCACCTCATCTCTAGAGGAGGATGCTCCCAAGGACGTGTGTGTGAATTTAACTACAGGTAGTCCTCAACTTACAACAGTTTGTTTAGTGACCGTTCGAAGTTACAACAGCACTGAGAAAAAGTGACTTAATGGCCATTTTTATGACCATTGCACTATCCCTATCCCTATGTGACTTACCTTCGGATAATTGACAACTGACTCACATTTATGACTGCTGCAGTTAGCAAGCAATGTTAACGGGGAAACCAGGTTCACCGAACAGCCGTGCTACTAATTTAAGAACTGCAGGGATTCGCTTAACAAATGTGGCAAGAAAAGTCGCAAAATGGAGCAAAACTCACTTAACAAATTTCTCAGCAACATAAATTGTGGGCTCCATTGTGGTTGTAAGTCGAGGACTGCCTGTACTTCAGGCAGGCAGGGCTGTTTGGAAAATAAAACAATATTGTCTGCTTAGAATCATTGGAAAATACAAGACTTGCATAAATACCTACGAAAGGTGATCTTATCGGTCTTAATTAGACTCTCCCAAACAGATTTATTAGAGCTTTGCTTGGCCTAAAAATAAATAAAATGGATGCACTTGAATATGGCCCTTGGTTACCTTTTCATTGCCACAGCTGGAAGAGGCTGAAAGAAGCTGCCTCTGTCAGTCGAGGAATTGAGAGCCCTACTATTGTGTGAATTTTCTGTCTTCTGCACAGTAGTGGATTTTTAAGCTGTGCAGATGCAGATAGATAAACTTAACAAGACGTCCAAAACGAATTTTTGCTTTTAATTGACTTTCACTTTATCTAGTGTATCTGGACTAGAGAATTTGGGGTGAATAGAATAGAATAGAATAGAATAGAATAGAATAGAATAGAATACTTTATTGGCCAAGTGTGATTGGACACACAAGGAAGTTGTCTTGGTGCAAATACTCTCAGTATACATAACAGAAAAGATACATGCATCAAGAATTAAGAATCATAGCGTACAACACTTAATGTTAGTCATAGGGTACAATCAACAATCAAATCATACTAGGAAACAGTCAATATAAATCGGAAGGATACAAGTGAAAAAAGTTACAGTCCTACAATCACACGTGGGAGGGGATGGGTGATATGGAGTGATGAGAAGATTAACAGTAATAGTAGTGTACACTTTGTAAATAGTTGAACAGTGTTGAGGGAATTATTTGTTTAGCAGAGTGATGGCTTTCGGGGAAAAACTATTCTTGTGTCTAGTTGTTCTGGTGTGCAGTGCCCTATAGCATCGTTCTGAGGGTAGGAGTTGAAACAGTTTATATCCGGGATGTGAGGGGTCTGTAGATATTTCCACAGCCCTCTTTTTGACTCATGCAGGATACAGGTCCTTGATGGAAGGCAGGCTGGTAGGAACTTTGATGAAGAGATGCTATAGCAGGGGTATCTCAAGGCCCTTGGGTCGGATCTGGACTGTGGGGTCCTTAAATCTTGCCCGCGGAGCCAGCCTGGAAATAGCAAAGGACCAGCCACGGTGCCTCTGCAAGTCAAAATGGCGCACAGGGGGCCACATGTAGACTCCACACACCATTTTTGGCCTTGATGGCCTCCTGCAGCACTCTGCTGGCCAAAATGAGGCACAAGGGGCCCCCGCACTCCATTTTGACCAGCAGGGCGATGCAGGAGAGTGTCTAGGCCGAAAATGGGGAACGGGGGCCTCATATGCCCCCCGTGCCCCATTTTGGCCTGTAGGGTGCTGCAGGAGGAGTCCATCCCATCTCCCCCCCCACCTCCCAGCTGGCTCGTGGAGAACTACAATGCTGATCCAGCCCACAAAGGAATCCAGTTTGACACCCCTGTTTTATAGCTTTCAAAATTGTATTGTGTTTTTTATTTATTTCTTTGTATCTCGCCTTCCTTAATTTTAAAAACACCGGCAGTCTTCCAATTACAACTGAGACCAAAATTTCTATGGCTAAGTGAAACAGCTGTTAAGTGACTTTATCCCATTTTACGACCTTTCTTGCACACAGTTGTTAAGTGAATCGCTGCGGTTGTTAAGTTAGGAATACAGCTGGAAACTGAACCTGGTTTCCCCAAATGAGTTTGCTTGTCAGAAGGCCGCAAAAAGGAGAATCACGTGACCACGAGTATGCTGCAATGGTCATAAGTATGAAAGACAGTCATAAGATATGTTTTCAATCCATTTGTAACTTTGAATGGTCAGTGAATGAGTAAATTGAGGACTACCTGTAACTGTTGTGGTTAGCTGGCAGCAGGTACGGACAGCTAAGGAGAGCCAGGACTCAGATGAGGGGCCAGGACCATTAGGGAGTGGACTGCTGCCTTCAGAGATTGTGGAGGCTGGCAGCAGCGATGAGGAGGTTCCCGAGGAGCCTGTGCCAAGTGTGCATGCACGAAGGATTGCACAGAGGAAAGAGCAGCTGCAGCAGCACAGGCGACTCGGGAGTAAGGCTGCAAGGTAATGGCCCCTCCTTCAAGATGATAAAAGCCAGCTGTGAATCAGACGTTCTTTGGAGGAAGCAAAAAATGTTTTGAAACTCCAGGCTTGTGGACATTGCGGTATCTTAATTGGTATTTGAAGACTCTTGTGTTGTGAAATATTTCTTATCTGTGATTCTTGGCAGCCTCGCACAGTTTTGGCGAGGTTTGTGCTTATCAAAGTTAATTAGTTAATTAACTGGGGATTTGTAAGACTCATTAAAAGGTTTCTGTTCCCTTTGGTTATTGTTTGTTTTATTGGAAAATGGTTTGGGTCACAACAGTAACTCAAAGCGGTGAACATATCCAAAACACACCTTCCTCCACTCCTACTTGAACAGCGGGCTGGACTAGAAGACCTCCAAGGTCCCTTCCAACCTGTTATTGTTATCTCCTTTGTTATCTCCTAGTTTCCTTCACAACAACAATGAAGCTGGCTTAGCACAGGTAAATTGCAAGCTATGGGAGAGAAAGAATTATTTGGAATCAAGGCAAAAACTGAAAATTGACAGGCAAATGTGATTATTCAAAACTGGCGGGTTTTTTTTTTATATCAGAGGGGAAAGAGGAATTTGGCTGCCAGCTGACTGAGGGGAATGTTAGAAGCCCCTCGGGGACTCAGGCCTGTTAATCCAATCTGATTGGTCTGTTAATCCAATTTGGCTGTGTTAAGGAGCTACATCAACTCCAATTCCTCCCTTGGCTATGGAGAAAACCCAAGAGAAAGCAGTAAGATCTGTGCCCCCAAAACAAGGAGCCGTTTCTGCTGCTCCTACGGACACCTTTTTTTTAAAAAAAAACAAAAAACAAAAAAGCTATTGCAATGTTTAAAAGAGAAATGCAGAAAAATCTCTACACCAATTCTTAAAAAGTAATGGGCAACAAATCAAAAATGACTTGATGACAGGTAATCAATCAAGTCTCCAACCAATTAGTCAATTATCCACATCAATAAATATTATTGTTATGGTTGTGACACAGTCAGCCAGATGCTCAGATTATATTTGGCATTTTTATCTACCTAGTGAGTTCTTCCCAAGTTCCTAGGATAGGGCAGATGTTGAAATGTTGTGGTGCTAACAGTGTCGCTGCAGGATGTAAGCCGTTCTCAGTAAAGCTGCCATTTGCAATTGACAGATGGAGGTTTTGTCAATGTTGGTGGTGCTCAGGTGGTGTTCCAGATGTTTTGGGATGGCGCCCAAGGTGCCTACCGCTGTTGGTATTCTCTTTGCTTCTTTTTTCGCCACAGCCATTCTATTGGGGGGGGGAGGGCTTTATATTACACTTCATTGCAAAGTCGTCCAGATGTTTAGACTGGACTTGGCGTTTTTATCCAGCTGGGATAAAACCTGTGATAGGCAGATGTTGTTGTTTCACGATATTAATGGTTTTGTTGTAAGATGTAAGCTGTTCATTATTATTGTTATGGCTGGAAATGGTTTGCACTGTTTTTGAAGCCATCATCACTATTTTTATTATGCTGATTATATTTTTATCCCATTCTCTCTCTCTCTCTCTC
>NW_020769354.1:4405213-4425013 GCF_900518735.1 Pseudonaja textilis
TTTCTTTCTTTCTTTCTTTCTTTCTTTCTTTCTTTCTTTCTTTCTTTCTTTCTTTCTTCCTTCCTTCCTTCCTTCCTTCCTTCCTTCCTTCCTTCCTTCCTTCCTTAATATAACTCTATATTGGTGACAGGAAGGGCACCCAGCCAGTAAACACTCAGCTCCATTCGGTTGCCCAGACTCCATCCTGCAAGGGATTATGGGGTCATGTAAAGAAGATGATTCTACAGGATTCTCCTTGTCTTACAATTGGTTGCTTCACAGCTGTTGAAAGTTATGATCATGGCCTTGAAAAAATGACTTACAATCCACATTCAAAGTTCTGGCATCCTGCCCCCCCCCACTTCCCATCATCGCATGACCACATTTTGATCATTCGGCAAACATTGGCGTTGCCCAGCAGTTGCATGACCACAATTTAAGACATTTTCACTGGAACCCGCTGATTATTTCCATTAAGTGGTATGCAGTTTGCTTGCACACAAGTAGAGGTGGCAGATCAGGGTTAAACCTGGCTAAGTTTGGGGTGGAGATGTAGCATACAATCTATTTAGCACTTTGGCAGATTTATTCTCATTTTATTGATTGATGGATTCCATTTATATGCCACCCATCTCATTCTACAAAGTGACAAATTTATGGTGCTGTGGGATGTGGAATTGCAAATATGGAGAAGTGTGCAGTGCCACTATAGGTAGATTATATTCAAATCCTCTTTATAATCATGGTGTTTACTCTCTCTCATTCTCTCTCTCTCAAAATTTCTGTACTTATAAATCTGCAGAACATGTAACTATAACGTGATCAGCAACTGCATTATAATTTAGACTGAAAATACAGAATAACAGAGCTGGAAGGGACCTTGGAGGTCTTCTAGTCTAACCCCCTGCTCAAGTAGGAGTTACTATACCATTCCAGACAAATAGTTATCTAACATTTTCTTAAAAACCTCCAGTGTTGGAGCATTCACAACTTCTGGAGGCAAGTCATTCCACTGATTAATTGTTGCCAGGAATATTTCTCCTTACTTCTAAGGTTGCTTCTCTTCTCATCCACGGCTCCTTGTCCTGCCTTCAGGGGCTTTGGGGAATAGGTTGACTCCCTCTTCTTTGCCATAGCCCCTCAGATATTGGTTGACTGATATCATGTCACCCCTAGACCTTCTTTTCATTAAAGTAGACAATAGCCAATTCCTGCACCTGCTCTTTGTAGAAAAACAGAAGCCTGTTTTGGGGGCAATTCAGTGGGAATGAATGGGAGACCCGTTTTATTCCCGTTTTTTAATTAGCAAGGAGCCTGATTTGAATTCTGCATTTGAATTCTGAATTCTCTCGAAAGAAAGACATCAATCAGCCCAGCACTCAAGAAAAGATGTTGCCTTACGTTCTTAAGTGCTCTGCTCTCCCAGTTAGATCAGATGGAGTCCCCCATGAGAAAATGTCAGGAAATGTGGAAGCTTTTTGCGGGCTCTTACAGGAGGGAGAACAACTTACGTACATAAACTGGATTGGAGTAAAATATCTGCAGCAACCCCTACGAAGCTGGTTAGTTTTGCACCCAGTGCTAGACAGCCTGAAAGGTTTGTGTATGGTTTATCTTCTTGTTACACAAGTTTATCTTGTGTAACCCAGAAAATCGGCTTAATCATGGAAACCCATGTGTATTGCATCCCAGATTGATAACAGAATCAGGAGTCCGTTCAGATAAAAAAATCCACTGATACCCCACCATCCTTAGAAACATACCAGTCTATTAGAACAAAAATATTCCTAATTTTTGAGCTCTAAGAATTCCAGCAGATGAACTATTTTACTTCCAAAACCAATATATCTCCAAAGCGAACATTTCTTTAATATGGGTTGTTAACATTTCAAACGCTTTTAAAGACCAACTGAGGAGATTATTTGTAGTTCAGGATTGATGTGTGTGTGTGTGTGTGTGTGTGTGTGTGTGTGTTGCTCCTTGAGCTTGGTTGTTTCTTGAAGTTACCCAACTAGGTAACATCATCAGTGCTAGAATGGAGTGGGATTTATGCTCTGTTCATATACAGATAGTCCTTGAATTAATTCATTTAGTAACCATTCAAAGGTACAACAGCACTGAAAAAAGTGTGACGGTTTCTCATTCTTATGATCACTGTAGCATCCCCGTGGTCACGTGATCAAAATTCGGACGCTTGACAACTGACATGTATTTATGACAGTTGCAGTGTTCCTGGGTCATGTGATCACCTTTTTCGACACTGCGACAAACAAATTCAATGGGGAAGCCAGATTCACTTAACAACCGTGTTGATAACTTAAGAACTGTAGTGATTCACTTAACAACCATGGCAAGAAAGTTGTAAAATGAGAAAAAAACTGACGTAACAAATGCCTCACTTATCAACAAAAACTTTTTTTTGGCTCAATTGTGGTCATAGGTCTACCTGTACAGATGGATTGCCCTATCAGAATTGGCTGGAGTGTTCTGAGAGGCTTATTTATTTATTTAGTGAATTTATATTGCCCCCTATTCGCCCATGACAAGGTGGTTTACAGAATATAAAACCTCATATAAAAACAATAAAAGTAATAAAAGAAGAGTCGTATAATAATCTATATGTATAAAAGTGAAAAAGCACTCACACATCATCAAAAATCTCCAGAACCTTAAAGCCTACAAACTTGAAATTTGGCACGAAATTTGGCTTCTAGGTGCTCACTAAGAAAGGATTTTTCCAAACGACCATCAGAGCATTAGTATTTCTTATACAGTAATTAACATGCTCTGATGCTAAGGAGTTCTACTCCACCTCCCCACCTGAAAAGAAATCTCTCCCAAAAGCAGTGGAGAGGAGCTTCAGTTTTAGTTTCACAGCACCAAGCAGCTTTAGTGCAGAACAATTGAGCTAAGCCACGCCCAAGCTCCTTGCTGTCTCCTTCTTGCTCACACAGCAAATACTGTTTCAGTTTCCAAACAGCCCTCAACTCTCTCACACACTGACAGGACGCTAGCCAGATGTATACCAATGGATGATGGTAGGCAGAGGCAGAATTTTGTTCCCCTTGTTTTCCTCCCCCAAAACTAAGCCCAACCACATAGTTTTGTAGCGAAGCACGGGTATCAAGCTACCAGTAGTAAATTAATGTAATTAAGATTCCTCAATTGGTGTATTGTTTACTGCTTTTAAAATGAGTTGCTTCCGAGCGCCGTCCTTGCTTTTCTTCATACCTCTTTCCAAGAATCCAAAAGATTGGATTGCCATTTGTCAGAAATAGTGTAGGGTCTCCCGCTTGGGCGGGGGGTTGGACTAGATGGCCTACAAGATCCCTTCCAACTCTGATTATCTGTTATCTGTTAAGAACTTTTGATCCTTCTTTACTGAAGAAAACTCGAAAAGCTGCAAGGAGAGAATTCTAGCAGCTGCAGTGCTGTAGAAACCTCCTTACAGAAATAACAATTTCGAACCTCTCATTCTTGCAATCGTGTGCTTGCTCCTTGGTTTCTATCTGCAATTAGCATTGTTCCTTGCTCATTACGATCTCTGGCTGTTTCCCAATTGCCAGGGGAAAAAAAAATGGACTGACTTTTCAACCCAGTTTTCTTTTCTCTTTCTTCCCTGACAGGTTTGGTTCCAGAACCGGCGCTCTAAGGAAAGGCGCATGAAACAGCTAAGCGCATTAGGGGCCCGCAGGCACGCATTTTTCCGCAGTCCCCGCCGCATGAGACCGTTGGTGGACCGTTTGGAGCCAGGCGAGCTCATTCCCAACGGGCCGTTTTCTTTCTATGGAGGTGAGTAAGCGTGCAGGATTGGTCCACAGGGAATGGATAGACATCAAGACGGGATGGGAGCCAAGAGATTGGATTTTACGGTTGTGGCCTTCAGCTCTCTACTCTTTTGTTGCTATTCCCCCAGTTTGCACTGGGAAGAGCAGGGACCCATGAAAACAAAAATGTATGGATAGCAGGTTTTAGTTAACAGGGTGATGCTGTCCAGGCAGTCCTCAACTTACAACAGTTCATTTAATGACCGTTCAGTTACAACAGCCCTGAAAAAAATAACTTATGATCATTTTTCATAACTTATGAGCCACGGTGGCACAGTGGTTAGAATGTAGTACTGCAGGCTACTTCTGCTGACTGCCGGCTGTCTGCAGGTCGAATCTCACCAGGCTCAAGGTCAACTCAGCCTTCCATCCTTCTGAGGTGGATAAAATGAGGAACCAGATTGTTGAGGGCAATAGCTGACTCTGTAAACAGCTTGGACAGGGCTGTAAAGTATTGTAAAGTGATATATAAGTCTAAGTGCTATTGCTATTGCCATGAGGTTTCGGTCAGTTGGAAAAAAGAATGAATTATCTTATTTAAGTTTTTTTTTATTTTAAATTAAACTTTATTTACAAGAATTAAAAACATACAAATTTAAAAATACAAAACCACTAGTGTATACATAACACATTCGTCTTCACATTTGATATCGAATTTGATACGTCCTAATAGTCATTACTAACTGATACTTCTCACATTTCCATTTACTATCACATTTTAATCACTAAATAACTTGAAATACTCTACTAATCTTCTCGGTTCATAACTATTATTTAATTAATAATACATTCATAATTTTTTTAAATAATAAATAAAAAGATATAGTGAATATATAATGATGATGATAATAATAATAATAATAATAATAATAATAATATAGGAGAAAAGAGATTTCACACCTTCGTTATTCTTATATATTTTATCCTATTTAAGTTTAAAGTATGCGCGTAGTATATAGTGGAACCTCAGGTTGTGACTGTAATCCGTTCCTGGAGTCTGGTCGCAACCTGATTTGGTTGTGTCCGGAAGCACGACTGACTATGCATGGCCGCAATCCAAAAAAATGGCAGTGAAGCGGAAATTGGCATGGAAAGGGAAACTTTCCACACCGATTTTGTTCGCCACTGGATTTTTGAATTGTGACCCGATTAAAAAATTGAGTAGATTTTTTGATTCGCCACCCAATTTGGTCGCCAACAGAAGCGTTCGTGACCCAAGGTTCCACTGTATAAGTCTAAGTACTATTGCTATTTTTCACACTTATGACCATTGTAGCACCCCACTGGTCACATGATCAAAATTCTAATGCTTGGCAATTGGCTCATATTTGTGACGGTTGCAGGGTCCTGGGGTCATGTGAACTTCTGCAGAGCAAAGTTAATAAGGAAGCCAGATTCACCTAACAACCGTGTTACTAACTGAGGAACGGCAGTGATTCATTTAACAACTGCAGCAAGAAAGGTCATAAAATGGGGCAAAATTAACAACCATCTCGCTTAGCACAGAAATTTTAGGCTCAATTATGGTCATAAGTTGAGGACTCACTGCATCGGGGTTTGTATCAGGGTTTTATTTTTGTATGCCACCCAGAGTCACCATGAATTGGGGGACTATATAAATTTAATAAATCAATCTCTTCCTTTCCCTTCTCTTCTCCTTTCCCTAGATTATCAGAGTGAATATTATGGACCCGGAAGCAATTATGATTTTTTCCCGCAAGGACCTCCATCTTCCCAAGCGCAGACCCCAGTGGACCTCCCCTTCGTACCCTCCTCAGGACCATCAGGGACCCCACTTGGGGCGATGGACCACCCTTTACCTGGACATCACCCTTCCAGCGACGCTCAGCGTTTCACAGACATCATGTCCCACCCTCCCGGAGACTCACCTAGCCCAGAACCCAATTTACCTGGTTCCTTGCACTCCATGTCAGCAGAGGTCTTTGGACCAAGTCCTCCATTTTCATCAATATCGGTCAACGGAGGTGGTAACTACGGCAACCACTTGTCGCATCCGCCGGAAATGAACGAGGCTGTTGTATGGTAGCTTTAAACACCAGGAACCTTGTTTGGAAGGCATTTCCATCCTGCGTAGACCGAGATGTATAGAAATGAGTTCCAAGAAATAGACATTTTACCCCACCCTTCTGCCCCGCGTTTATTTTCGCTCTCCCCCCCCCCCCTTCATTTGGCTTAATCTTGGGAATTAATTGAATTATTCAGAGCCCAGGGAAATTTTGCTATAAAAACTGGGGGGGGGGACAATCTTAACACAACAGAATGAAGGAAGACTGCTTTTGTTTTGTTTTGTTTTTGGTACTGAGTGAAAAAGACACTCGTGAAGTGTTTCGATATCGCAATATATAATTATGGGATGGCGTGTCCTTGGATGCTCACCACACGATCCCTCTAGGAAATGAGAGGAATAACTTTCCATCAGGAAAAAAGAAACTAGTACTGAAAAAATGAAAAAAAGCAAGCCAAGGTCCATAAGAAGAAAAAAAAGGGGGAAAATGAACAACTTAAAAGAATTCTAGCAATTTTAAAAATTATGATTTTATTGCTTGTTAATTTTGCCTCTGAAAGTTGAACGCAGTTTCACAATGACAAGACTTTTTAAGCCTCTGAAATGCCTCTCAGGCAAACAAAATGTAGTTTATTTTATTGTTCTTTTGGGAAGGGATTTTTGGTTTGTTTTTTGGGGAGGGCGGGGGGAATGGGGTGACCAGAGTAACAAATATTTAAATGTTAGCCCTCAGTATCAACTTTCTACCTTCTCCGAGCAACACACACCAATAATCCTCAAAAGACAGAAGTCCTCTTTGACTTTTATGTTTAAAAAGAATGACTTGAAAAAATGAATAAAGTATTCTACCTTCACAAAAAAATAAAAGCTAAACAAATAACAAATAAAGACTCTATGGAACTAGAAAAAAACAGTCAACTGTTTACGTCGAATGTTAAAATTCAGGAGCTCAATGTTTTACAAAAAATAATAATAATCCTGTTTTAGAACCTCTTGTTCAAAAGCAAAGTATTTTGAGCAATCAACCAAAATCGTTCATCTTCACTTTATTTTTCCTTTGATTTTTTTCCTCCCTGTAGATGTAGGGCTTGTGATTCACTCTGCTAGGTTGTTGAGATGGTGTTTACACAAGACAAAAGAAGACATACCTTTTAAAAAATCAGATGGTTGCCAAATAAACGATTCTATAGCACAAAATACTTGGGTGGTAGGTACCCACAGGCCAGGAAAATCTTTTAAACCAAGTGTTACAAGGTTAAGGGGGGGTTAAATTAACATCTTTGCTAATGTTTAGTCCTGTTCAACATTACTGGAATTGTTAATATGACTTATATAGACCCGACAGGTTTTATTTTTGTGTCTTTAAAAGAAAATAGTCCAAAATATTTAAATTTTATGATCAAATATGCAGTCAGCAGCTGCTACGTTTTTTTCTTTATATATTAAATTTCTCATAGGTCTTTTATTGTTCAAATAAAGCTAAGCTCGTGTGACCTCCAGTGCATATTAGACCATTCACTGTATGAAAGGGGGGAAAAGTTGGATTAAAAAAAATTGTGAATTTTTAATAAAACTAGAAAATCTGATATTTAGATAAGCCGTGTTTCATTCAGTGCTTTCAACAAAGTTGTGTGAGTCTGTCCAAAACAAATAGGTAAAAAAAATGTGGAATTATTTTAGAGAATTTGCTAGTTGTTTCTTAATCTTTGCAACTCTTGATGTATGGACTTCAACTCGCAGAATTCCTCAGTCAGCATGGATTTCTACTCCTAAAATTCCCTAGCCAACATGCTTTAAGATGTGTGGACTTCAACTCCCAGAACCCCCCAGTTAGCTGATAATTAAATTCCACACATCTTAAAGGTGCTAAGTTTGAGAAACGCTGTTTTACATCATTGGTTCTCATTTAAATTTCTGTAAGAATCTAAAAGAAGCTTTCAAGAAAATCCAAAGTTTGAGTTTGAGGTTTTTATCATTAAGTCATTTTCCATCACACTCAGCTGGAATATGACGATGGACATATTTGTGAAATTTTGAAGGGAAACCTAACAAAAGTCTTCTCTTAGTATTTACAGCTGCAAATACTAATTAAAAAATCAGCAGCTTCCACCTTCTGAAGGTGTCAAAGAGATGAAATTAAATATTTTCCAGATTTCTAACAAGTGAGCTCTCCCTATGGTAAGATCTGGTACAAATGGATTTCTATGGCCAATACTGGATTTCATTGGTTCTGGGTATACCTTCAAAGGCAATACTGGACCTCTAATGCCTAAAGCAAAACTGAGCCCCATCCATGGAAACTCAGTGGGTGAGGTTGTGGTGAGGGAAAGCTTGAAAAAATACAGGTAGACCTCAATTTACGACCACAACTGACCCCCAAATTTCTGTTGCTAAGTGAGTCTTGCCCCATTTCATGACCTTGTTTGCCACAGTTAAGTGAATCACTGCAATTGTTAAGTTAGTAACACAGTCAATCTGGTATCAGGATTCCAAGTAATACATCCATAATAAACGAGCTCCGAGGCAAGTAGGTTTCTCAAAGAATTGGTTTATTGGACATATCATATTGGCATAAGCTGGTGAAAACTGACTCTGAATATTTCCGCAGTTTTCACCTAATTAAAAGTAAAAGTTTCTCTGGCTGTCAGACGACATTGTTCCTCCTCTCCCCGGCCACCTGTGAGAATGTCCTTAGTTCCCAGGATAAAGTATTTTGCTTTGACTACAAGCCCCCTCTATCTCTATTTCACCTTCCCTCTCCCTCAGCTCCGTGTGGCAACACTGAAGCCTCAAAATGGCCTCGGTCAGGTCAGCTACAGGGTTGACAGGAGGCCCCCCATTGTCTTCACTTGACAGGTTAGCAAAGGTGATCACATGATCCCAGGACACTGCAACCATCATAAATACATGCCAGTTGCCTAGCATTCTGAAATTTGATCACCTGACCGCAGAGAAGTCACTTTGGTCGTAAGAATGAACTTCCTGTATTCGATCAAGACTTTCCATGGAATTTTTTAAATTGTACATGCTTTTGGAAGTTAATTCTTCCTGGATCACAGGTTGTTCTTCAGGAGTGGAAGACTTTCACAATCTGATAAATGTCACATTTCATGAAGACATGGGCTGCAGGGACCATTTCTACAGCAGATTGCTTCTGAGGACCCACAGGCCACTCTCATGCCAAATGGTGGGGTGGCAGAGGACTAGCTAGGCAAGGTCTTAAAAGATGGCACCATGTGCCATGCAACTGGACTGGCCATATAATGACTGCAAAAATCCAAACCTCTAAAACCAAACTATGACCCCTTTATGGTTTGTCAACTTACTCCTGGAATTCCTGAGCCAGGAATTCTGGGAGTTGAAGTCCACAAATTATAAAACAGCCATCATTCCCCACTCCTCTAAAATATCTCTTTGCTACCCGCTCTTTGATCCACATTTCTGCAGCCTAGAAGCCATACTTCTAAAAAAAAGAGAAGCCCAGATGCATCAGAATCTGTATCAGCTCTGTTCAACTCCATACAGGCTCCATGCAGGCTTTCTTAGAAAATATAACTAGTTAATGGTTCCTGCCCAGTAGTGTGTGTGGAACTGTGTCCCTTGCCTGGAGATGGGGAAGGCAAAAATAATCGGATGTGGTAAAGATGATTGCTGGGCCTGGAAAAAGCCAGCATGCTTTTCGGTGCTTATCATGGCAGCCATTTTGTGCAAAAGCCATAATCACCCGATCCTGTCTTGGCAGCCATTTTATGGGACACTCCACACAGCATCTCCCCAAATTCCTCAGCAGTGCAAGTGTACAATCAACATGTACATGTACTTGTACAAATCTCTATGTGTGCTGTACATGTGAGTCAATGCATACACTTCATTCCAGATGTGCCCATGAGGGCAGTCCAATAGGCCAAGATAGACCTATCAGCAAAGCCCTGCCCCTTTTATGCATCTGGATTTTAAAAGAGGAAGAGCTTTGCATGCTCATTACAAGGGGTAGAGCTTGGGTTCCATGTAGTGATGCTATCTTGTTTATATCAAATAGATAATCAGAGTTGGAAGGTACCTTATAGGTCATCTAGTCCAACCCCCTGCCCAAGTGGGAGACCTTACACCATTTCTGACAAATGGCAATCCAATCTCTTCTTGAAAGTCTCAAGTGATGGTGCTCCCACAACGTCTGAGGGCAAGCAGTTCCATTGGTTGATTGTTCTCACTGTCAGAAAGTTTCTCCTTATTTTCAGGTTAAATCTCTCCTTGTTCAGTTTCCATCCATTATTCCTTCTGGCCTTCAGGTGCCTTGGAAAATAGCTTGACCCCCTCCTCTCTGTGACAGCCCCTCAAATATTGGAAGACTGCTATCCTTCTTCCCTTGGTCCTTCTCTTTACTAGACTTGCCAAGCCCAGTTCCTGTAACCGTTCTTCATAAGCCTTAGTCTCCAGTCCCCTAATCATCTTGGTTGCTCTTCTTTGCACTTTTTCTAAAGTCTCAACATCTTTTTTATAGTGTAGTGACCAAAACTGGATGCAGTATTCTAGGTGTGGTCTTACTAAGGCTTTATAGACTGGTATTAGTACCTCACTTGATCTCAATTGTATCCCTCTGTTAATGCAATTTAGGATTGCATTAGTTTTTTTGTCTGCAATTTCAGGATTGCATTAGTTTTTTTGGCTGCTGCTGCACTCTGCTGGCTCATATTTAGCTGGTTGTCCACTAAGACTCCAAGATCCCTCTCCCAGTTACTGCTATTGAGCCTGGTTTCACCCAGTCTATATGTGTACTTTTGGTTTTTCTTGCCTAAGTGTAGGACTTTACTTTTCTTTACATTGAATTTCATTTTGATATCAATCTCCTCTACAGATGCCTCTGTCGTTCCTCTCTGTTCAACGCTGCCTCAGGATTGCTGTGTGTCTGTGACTATGTTTGTGTATCAATCCAGCAATCATGGTTACTCTTGGACTCTCCTAACTGCAGCAAAGGTGGTTGATCTACCACAAATAACAACAGGAGGGAATATAATGTCCTTTCTCATGGGCAGGGATGGTTGGGGAATTCTGGGAATTGAAGTCCACAAGACTTAAAGCCTCCACAGTTGGCCATCCTTGCTTTATATACTTTTGGGGCACAATTATGATTTTATTTTTGGTCTCTAATTTTTTTTACTTTTTAGACAGTCAGTTGCCCAGTTTCATCAGGAGTTGGGTGGTTTATGGATTACGAATGAAGGCAAATGGTTTATGAATTATTTAAATGGTCAAATAAATGAGGAACACCCCCCCCCCCCCCCGGACATAGCAAGGAGCTTAATTCTGAATAATTCTGTCCTACATTTGGCAAAAAAATGTTAATTGAATCCGAGAGTGATCCCCATCTGGCATGCCTTGCCATAATATTTACTGCTTTTCTAGATTGGAAAAAGAAAAGCATTACTTGTGAGGGCCATGTAGAAATGCAAATTTTATGTGGATCAATATATTGACTTTGTTTTTCATCGAGATCAATTCCAGCCCCAGTTGTGGACGTAAATCGAGGACTATGTTTATGGTACATTCTCATCTCCCCAAACTGTCTTGTTTTTCAAGAGATAAGATGTTCCCACTGCATTCCAACTCTTTCAGATTATTTCAACTCCTGCAAAAATTGTAGTTCTGAATTCAAGAATCTCCCAGTTGAGTATGGATGGGGATGTTTTGACTACATTTTCTACTCACAATTGGGAGAAGACAGTCGGTAGACTGTTGTGTGACAGCAAGCCATTATGTTTTTGATGGAAGGGATAGATTCTAAAGGCATTCTAAAGACCTTTTGATCCCTCGATCCATCATGTTGGTTTAGTCTCTGAACTCAATCCCAAATCTCCCCTTCAAACCCCTTTCTTTCCATACAGAATTATGGAATAACAGAACTGGAAGCGACCTTGGTGGTCTTCTAGTCCAACCCCTTGCCCAAGCAGGAGACCCCACACCATTCGGAACAGCCTTGTTAATTTATTTTAGATTTTTGTCCATGTGTCTCAGATTTGTGGACATGTTGAATGATTCTGGGCCAGCAAGGACCTTTGCTTATTTATTTATTTTGAAAAGGCCTTTATGTCCTTTCAACTTAAACTGGCTATTTGAAGGACTGTCTTTTCCCAGTCATATCTATCGGACCCACCAGAGCAGGGAAGCAGGGTGTCCATTTCTAAGGAGGTCCATCTTGAGGGTCCAAGATGAAGGGCCTACTCCATGGTAGCTGTGTGGTTCGCCGGCAACCTGCAAAGACGGCAGCGGAATTGGACAATGGGGAAGAACAGGGCCCAGTCCAGGAACCTGGAGAGGACTCGGACAAGGGTCCTGCATCCGATGCAGAGATGGGGCCAGGAGCATCTGGGAGTGGAGTGCTGACTCTGAAGCCTCCAGAATCTGGCAGCAGCAAGGCAGAGGAACAAGGGGAGCCTGTTCCAAGTACGCGTGCACAGAGCTGCCAGAAGGCAAGAGCAGCTAAGAAAAAAAAAAGGGCGACTTGGGAGTAAGGCTAGGAGGTGATTGCCCCTCCCATAAGGTATAAAGGAAGTGCAAAGGTAGAGAAACCTTTGCAGGAAGCAAAGTTGTTCGCTCTGTTCGGATTAAACCTTGAAGTTCTGTGTGGACTTCGTACTTCAGCTGGTTTTGTACTTTAGTTGTTGGCAGCAATTCAAAGGAGAGAAAGGTGAGTGCTTATCCCGAGACTCATTACGGGCTGGGAATGAACATAATTCCCAGCATTGAAATAAAACAAGAGTTGTTTGGACTAAGTGTGTGCTTAATTACAGTCTCAGGAAGCCTTGGTC
Organism: Pseudonaja textilis; assembly: GCF_900518735.1. The sequence continues at coordinate 4,417,852 of NW_020769354.1, forward strand.
AGGACAGTGGCTCCCTCCCTGTAAAACATCATCCCTATGGAGATAAGATTGACCTCCCACTCGACTCTCTTTCCCAAGGCTTCAAGACACAGTTCAGCCAATGGGTAGCTATGGAACCCATCAAGTGTTATCAGAGTGTTGTCACCAAGGGGTTGTGGGGAGTTACTTGGATTTTGTATTATTTTACCTTTGTAAACCGCTCTGGGTCACTGAGGGCAAATTGAGTGGCCATACTCAGCAAGCATCTAGTTTTAAGCCTATTTATTTATAAAAAGTTTTTACACATGCTAAATCTCTATTACCCATTTTACACTTATTTTATACCCGTTCAGTCCTGAACGTTTGCAGGGGGACCACAACTGAGCCCAAAATTTCTGTTGCTGTGTGAGTTTTGGCCCATTTTATGACCTTTCTTGCCACAGTTGTTAAGTGAATCACACGTTGTTAAACCTAGCACCAGTAGCATGGTTATTAAATGAATCTGGCTTCTTCCAGCATTGACTATACTTGTCAGAAGGTTGCAAAAGGGGATCACATGACCCCAGGGACACTGTAACCGTCATAAATATGAACGTTATCCAAGCATCTGAATTTTGATCACATGAACATGGGGATGCTGCAATGGTTATTAAGGGTGAAAAACAGTCCTAAGTCACTTTTTTCAAGTGCCACTGTAATTATGCCAGTTTGTAGCATCCCACAATCAATTTTACAATGGCGTTACAAAAAACTGGCATTTATTTTTGGTTTTTAGCAAAATCTGCACATAGCCAACCCACTGGTTCACTTAATAACTGCCACATTCACTTAATGACTACCACAAAAAAAAGGATATAAAATCAGGTTGCTCACAAGGCTAATCCACTTTATGACAAACGACTGAAGATCTTAAAGGGCAGGCTCCATTACAGTTGTAACTTGAGGACTATTTGTAATTTCTAAGGAAAATCTATGCAGGTAGTCCTCCACTTACGACCGCAATTGAGTCCAAAATTTATGTGGCTAAGTGACAAATTTGTTAAGCGAGTTTTGTCCCCTTTTACTTAACATTTATTAAGGGAATCACTGCAGTTATTAAGTGAGTGACACGATTGTTAGGCGAATCTGGCTTCCCCATTGACTTTCCTGGTCTGAAAGCTAGAGAGGGTGATCCCATAACCCCGGGACACTGCAACCGTCATAAACATGAGTCAGTTGTCAAGCATCTGACTGTAAATCACATGGCCATGGGGATGCTGCAAAAGTCGTAAGTGTGGAAAAAAAGGGTCATAAGTCGCTTTTTTCAGTGCAGTTGTCACCTTGAATGGTCACTAAATGAGCCCTGTGTTAAGTCGAGGTCTATCTGTATAAAAGCAGCCTTGACACGAGTGTTTTCCTGTCCGTTTTTTGCACCTATCCTGGAGCTGCTGCTGCTCCCATTGCACTTCCCTCCCTCCAGCAACCCCGTGCTTTACAAATCTCGAATTCCGGGACACTCTGCAATTCAAGGCCTCCGCCAAAGATGGCTTTAATCCCGCCGCTACCGGCTTCCGTCCCTCCTTTTGCAAACGAAGACGCTGCCATTAAAATATATCAATAGGTGCCCCGTTTTATTCAATGGCCGTAGAGCGCGAGGAAAGGGAGACCCGGAGAAGGAGGGGCCTCGAGGCTCCGCCCACCACCTCTTTCCTAACGAGTGCGTGAATAGGCCCCGCCCCTCGCGCCGCCAAAGGCACCTCCTCCTCCTGATGGACAAGATGGCGGCGCCCTTAGCAGCGGAGTTGGAGCGTCTCCTCAACCCGCTGCCCCGCGCCCAGCCTGACCCGGAGGACGACCCCGAGGAGGGTGAGGGCTCGCCTGCGAGGCCGGTGTGGAAGCCCCCGGGCTGGGTTTCGCTTCCCCGGGGGGGGGTTGGGTTGAAATGTTAGGAGGATGGTGTTTCCACGTGGCTTTCAGACGTCGCCCCTGTACACGTGTTGTGTGCGAGGAGAGCTGGGGGGCGGGGGGCGCCTGTTTCGAACTCTGCTTCACCCTATGTGCTGAAAACCCGTATGTTGGCCTTGGAAGGGGTGGGTCGGTGCCTTCCCATTTGTGGTTGAGCAAGGGATGGATAACTTGTGATGGTAAGAGGTGATGGGTACGTGTGAAAGGGAAATGTCTATGGCAGGGGTCCCCAAACTTGACAACTTTAAGACTTGTGGACTTCAACTCTCAGAATTCTCATTCTGAGACTTGCAGTCCACAAGTCTTAAAATTCCCAAGTTTAGAGACCTCTGGTCTATGGAGATTCTCAGTCATCCAGGTCGTGGTTGTCCCAAAACTGCCTTTCTTCAAGAGGCAACTGGACTTTCTTGGTTTTTAACAGATAATCAGAGTTGGAAGGGACTTTATAGGTCACCTAGTCCAACCCCCCGCCCAAGCGGGAGACCCTACACCATTTTTGACAGATGGCAGGCCAATCACTTCTTGAAAATCTCAAGTGATGGCGCTCGCACAACTTCCAAGGGCAACTTCTGTTCCATTGGTTGATTGTTCTCGCTGTCAGAAAGTTTCTCCTTATTTCCAGGTTAAATCTCTCTTGATCACTTTCCATTCATTATTCCTTGTCTGGCCTACAAGCGCTTTAGAAAATACCTTGACCCCTTCCTATCTGTGGCAGCCCCTCAAATATTGGAAGGCTGCTATCATGTCTCCCCTGGTCCTTCTCTTCACTAGACTAGCCAAGCCCAGTTCCTGCAACCGTTCGTTGTATGTTTTAGTCTCCAGTCCCCTAATCATCCTGGTTGCTCTTCTCTGTACTTTCTCTAGAGTCTCAACATCTTTTGTATAGTGTGATGACCAAAACTGGATGCCGTACTCTAGGTGTGGTCTTACTAAGGCTTTATAGAGTGGTATTAGTACTTCACTTGATCTTGATTGTATCCCTCTGTTAATTCAACTTAGAATTGCATTAGCTTTTTTGGCTGCTGCTGCATACTGCTGGCTCATATTTAGCTGGTTGTCCACTAAGACTTTGAAGATGTTTTAACTTCTCATCCAAAAAGCTTCTCCAGCTTTAACTGAATGGTGAATTCTTCCATTCCCCACCATCCAGTCAGAGCTGAAGAAGCTTCTTGGATAAGAAACGAAACGTCTTCAAAGAAAAAAAAAACCAGAAAGTCCAGTTGCCTCTTGCAAAAAAGCATCTTTGGATATGAAAGGGAAAGAATTGGGGGAAAAACATGGACTATGGCTGGAACTAGATTTCCCACACACGGCTATAGGGAAGGGGCAATTGAAGGGGCTGGGCTAGGTTTCGGGGTTATTGTCTTCTCCTTTGGGGGAAAATGTCAGAAAACACCAAGAGAAATAAAATACCCATTCCCTAGAATATTATCCCTGAGGATAATATCCATTAGTATAAGAGTAGTAAGAGTCTATGGAGATTCTCAGTCATCCTGGTCATGGTTGTCCCAAAGGTGCATTTTCAAGATGCAACTGGACTTTCTTGGGGTTTTTTTGTTTCTGTTTTAAAGATGTTTCGCTTCCAAGAAGCTTCTTCAGCTCTGACTGGATGGTGGGGAATGGAAGGATTTATATTCTTTGCAGACAGCTGGTCATTTGCATTCTTTCAGAGAGTCCTTGAGGGACTAGGAGGTTTATCTGTGTCCTCATCAGGGTCACTTGAGTAGCGTAAATGGTTCCTGTAGTCTGCATTTTTTTCTGGAAATCCGTTCATACCCCCACACCATTCAAAGGGTGTTCATCCCAAATTGTATAGCTTATTCCATTCCCCACCATCCAGTCAGAGCTGAAGAAGCTTCTTGGAGGAGAAGTGAAACATCTTAAAACAAAACAAGAAAGTCCAGTTGCCTCCTGAAAAATCACCTTTGGGACATACGACATGGATGACTGAGAATCTCCATAGACTTTTAGCTACGCTCTGCGACAGCCATGATTTCAAGTACAGGTAGTCCTCGACTTAAAACCATCCATCAAGTGAATTGCACTGAACCAAGGCACTCAAAAAAAGTGAGTTATGACCAGTTTTCACACGGCTGTTGTGGCATCCCTAAGGTCACACGATCAAAATTTGGGTGCTTGACAACTGACACGTATTAATGACAGTTGCTCTGTCCCGAGATCATATGTTACAAATGATGATCACATGTGTCATATGTAAAGCGCTATGGAGAGGTATATAAGTTGTAAGTGCTATTAAGAGCACTTAGGACCCATGGTGGCGCAGTGGTTAGAATGCAGTATTTTAAGCTGACTTCTGCTGCCTGCCTGATATTTGGCAGGTCGAATCTCACCAGGCTCAAGGTTGACTCAGCCTCTTCCATCCTTCCGAGGTGGGTAAAATGAGGAGCCAAATTGTTGGGGGCAAGAAGCTAACTCTGTAAATTGCTTAGGGCTGCAAAGCGGTATATAAGTCTTAAGTGCTATTACTATTTGTAACCTTCCCAGCCAGCTTCCAACAAGCAGAGTCAATGGGGGAAGCTGGGTTTGCTTAACAACTGTGTGATTCACTTAACAACTGTTGTGATTCACTTAATAAGATCATAAAATGGATCACAACTCACTTAACAACTGTCTTGCTTAGCAAGAAACTTGGGATTCCATTGTGATAAGTTGAGGACTACCAGTACTGCCTTTGTTAAGCAGCACAATCTCAATTTCCTTGTGAGATGAGTAGCAAACAAATTTAATAAACTTTTTTTATTTATCATAATTTTGAATGGTCACTGAATGAATGGTTGTTAAGCAAGGACTACCTGTAATTTATTTAACATACTGTACCACTGCTATCCAAACCTCTTACTAAGAATGCATCAATCAAACACAGGTAGAAAGAAATATAAACTTTATTTTATATCAAGCTCGACTTCATGAGGGTGGCCATGTAGGTTTTGGAGTAATACCATGGAATTGGCTTTGTATCATGAGAAGGTCCTGGTGTTCTCTTAGCTTGGTTGTTGGCAGACATTTTATCAGCATACTAGATAACATCAGTTTGCAAACCCCATGCCCTTCTAGCACTGATAATGTTACCTAGTTGGGTAATAAAACGTCTGCAAGAAAACAACCAAGCTCAGAGAGCACCAAGGATCCCTCACTTCAACCCTGAGCTGTAAATATTCTTTATTGTGTGAAGGTTTATTTTTCAACTTTCTACTCCAGTTTTCAGAAGGCCTTGAGTCCTTCTGATGACCTAACATCCAAATATTAACCATTTTCAACTCTTACCTTTTTTCCATGATCAGCAAGCTTGATTGGCTGCTGCCACCTGGTGTGAAATGCTGGTCTTTGGGTCGTGGGCAGATCACTCAGATTTGCAGTGTTTAATTGACGGCTGATTAGATTAAAAGGTTCATTATTTTCAATTAGCAAATTGGGCAGCTGATTATCAAAGATACCTAGATATTACAAAGATAATATGAAAAATGGCTGGGTCAGGCCTTTTATTAGAAGAGGCCTCTTCTCTCTGTTCTCATGAAGAAGAATGACTCTTCTCAAATCACGCTGGCTGGGACAAATGTATGTATTGTCCTTTTTTTAAATGGCATTTTAATCATAGGATGTTTTATGACAACTCATCTGGCATGATTGAAATTAATCAGCCGAGGCTCCCCTGTTTGAGTGAAATTCATTTGTGTCTGAACCAGTTAAGAGTCAGCAGCTCTGCCTCTCCAAAGTGGAATTCTTTCTTCAGTGGTTAAACACTATAATATTAGATTGGAAAAGTTTGTTATGACTTCCTGGGAAGCGAGGAAAAAAAAAGAATCTTATATCAGGTCCAGCAATCCAGGTCAAGGTTTTTTTACCTTGAGAGTAATTTTACAATGTTTTGATAGAGGAAGGCTTTATTGCAGTGTGATTGGTGGCAAACAAATTTAATAATTTAATACAAATAGTCCTCAACTTACAACAGTTCATTTAGTGAAAATCAGTCATATGTCACTTTCGGGGAAAAACTGTCCTTTTGTCTAGTTGTTCTGGTGTGCAGTGCTCTATAGTGTCACTTTAAGGGTAAGAGTTGAGATAGTTTATGTCCGGGATGTGAGGGGTCTGTAGATATTTTCACAGGCCTCTTTTTGACTCGTGCAGTATACAGGTCCTCAGTTGAAGGCAGGTTGGTAGTAATTGTTTTTTCTTGAGCCTAATTACTTTCTGAAGTCTGTGTCTTATTAGGTTGCAGAACCAAACCAGACAGTTATAGAGGTGCAGATGACAGACTCAATCATTCCTCTGTAGAACTGGACCAGCAGCTCCTTGGGCAGTTCGAGCTTTCTGAGTTGGCGCAGAAAGAACATTCTTCGTTGTGCTTTTTTGATGACGTTTTTTATGTCAGGTGTCCATTTTAGGTCTTGTGATATGATAGAACCTAGAAATTTGAAGTAACCAAGAAGGCTTGTGAAGCTTAGCTGAATTGATGGACCCATGGCATCCTGCTACAAGGGTCGATGAGAAAGGAGGAGATTGGATGACCTGGAACCCAAACTAATCACCACTCGGTTTTTCCTCCGTACAGCTACGGCAGCCAAAGTGATCGACAAATTTGACGAAGGCAACCTCGATGAAGACGTCCTTTCTGTTGGTCAAATACGGAAAGGAATTGCCTCTCGGCTTTTGGATGCTGATAAGCGGTACCAGGGAAAAGCCACAACCCGCAAAGCCTTAGAAGAAGAGTTGTGGGGCGCAGCTGAGCTCCCAGGTGAGTTGTTTTTTGGCTTTATTTTCTAGCCAAACTGCTTTGGTTTTGACAGCCATGGACAGGTTGCCTCTATCTTGCGAAATTATGGTACTTCGGTACTCATCATTAATTGGTTCCGGGAGGTGTGATGAGTACCATAAATTACGAGTATCAAATACATTTTTCTCAAAAGGAACAATGTTGTGTGTCACAAGGCAGCCGATACTCGCAAGTTCCAGCTTGTGCTTTGAATACCAAACAAATGATGATGAAGAGTACCAGGACAAATTTTTTGCATCAAAATGCATTGAGTACCAAATTCGATAATTTCAAAAGTACTTGATTACCAAGGTACCACTGTTTTCATACTGTCCTGGCTCGAAAAAAATCAGGAATTTGTGTTGCATAAAGTAGCATGCAAATTTTCTAAGAAAATGATCCAAGATTATTATTATTATTATTATTATTATTATTATTATTATTATTATTATTATTATTATTATTATT
>NW_020769354.1:4425023-4479136 GCF_900518735.1 Pseudonaja textilis
TTATTATTATTATTATTATTATTATTATTATTATTATTATTATTATTCCTCCTCCTCCTCCTCCTCCTCCTCTTCTTCTTCTTCTTCTGGAAAAATCAAAATAGCTAAAGCAACTTTAGCTTATTATTGCTTTTAGAAAGTTAGTTAAAATGTTTTCTTGGGTGTGCTTTTATATCCTTGCTGGTGAGGGAGAGGCACTCTGATCGATTGGTTGTAGCTGGAAATTGCTCTACAGGTAGTCCTCAATTTACAACCATATTTGAGCTCAAAATGTCTGTTATTAAGCAAGGCAATTGTTAAGTGAGTTTTGCCACACTTTATGACCCCTTTTGCCACAATTACGAAGTGAACCGTGCGGTTGTTAAGCAAATCTGGCTTCCCCCATTCACTTTGCTGTTGTCTGAGAAGGTTACAAATGGTGATCGCATGATCCCTGCGTAGGACTTTCTTATTCAGAGTGTCTTGTGCAGGAGTCACGTGATCACCAAGACTCCATTCTTATGCAGAATGTTCTATGCAAAATACTCAGAAGATTTGGGATCTGCAAATCCTAACTATATGCCATTTGCCTCCTGCTGAATTTTGATACGACATACGACAATGAGGATGCTGCAGCAATCGTGAATATGAAAAATGATCGTAAATCTTTTTTTTCAGTGGTGCTGTAACTTCAGACGGTGACTAAACAAATGATTGTAGCTCGAGGACTATCTAATTTCCCAAGCTACTTCTGAATATCTGGTTCTTCTGTATGTAAAAAATGCTTCAGCTCCTTTTTGCCTTGGCAACAGATCTTGAGTACCTCTGTCAAAGTCGTCTTTCTTACTCTACAAAGGCTGAGAGGGGAAAAAAAATTCTCCCAAATGCTATATTCCACACCCAGGAGGTGCTGCATCGTAAGTAAAGGATGGTCTCAATTCAGGGCTGAAAGAGATTTGACCTAATGGCTCGGCTCATGTTTAAAAAATTGCTTTCCTAGGTAGAATGAAGTACAGGCTATAGCAATAGGACTTAGACTTATAGGCCGCTTCACAGTGCTTTTACAGCCCTCTCTCAGTGGTTTACAGAGTCAGCCTCTTGCCCCCAACACTCTGGGTCCTCATTTTACCGACCTTGGAAGGATGGAAGAGGCTGAATCAACCTTGAGCCTGGTGAGATTTGAACTGCTTGCAATCAGCAGAAGTAGCCTGCAGTACTGCACTCTAACCACTGCGGCTCATCCTCGACTTACGACCCAATGGATCCCAAAGTTTCTGTTGCTAAGCTAGAGAGTAGTTAAGTGAGTTTTGCCCCATTTTGTAGCCTTTTCTAACACATTTGTGAGGCGAGTCAACGCAGTTACTAAATCAGTAAGACGGTTGTTAAGTGAATCTGGCTCCCCTGTTGAGTTTAACAAAAGCCCTTAGACTTATATACCGCTTTGTAGTGCTTCTGCAGCCCTCTCTAAGCAGTTTACTGAGTCAGCATATCATCCCCCAACAATCTGGCTCCTCATTTTACTGACCACGGAAGGCTGAGTCAACCTTGAGTCAGTGAGACTCTAACTGATGAAAAATTGAGCCCATGACCTTGGGACAGTGCAGCGGTCATAAATATGAATTGGTTGCCAAGCATCTGCATTTTGATCACGTGACCCTGGGGATGCTGCAAAGGTTGTAAGCGTGAAAAACAGTCAAATCACTTTTTTCAGTGCCATTGTAACTTCGAATGGTCACTAAACAAGCCCTTTGTAAGTAAATCGTGGACTACCTGTAACAAACTATTCCTACGTCAGTGGCCTGGGTACACCTGCCAGCAGCTCCTATTAAGAGGAGTTCAGTTGATCAGACTGGGAATTTTCCTCTTGAGACCTGGAGAGATGAATGCCAACGTGAGCGTATGATCGGTGGCATTGTTGGCTGGCATCTGCTGGGATGAAATTTATTCTGTCCGCTTTTGGAGATCTGCGAGTAAGATCTGCCAGATTTGGCAGCGCTTGACCTCTGGATGCTGTGTGTGGGGGTTCAGATAGGGAGCAGGAGGTGTCCCCCCATTTATATCCAGCTGGCTGGCATCTGGCATCAGTTCTTTCAGAGGTGAAGTTTGTTCCGGATTGTTATGAAAGGTGGGGCCAGGTGAAACGATCGCTCGTTGCTCTGTTGTGTTTAAAGCAAGGCAGGAAATTGTCTTAGTGGTCTTCATTACGGTTCTCTCTTTAAATATTCAGGTTTAAAACTGTGTTTACCTTCCCAGGCTCTTTAATTTGAAAAATGCCTTCACTTGCCGCACGCCTTTCCGTTGCTGCCTCATTTTATTAATGGCATGACTTTTATGATATATTTGAGTTATTCCTCCGATGTTGTAATATCTGTTGCATAACGGATGGTATGCAAACACTTTAAATAATAATAAGGATAACAGAGGCCTGTTTCTTATTGACATAAATTGACCATGTTATGATGTGAAGCAATAGCAGAGAGAATCTCTTCCCTTGGCCCGTCCTTTGATCAGTCACACCACGCCGGCAGTCTGGAATACAAATTACATAAGTTTTCTATCTTTGTCAGAGGATAGATTTATTCATGACTGGTGCCCTGCCAGACGTTTACGCGTTAAAAAATCAAAATTTAAATCGAGTCTATACAGATAGTCCTCGATTAACAACGGTTCATTTAGTGACCATTCAAAATGACAACTGCACTGTAAAAAACAACTTATGACCATTTTTTCCCCCACACTTATGACTGTTGCAGCATCCCCGTGGTCGCATGATGTACATTCGGGTGCTTGACAACTGACTCATGTTTATGACGGGTGCGGTGTCCCAGGGTTACGGGATCACCTTTTCTAGCTTTCTAACCAGGAAAGTCAACGGGGAAGCCAGGTTCACCTAACAATCACATCACTCACTTAATAACTGCAGTGATTCACTTAATAAATGTTAAGTAAAAGGGGACAAGACTCACTTAACAAATTTGTCACTTAGCCACATAAATTTTGGGCTCAATTGCGGTCATAAGTTAAGGGCTACCTGCACTGATTTTCCTTAGAAATTACAAGTAGTCCTCAAGTTACAACTTTAATGGAGCCTGCCCTTTAAGGTCTTCAGTCGTTGGTCATAAAGTGGATTAGCCTTGTGAGCAACCTGATTTTATATCCTTTTTTTGTGGTAGTCATTAAGGGAATGTGGCAGTCATTAAGTAGGCATTAAGTGGGTTGGCTATGGGCTGATTTTGCTAAAAACCAAAAATAAATGCCAGGTTTTGGTAAAGCCGTTGTAAAATTGACTGCAGGGCACTATAAACTGGCATAATGCGGGCTGGTTGACAAGTAGTGCCTGTTGAAAGTTTGGAACTGGATTGTAAGTACTCCCAGGGAGATCCACTGTAATTTGAATGGTTGCTGAGAGACCGGCCATAAGTCAAGGACTTTGTGAGCTGGTCCTTCTTTTCAGCCCAGTCCTTGGGTATTTTAATTGCCACATGGTATCCATGGACACCTTGAGGTAGTTTGGAGACTAGCAGAAGAACATAGGTGTTGAACTAAGATTGGTACATTCCTCGGCATGATGGCTCAGTGAGTAAAGACGCTGAGCTTGTCACCTGGAAAGCTGACAGCCTGGGTTCGAGACCCAAGTGCCACACGATGGGGTTGAGCTCCTGTCCTTGCTTCAGCTCCAGTTTGAAAGGATGAAAGTGGGAGTAGATAAATAGGTACCACTTTGATGGGAAAGTAACAGTGTTTTTGTCCACCTTTGGCTTTATAGCCATGCTGGCCATATGACCATCTCTGGACGACGCTGGCTCCTTTGACTAAGAAACGGAGATGAACACCGCCCCCTTTCGGTCAGACATGATTTGACAGGGGAATGGATCTCGCAGGAATTATCTTTCTCATGTACAATACCTTCTCCTACTCTCCTTATGAAGACGTGGGTAAGGGAACGTGATCACCTTGTAATGCTCACCCATTATCTCATTATTTAATGGGAAAGGCTGTCAGCTAATCAATGGGTCTGATAATCAGTTCAGCGCCGGCTGTGGATAAGTGTGAGTCTGAGATTTTAATCTGCTGGAGACTTTCCAGTGGTCCCTTTGGGTCAAAAACCCTGAGGGTGGTATACTACGTTACCTCGTAATGTGGAAAATGTAAGAAGCGATGCTTTTGGGAAGAGGTGTGGAATGTACGTATAATTTCTACAACTTTTATAGCTCAAAATTTTCGGGTGGTATTGAGTTGCAAGATTAATTAGGTCTATTGAAATTTCCATTGGTTGTTGACAGTGTAAGGGAAGAAACTCCTATAGATTTTGAGGTGGGGGTTAGGGCAATTTAAAAAGAAAGTGAGCTGTGCAGGCAAGAATTAGCTAGTAGATTTCATCTGGGGAACACCAGCTGTTGGTATCTTTAGTTGCATATGATCCTGGAGTTGTGGTGTAAAATACTTGTGTGTTCTGTGTATATACTCTTTGTATATCTGTGTATATCCTTGACTTCTGAAAAGGTGGTGGTGCTAAACCTTTTTCACCAAAAGCATATTTCCTTATAGTAGCCTTCCTGGATTCAGAAACCAGTCCCTTTTCTGCGTTTTTAATATACAGGTAGTCCTTGACTTACAACAGTACATTTAATGACCATTCAAAGTTACAACAGCACTGGAAAAAAGGGACTTAACTGTATGACTGTTTTGCACCCCAACCTCCTCACCGTCCAACTCTGCTGCCAGCTCCATCAGCCACAACACATAGCAACATAAATTTTGGGCTCAATTGTGGTCATAAGTCGAGGACTACCCGTACAAGTGTGTACTCATTTATTCACTTAACACGTCAAATGTTACAATTGGGGGGAAAAAATCCTATTGGCGTCACTAGAATCTTTATAAAATGCATCTAATCTCTTTGGAGATTAGATAATTGGGAAGCTGATTCATCCTGCATCTCATGTGTAGGTTATTGCCCCCAAAATAAACAAGAAAAGATTCTCATTTGTTACTTTCCGGCTTCTTAAAAATTATATTCTCGGTCAAAAATTACCTTGTAGGTATCTTCCACCAATCTTCACCATTGTGTTTTCTTATTGGTAGATGAAGAAACATCAGATGAAGAGACAGGTGAAGGTGATTTTGACAGTGAAACTCTGGCTGAAGATGAGAGTCCAGAAACAGAGGAGGAAGAGGAAGAGGAAGAGGAGGAGGCAGCCAGTGATGCTGAAGAAGAGACAAAGCTGTCCAACCAGCTGAAAAAAGCAGCCTTCAGTTTCCAGGCCATTGACGATTTTGAGAAGTTTGCTGAAGGGATGGATGAGCTTGGGAGCGAGGAAGAAGAAGAAGAAGAAGAACAGGAAGGAGAAGACTACGAAGGTGAAAGTGACTCACAGGAGAGGGAGGAGAAAATGGCCGATCGTGATATGGATCCAGAAGGTGGCATCCTCTTGACTCGCTCTCACGGCGAAGCAGCAAAAGAAGTGGCAAAGGGAAAAGCGGTGAAAAACCAAATAGGTGAGTAGGCGGTTCTCCTTTCTTTCTGGGTGAGGTCTTCGCGGCTTCCTGGGTTGAGAGCCAGGGGTGAGCTTAAATTTTTTTTTAGCAAAAGGTTTTCTGCCTGGTTGCTTTGTGGGCATGGCCATGGTGGGCGTGGCCTAGTCGGCTTTCTGCACCAAGGCGGGGAGGGGGTGTGTTTTGCCTTCCCCGGGCTCCAGAGGCTTTCCTTGAGCCTCCAGGAGGGTGAAAACGGCCTCCCTGGGCTCCGGAGGCTTTCCTCAAGTCTCCAGGAGGTTGAAAATGGCCTCCCCGGGCTCCGGAGGCTTTCCTCGAGCCTCCAGGAGGGTGAAAACGGCCTCCTCGGGCTCTGGAGGCTCACTGGAAACTGGAAACAGGCCCATGTCCAGCCTTCCCAAACTTCCAGGAGGCCTGTTTTTTGCCCCCCCCCCCCCCCCCGATCCTCCACATGCGCCCTGCACTTGCCTGCATCCAAAATGGGCCACGTGGGGACTCCTGGGAGAGGCGGGGTGGGGTGGGCAGCCAGGAGTGGGATTTGGGGGTTTCGAAACTGCACAGAATCTTAACTAGGGGCTCTTCCGAACCCCTGTGAAACCCCAGCAGGCATCGAGCTTCTGGCAGTTGGCCGAATCAGCCTGCAATAGCAATAGCACTTATTTACTGCTTCACAGTGCTTTCCAGTCCTCTCTAAGTTGTTTGCAGAGTCAGCCTCTTGCCCCCAACAATCTGGGTCCTCATTTTACCCACCTCAGAAGGATGGAAGGCTGAGTCGACCTTGAGCCTCGAACTGCCAAATTGCAGGCAGCAGAAGTAGCCTGCAGTACTGCATTCGAACCACTGCGCCACCATGGCTCTTGTGAATGGTCACCCTGATATGACCAGTTTTCACACTTAAAACCATCACAGCTTCCCCATTATCAAGCGATCAGAATTCGGACACTTGGCAACTGGCATGTATTTATGACGGTTGCAGTATTCCGGGGTCATGTGATCACCTTTTGCAACCCTCTGCCAAGCAAAGTCAACGGGGAAGCCAGATTTACCTAACAATTGTGTTATTAATTTATCAACTGCAGTGAGTCCCTTAACTGTGGGAAGAAAGGTTTTGGTAAAATGAGGCAAAATTCACTTAACAACCATCTCACTTTGCAAGAGGAGTTTTGGACTCAATTGCGGTCCATAAGTCAGGGACAACCAGAAGTCAAGGGTTTAAGAATTAACTTGAGCGGTCATTGCTGGGGGTGAGGTGCACAAATAATGCTGCAAGACAACTTTTTAATTTATTTATTTTTTAATTTATTTTTTACACTTCTGAACCGCCCGTCTTCCTCAAAGAGAGGCTAAAATGTGGCTGTTAAACTGTGAACAGCTGCAAGAGACAAAATTGATGTCTCTTTGAATTCAAGTCCCACTCCTGAAGATTTCATAGTCATGCCCTTTTCTTGGCAGCAATTGGCATAAGATTTTCTGACTGCCCAGTCCAGATACAGATACAGAAAATCAGAGTTGGAAGGGTCCTTATAGGTCATCTAGTCCAACCCCTCCGCCCAAGCGGGAGAACCTATACAATTTCTGACAAATGTCAGTCCAGTTTCTTCTTGAAAGCCTCCAGTGATGGCAGTCCGATCTACAATTGTGGGATTTTCTGGTGGTGTCAGCTTCCAAGAAGTTTTCCTGACATCTTTTGCTGTTCGACTCTTGCTGGCTGCCATGGAAACGGAGGGGAGGGGTAATTTGGTGTTTTTTGGGGGGCGGGGGAAGGTGCTGGAATGGAGGATGTGTGAACTGAAACGGATGGGACGCTTTCCTGCTTACTGTGCAATGGCATACACTTATCTTTTCTAGGCCAAGGTCAACTTTCTTGGCCTACCAGATGTGTGAGACGCCACCTGAAGACGTACATGGCATTATACACACCTCAGATTGGATGACCAGTCTGAACTCCTTGGGGAGGGAACTTGGGATAACTTTTGATGTGTAATTTCCGCTTCTATTTTCCTCAGATCCTACTTTCCTTTTGTTGCCATCCCTTCAAACCCAGTAAAAGTACTTTTCTCTCTTTTAATGGCGTCTCGGGTTTTCTTTCTTGGATTTTGAATGGAGGCGCAGCTGACATAAAGCAAGATCTCTCTCTTTTTTTTTTTTTACCAGCCCATCCAGAGATTAATCTCTGCCATGGGGGGGAGGCTGAAAAAATAATGTCTTAAGGCAGCGATCAAGAAGATCCGGTTGCTGTTGGATCTACCCCTTCACGGCTCCTTTGCAGTCAAGGGAAGCTGACCATTTGCAACCTTCCCAGCCAGATTCGCTTACCACGTGATTCACTGAATAAGTGGTTTGCTAAAACGGTGGCAAAAAAAAGGTCGTAAAACGGGGCAAAATGCATTTAACAGCTGCTTTGTTTAGCAGAAATGTTGAGCTCTGGTCGTACGTTGAGGACGACCTACAACAACGCTAGGATAGGATGAAGATTGTATTCCATTAACATTTCTGAGGAGATTTTTGTAGAAGATTTGTTTGCGGCTTGCTTTTTTTTTTTTTCCTGCCTTTTTTTTATTTTTTTTTCATTTTTATTTTACTTGCCTTCCCTTTTTGTTCTGATACGGCTTTCGTTGTTTCAACGGCCTCTCGGGAGGGAAATTCGCCTAATCGTTTTAAATACATGGGGATGGAGTGGAAGAGAAATGGAAGGGAAGCTAAGCTTTTTGTATTTTTGGCTTGGCTTGGATAAAAAGGGCTACCGCACACGGAAAGGCAGTTTCTGCTTTTCCCCTCCAAGGGATTTAGATAAGACAAGAAAGAAAAAAAAAACAATTGGAAATTTTGGAATCCCCACTCTGCGAGGCATCTGCTCTGTTTAAAATTACAGCTACAACAAATGAATGATGGCTAAAATTTTGTGTTCCTCTCTCCCTCCTCTCATCCTCCCCGCTTCTTTATTTCTCCCAAAAGCCCTGTGGGATCAACTCCTGGAAAGCCGAATCAAGCTGCAGAAGGCCCTCTTAATAGCCAACCAACTTCCCCAGCCGGATACCTTCCCTGAATTCAAGAAAAAAGGAGGGCAGGAATATTCTAACGTGCTCAAGAACAGTAAGAATCTATCTGCGATTATGTGTTTTTATATCATTCATAGCAATAATCAATAATTGGTGACAGTTGTTGATAATGCATTGTGAGTTTTCTTACAGACCCGTGGGCATTTTACCAACTTAAGAGAGAAATAAGAAAAACTGGCTGCTCCATTCATCTCAGCATATTAAATCACACAAAACGAAACGCCCACTTCTAGATCTGCTTAGTCTATACACAGGTAGTCCTTGACTTACGGTCATTCATTTAGTGACCATTTGAAATTAGAACGGCACTGGAAAAAAAAATGACTTTTGACCATTTTCCACACGCATGACCGTTGCAGCATCCTTATGCTTGGCAACTGGCGCATACTTATGACCGTTCCAGGGGTCATGTGATCACTTTTGCAACCTTCTGAACAAGCAAAGTCAATGGGAAGAGTTCTGGATTTTGCTCACGTGATCACGGGGATGTTTACAATGGTCGTAAGAGTGAAAAGCAGTCATTGTCAACTCCTAAAATATTTCTCTGGTCTTTTTAGAGTTGCCAACAGAAAGGGAGGGGGGAGCAATGCGGCAGCTTGCAAACCGAAACTGCATTCCATAATTGTTTTCAAAGATAGTAACTAGGTGACCGAAGTTTCTGCCGTGCAAAATTCTAACTGGAGAGCATGATTGATGACTCTGGGCTATGGATGGGTCCCATTGGAGAATATGAATTACGATATACTCAGGGAGTGGGTGGAAAACCAGGGTCAAGGGTGACAATGAATGATGTGCCTCAGAGTCAGCTACACCCAGGCAGTGCCGGACATTTTACCTCCCAATAAATCCTTTTTAAGTTTTGGAAGTTTGGCTCGAGACTCATGATTTAAATGGGGTAACGGCCGGAATCCTGACAGCCATAAGTCACTTTTTTCAGTGCTATTGTAAACTTCTAACAGTCACTAAACGAATGGTTGTAAGTTGAGGACTGCCCGTAACTGAAACCGCTCCTCGGTGTTTGAAAAATACCACATCAGGTGATACATTTTGTGCTGCACAGCTTGCTACTTCTTTTAAACCAAGGCTTTTTTTTTTTTTCCTCGTCCCTTTTTTTTGGTTTAAAAGGCAAAGCCCCAGCAACAGTAAGCCTGACCTTTTAGTAAAACGTATGCTATTAACGTATTTAATGAGATGCATTACAAACGACAGCAAACGACGTGTTTCATTACTGGTCCAAAAACGGTGATATCGTTAAGACCTTTAACAGAAACAATGGTTGACATTTTGATATTTCCCATAAGCAAAACTCAGTTATGAACATGGAGTTTAATACATAAATCCCATGAAGAGCTGGAAATTCATATATAGGACTTCCAAAAAAAAAAAAGCAGTTTTGCCGGGGTGATAAAAGAAGATTCTGCACTTTAAGCATGGTTTCTGCTGATGGTATCTTCAGCTAGTAAGTGCTAAATATTTTAAAGGATTTAGAAATAAAATCTTGACTGGCTTAACCAGCTACTGATACCTGAGAAAGTTCTGCATTGCAAAGATAGATCTCCCATAACCTTCTTTTAAAGACGTTATTTGTTCTTCTAGTTAATGGTGCTCAGAACAATGTACAGTAAAAACACAAACACAAATCTGTATAAATCAAAGCAAAAGGAGCATAATAAAGCAGTCAGTTAAACGGCAGTGGCTAAAACAGTAAGTATTATAGAAAGTATAATAAAAATAAGACTAAATTTAAAATAGGTCACAGCTATGGAAATATAGGGGATTAAAAGACCTGAGAAAAATAAAAAAAGTAAAACATTATAATTTGCCTGTGATGAATTTCACAGATGCGGCCAGAGAAAAAAATAGGGAAGAGATAAGAAAAATGAAAAATAAAATAAAAGGTATGGAGGCAGGCATAATAAAGTACGCTATAAAATATCAAAGTAACAGTGATAAAAAAACCTGCCTACAGGTAGTCCTTGATTTAGGAGTGTAATAGAGCCTGACAATTACAACCATAAAATTATGGTGGGTCATAAGGCGGGTCATCATGTGACCAACCTGATTTTGCAAGCTTTTTTGTGGGGTGGTTGCTAAGTGAATATTGCGGTCATTAAGCCAACACATTGGGTTTTTTTGGAAACCAGAAGGAGGTCCCAGTTTTTGGCAAAAAAACCCTTAAATGTCGGTTTTAAATGGTCACATGACCACAGGATGCTGCAGACAGCCATAAATCCAGGCCAATTGCCAACCACCCGAAAGGTCATGTGACCGGGTAGAAGGGCAGTCATTGGACCTTTGGAATGTTATAAGTGCCTTTGGGGGATGAATAGTCGTTAAGCAACTTGTTGCAATTCCAGGTCTACCTGAATTCAAATCAGTTGGAAAGTTTGAAGGAATAAGCCTTAAAATTAGAATGTTATGCAATAATTAACTGTGACAAATATTAGCAATATCAGCAACGTCTTTAAAAAATGTAACTGTCATGCCCCTGTCAGAATCTGACTCAGAAGGGGAAGTCGAATAGCTGATAGGGAGTGGGAGTGTGGCTCCATTGGCTGTGGAAGAAACTGGGGAAGGGCAAAGTCCAGCTGGGCAGGGCAGGGGAGAGATAGAGCAAGGGAGAGGGAATTCAGAGGAAGACCCAGGCCCACCCCCTCTTCATCCTAGGGCACGCAGGGAGGAACGGAGAAGGGAGCAATGTGAGTTGCATGGCTTACAGGGGAGGAAAAGGCCCTGATTCCCTTCATTAGCTGCAGCTGGGAGCACAGTGTATAAAAAGGGAAGTTGTGTGCAGCAAGCTGTTGGGAGCAAATGTGAATTTATCTTGTATTGTTGTGGCTTATCTGTGTTCTTCCCAACTGTGTGAGTTTTACTGTGTTTTCAAGTCTGAAATTCCTTCTCCTGCCCTGTCAAGCTAATTACTTCAGCTTGGTTTGTTTGGAGTTTTAGTTACAGTTTGCACGTACCTTGTTTTGGACTGAATTGTCTACAGTTAAAGGCTGTTCCTGGGAGAGTTTTTCTCCAGCCGAAGGTAACTTGGACATTGGGGGCAAAGTTGGAGATAACAAAGGGACTCCCATTGCTTATTTGACTGTGTTGCCTTTGTGCCATGCCCTGGTTCATCACAGCAACAATGTGTTCCTAATCTAGAAGAAAGCTGGGGGGAACAAATTAAAAGTTGAATATTAAAATCTAAAATTATAGAAAATAAAGAACTTTGAATGTGACACCCCCATCACATCGAATTTAAAACTATATCCAAATTGTTTTTCAAATGTAAAGTTAGTTTTGACATTGGGCTATACTCCTATAACTTATTTGTCATCTTGCAGTCAGGGTTATTTGTAATGTCTAACGGAAGGCATAAAGCAGCAGACAGAGGCAGAGGCAGGTGATCCACGTGCACCATGTGGGACGAGGGAAAGCTAAGAGACCGTGGACCGGAGTGGCCAACCAGCAGCGGGAGACTCATCTTCCCATCGCTCAGTTGCCTGCGGCCTGCCTGGCATGTCGGGGTTGCCTGCCTTCTGCCCTGCATCTCTGCCTCCATCTGCTGCCAGTGCCACTGTGCGAAGGTGAGCCTCCCATGGCTGGCCACCACTCCCGCCCACCAACTCTCGGCTTTCCCACGGCCCACGTGGCGTGTCCAGATCGCCTCTGCGCGTCTGCCTCCGTCTGCTGCTTGGAAAGGGAATCAACTTACCTGCACTGCACTGGCCGCACAAACCCAGAGTGCGCCAACGAAGGGATTCGGCGGCTGCCGAATACCATCGGTCTGCATGCACTTGCTGCCTCTTGTGCGTATGCTGGGGCGGGTGCGCCTAGCTGAGCCGATCACTCTGAAATTGTGTTTCACTGAAAATAAGCCCTAGTGCTTATTTAAATATAAGACCGGGTCTTATTTTCGGAGAAACATGTCAGTGAAACCACTTCCAAGGGATGCAGGCAGTACACGAAACCACGCCCCCTCTGGCCCACGGGAAAACCTCCATGGAACTGTCCCAGGTGCGCAAAAGGTTGGGGCCCACTGACATAAAGAATCACAGCAGCTATTTCTGTGTACAAAGCCAGTTCTATGTAGTTTGAAGGAATAGGAAGTTTAGAAATATTTAATAAGAAAATTAAAAAAAGAGAAATCTACTTTCGATTTGTTTTATCCTTTAATAAATTATTTTCCAAAATTGCTCAACTTTGGAATACGGCCACCAAAAATGGGGGGGGGGGGGAGGGGGGGAAATGCTTTTTAATTTTTAACATTTTTAGAAAAGAAATGGTCTTTTTTCACAGTCAATATTGGTTTTACACCAATAGTACGAATTCTCTTACTGGATTTCTCTAAATGTAATGTTTATTGTGAGTTTGCCATTTCGCCATTGGTAGCCCATAGTCGACTCAGATGTTCTATTTAAATTCTGCATCTATTTAATCATATACTGTAGTATTTTACTTCTTAACTTTTTGAACCAGACTTTAATCGCAGCATACAAATTGTCCCCGATAAATTATCTGCATTTTTCTGTGATAAATATTTCAAACTTAACAAGATCTCTTAGAATGCCACTTTGTTTTCGTAATTAATTTTGGACTGCAACTGTTGTAGATACTGAAATGTATTTAGCTCTCACTATTTTGAAGAGAGACTCTTGAAGGATTTCATCTTTTTCTGATTAATAATTTTCTTGCAACCTACATGAATTATTGTCTCTTCATGAATCAGTTTTTTAATACATTCTTCTTCAGGCAAAAAAAACGATATCATGCTGAAAGATGATAAATATGGAACTTTTTTCTATTTATCTGTTGCTGTTGTGGCCCGTCAGCAGCCAGTGGAGCTGGCAGCAGACTTGGTCAGTGAGGAGGTTGGGGAGGAACATGGCCAGTCCTGGAGTCTGGGGAAGGCTCTGACGAGGGCTCTGAGTCGGAGGCAGAGATGGGGCCAGGGTCGTCCGACAGTTATCAGCTGCCTTTGGAATCGGACATCAGTGAGGCAGAAGAGCAGCTAGAGCCTGTTCCCAGTGTACGCATGCACAGAGCTGCCAGATGAAGAGACAGCTAAAGAACAAGGGTTGACTCAGGAGTAAAGGCTCTGGTGGACGGTGAATGGCCCTTCCCATAAGGAATAAAAGAGGAGCGAAAGGGGAGTGGGGCTTCGCAGGAGACAGTTCATTCCGGCATTCTTGCCAAGTATTGTGGCATCTGAAAGATATCGGCCTGGCCCCACTCCAAGCCTGATAAAGGTCTGTAATTGTGAACTATCTTAAAAGACTGTTGGTCGGGGCTTTGCTGGAGAGGAATTCATTTGTAAATTAAATAAAAGGGGTTTATTGGGACTCGGCTTCGGCTTCGTGCTGTTGGGGAAGCCTAGGTCAGAATAGTTGCTTTCAAAACACTGCTTGTTAAGTAATTCCTTAAACAGTGGATTTTTTTTTAAAAAAAAATATTTTTTAAAAAAATTTAATCGCATCAGAGATGTTTGTGAAAATCAACCCAGAGGTCCTGTTCCTTTCATAGAAGCAGTTCAGCTATAAAAAAATAGTATAATCCCATCTATTCTCAAAGTTCAGCAGCTAGTTTGGCAGAACAGTTTAAAATTCGATGCTGCTTCCAACTCTTATAAAATCTCGATTTTTAATGTCGGGTATTTTGTTAAGTCATATAAAAAGGAATGATAGTGATGCGTTGAAGAGCGGAGTTGAAACAAACGTTGTAAGCGTGTCTTAAAAGTCAGGGAGAGAAAGGCATAAATGTGGTGACCATGTTGGAAAATGGTGAGAATGGGTGTAGGATGATGTACATCATGGAAGAAATATTAAAAACGTGGATGCAATCTGCTGGTAGCGGCTCAACTGGTTTAATAAACATTATCGTTCCCCCATCCAAAGCAAAAGTTGAACGCACAAGGATTAGTTTTAAGTGTGAAACGAAAGCTTGGGTTTTAGCTCTTGACAATGGTTTTCTCTCCAACCTTATTTCAATTTCATTTCTGAAGGTTTCATTACCACACTATATAACATCATCAGTATGATTTTCTTGTCCTATTCCCCTTTAGCTTATAAATGTCTTGTGTGCCGGTGTGGTGAGTAGGTTGTGTGTTTGGTTGTTTGTTTAAGGGTGTCTGGGAGACTTTTGAGCATTATTTAGGTGGAAAGGGCGCAAGAAGGTGTAAAACGTGGAAGTGCAAAAGTGCAGGATTTACAGCAGGCAACCAAATTTTCCTCTTCAAAGGTTTATTAAGAAATGTTTAAAGGAGAGTTTATTGAACATTGTCTATTATTGTGTACTATATATATTGTGTTATTTATTATTGTATAATGTGTATCAGAGCTTCCCAACTTCAGCAACTGTAAGACGCTTGGACTTCAACTCCCACAATGGCTGGGGAATGCTAGGAGCTGAAGTCCACACATCTTAAAAGTTGCCAAGGCTGGGAAACCGGGCTGTATATTACAGGCAGTCCTTGACTTACAACAGTTCATTTAGTGACAGATCATAATTATGACAACGCTGGGGGAAAAAAGTGACTTCTGATCATTTTTCACAGCTTACAGCCGATGCAGCCTCCCCATGATCATGTGATCAAAGTTCAGATGCAAGTGGTTCGTATTTATGACCGTTGCACTGTCCCGGAGTTATGTGATCCCCTTTGGTGACCTTCTGATCGGCAAAGTCAATGGGAAAACCAGATTCACTAAACAAACATGTGACTAACAAATGTGGTCATAACTTGAGGACTACCATGTTTCTCCAAAAATAAGACCCTGTCCTTTTTTTGGTGGGGGGGGGCATCAAAAAAAGAGAGGCACCAGGTCTTATTTTCGGGGGATGTCATCCATTGATTAACCTCACTAGCGTGTGTCACCCTCAGCCTCCTTTTCGCTGTCAGAGGCCTTCAGGAGCTTCTTCTGCGGCCGGCAAGGCTTTCCTGAAGGCCTCTGCATCTGATAACAGAGCTCTGGATCGATCCGGAGCTTTATTATCAGCTACAGAGGCCTTCAGGAAAGCCTTGCCAGCCTTGACGGCTGCAGAAGAAATGGGATGGCAAGGCAGGTGTTGGGCTGTGCGAGGCCTGGCTGCAGCTGTCCAAAGGTAAGAAGTAGGGCAGCTCCCTACCCTAGCTTAATTTTTACCCATGCACCCTGGAGTGGGCAGGAGCTTAACTAGGGCTTATTTTGGGGGGTAGGGCTTATTTTGGGCACACATGTAAAAATCAAGATAGGACTTACTTTCAGGGTAGTAGTCCTCGATGTACGACCTCAAATGAGCCCAACATTTCCATAGCTAAGCAAGATCTTCCGACAAGCAAAGTCCACAGGAGACACCGGCATACTTTAACAAGGATGTCACTAACATAACAATTGCATTGTCCACTGAACAACTATGGCAAGAAATATTGTCAAGTGGGGGAAAAATTTACTTAATCACTGTCTCACTTAGCCATAAAGAGTTTGGGCTCGATTGTGGTTGTGAGTCTGTTGTTGCCATTCATGTGTGCAGCGCTGCAAGCGTGAAAGAGACCCATACCCATGGTGGAACAAGGGGCCGCCCAGAATTTTAAACCGGGGAGGTGGCCATGTGAGGGAAAACTCTTCCTCTCCTCCCCTAAACAGCCCCCCCTTTTTTTCCCCGCCTTGTTTTACGTACCCCAGCACGGCCTGGCTGTCACCGGCCCGCGGATCTCCGATTCTGGTGGATGATTTACTGCAAAATGGCTTATAAATTGAAGTAGAAAGTGTTTTGCCGACGTGGCAGCTTTCAAGCTTCGCACCCATTTGTCACCCAGCATTTCCCTTTGTGTATGGAACAGGAATTAATTAGGCTGCACTGCAGGGTAAAAAAAAAAAAAAACTTTATGGCCATAATTTATATAGGATGGCTTTGGTTGGGGTTTTTTTTTTTTTTTTGGTTTTTTTTTTAAAGAGGCAGTGTCGCTTTGTTTAGGCTTTAAACCCTTGAGAGCAGAGGGGCTGTCCACATCATACACACACACACACATACATACACACACCCCTTAAATAAAAATTCAGCCGGCAGCACTGAAGGAGGCAACGCTGGGTGGTTTCGTAAGAACAGACCGTTGTGGGTCAATCGGAAGCTAATCATTGGATTTACACATTGTACTAAGGCAATGTTGCGTTTTGTTTACCTTTGAGGTGGCCTATGTTTGCGGGCCGGTCGTTGAAACCGTGGGTCCCTTCCTTCTTCAACAGCCATGGTTAAAACAAAAACCATGGCTTGGCAGAAGACAGGAATCCCATCTGTAAGGTTGAAATGGGTTTTATGCTAAGAGGAAGGCTCAGCTGTCCCTCAGCTCTTGTGGAGGTAAGGCGTGCCGAGAGTCCTCAGGTTATAACCATCACTGGGGGTTTTTAAGAAGAGGCTAGACCAGGGGTGTCAAACTCAAAGCTGAATCCGGCCTGCGGGGTGCTTAGATAAGGCTTGGATTGGCCTGCGGTGCCACTGCCAGCGAAAAAGGAGCTCCGGGGGGGGTGGGGGGCACATGTGGTCCTACAAGCTCTGTTTTTCCTGGCCGTCACGGCCGAAAAGGGGGTGCAGGTGGCACGCGCACGGCCCTCCCCCCCCCGGGCTCTTTTTTTCGAAAACAAAACAAAAGGAGAAATGTTTCCCCCTTTTCCATTTGAGCGTGCAGGAAGGGACAGGAAAAGAGGAAAAAGAAAGATGGGAAGAGAGCAAGGAAGGAAAAAGAAGGGAAGAGGGGAAGGAAGAAGAAAGGAGAACGAAAAGGAAAGAAGGAAGGAGATAGATTATAATGAGAGGGAGGGAGGGTCTCAGGGAAGTCCTGCCTTAGCACTTGGCCACAAGTGCCCCTGACAGGAGTCCCAGTCATGTCTACCATGGCCACGCCCACTATGGCCACGCCCTCACGAGCATTCCTCCCCCCCCCCCCCCAGCCCTCCAAGGTCAAACAACCCTGATGTGGCTTTCAATGAAATCGAGTTGACACCCCTAGTGGAGACAGGCACTTATTGGAAATGGTATAGAATAGATTCTTCTGCTTGAGCCAAGGGCTGGACTAGAAGACCCCCAAGGTCTTTGCGGTGAGTCACCTTTTTTCAGTGCCGTTGTAACTTTGAATGGTCACTAAATGAACTGTTGAAAGTCGAGGACTACCTGTAATAAAGGCTTTCACGTATCCTATTGCTTGACACTGGTTGCAGCTTCCCAGGGTCATGTGATTGACATGTGTGACTTGCCCCGCGAACTCCCAGCAAACAGTCTAAGGGGAGGGGGAAAGAAGGATTTATTTAACGACCACGTAATTCACTTAACAACTGCAGTGATTCACTTAACAAGCATGGCTAAAAACAATAGCAATAGCACTTAGACTTATATACTGCTTTACAGCGGTTGACAGTCCTCTCTAAGCGGTTTACAGAGTCAGCACATTGTGTTTTGACCTAAGCTTCCCAAGATCATGAAGCAGACTCCTCATCCTGATAAAAACCCCTTTTATTTAGGTTAAAGGGAATTCCTCTCCAGCAAAGTCCTGGCAAACAGTCTTTCATGAAATTTCACAACCACAGACCTTTTATCAGGCTTGGAGAGTTGCCAGGCCGATATCTTCCAAATGCCACGCTGTAGCAGCAATTACTTGGCAAGAAGTCAGGAACAGATCTTCACTCTAATGAATTGAACTGATTGTCTCCTGCAAACACCACTCCCCTTTCACTCCTCTTTATTCCCTATGGGAGGGACCATTCCCCTGAGCTTTTACTCCCGAGTCGACCCTTCTTCCTTAACTTTTCCCTTCTCCTGGCAGCTCTGCGCATGCGCACACTGGGAACAGGCTCCAGCTGTTCTTCTGCCCTGCTGATCTCCAATTCAGAATGCAGCCTATAACTGTCAGGCGGCCCTGGCCCCATCTCTGCCTCCCAACGCACAGCACTCGTCAGAGCCTTCCCCAGACTCCAGGACTGGCCCATGTTCCTCCCCAACCTCCTCAATGTCCAAATCCGCTGCCAGCTCCACTGGCTGCTTGCGGGCCACAACACATTGCCCCCAACAATCTGGGTCCTCATTTTACCCACCTCAGAAGGATGGAAAGCTGAGTCAACCTTGAGTCTTGTGAGATTCGAACTGCCAAATTGCAGGCAGCAGGAGTAGGTTGCAGTACTGCATTCTAACCACTATCACCACAGCTCTCGGGCATAGCTCCCTTAACAACTGCCTTGCTTAGCAACCGAAATTCTGGTCCCTATTGCGGACATAAGTCAAGGCCAACCGTACCAACCTAGCTCTCTTAAAGTCTCTTTTGCACCCGATCTTTTTATGCGAGTCAAAGCTAGCAATCTCAGCTTGATTTGTACATTAGAGACCCATTAATTAAACATTCCACTCCATGGAATCTTCCCTCCAGGATTCCTCTTATTCTTTTTACGTAGCAAAAGAGTACTGGAATGCACGATTCTCTGTTGGGCGTTGCTCGTCAATTTTTAAAAAGAATAATCTTGTTTAATTTCCATAGGGCTATGTTGATTCTGTGTTCTTTCCCTGGCTGTGATATCCAACCGGAAATGTAACCTTGGCTTTTTTAGGAAAGAGAAAGTAGAAACACAGGTTGTATTCGGTGCGGGACGCTGATGCACAAAATTAAATCATTTTTTGTTCTTGCTTTTGGTAGAAGTGAGATTTATGAAGGGGAAGGCACGTTTCTTCAACATTTTATTCTGGGTAAATGAGAATTTATTGTATTGAAGTGCTGCATACAGCAAGCTTAATAATGCAAGATTTGAACCTTGATCTTAACATTAACTGCTATGCCATGCTCTTCAGGCAGCAATACAAGTAACATTGCTTGACTTGCAACCATTCGTTTAGTGACTCTTCAAAGTTATGATGGCATTCAAATAAGTAACTTACACTTAAAACCATCACAGCATCCCCATGATCAAAATTCAAGTGTTGGCAACCAGCATCAATAAAGGAGAATATTTGTAGCTCAGGGTTAAAAGGAAGGGTCCTTGGTGCTCTCTGAACTTGGTGGTTTTCTTGCAGACGTTTCATGACCCAACTAAGTAACAACATCAGTATGAGAAGGGAGTGGGGTGTCTGGAGTGGTGGAGAAGGGGGAAGAATGTTGGATCCTTGGTGCTCTCTGAACTTGGTGGCTTTCTTGCAGACATTTCGTCATCAAACTAGTTAATTGTCAGAGGGTTTGCAGTGTGACTACAACTGTGAGAGAACCCAGGAGCAAAAACACAGTACAGTGGGGCTTTGTCTTTTAACAGCGGTTTATATACAAGACTGCTATATTACATACATACACGTGGTAGGCATATACCAGGCTAGCAATCAGTCTTCATTACTCCACACGGAGATCTACAATGGAGATAGAACACGAGGAGAGAGAGATACTCCCTCTCATGGTCTCCCTTATATAGACAACTTCTTAAAGTGGCAATAACCCTGCTGACCCATCCTTAATCTTAAAGCGGCAATAACCCTGCTGACTCATCCTCATTACATCAGCATTTACAGCAGCCTTACAGCAGCTAGTCAGCTATTAAATCATAATTACCTGAACAGTAATATCATCGGGGACTAGAGAAGCCCTGGTGGCACAGTGGTTAGAATGCAGGATTGCAGGCTAATTCTGTCGACTGCCAGCAGTTCAATTCTGATCAGCTCAAGGTTGACTCAGCTTTCCATCCTTGATAAAACGAGGACCCAGATTTTGGGGGGCCAAAATGCTGACTCTGTAAACTGCTTAAAGCCCCACAAGCTGTATATAAATCTGCTATTGCTACTCCTAGTTTGGGTAATGAAATATCTGCAAGAGAACAACCACGCTCAAAGAGCAACCAGGATATATTTACTAGGTAGCAGCATCTGGAGTCATATTCTATTTGCGACCTTCCTGTCTGGTTTCCAACAATGCTCGACAACCACATGATTCATTTAACTGAAGTAAGCAGCCATGGGAAAAAAGGCGGTAAAATTGGATGTGACTCCCTTAACAGCCACCTTGCTTAGCGACTGGAATTCTGATCTCAATCATGGTCATAAGTCAAGGATGCCCTCTAGTTCCTCTGTGTTGGCAGCGTGGTGGTTCTGGGATGGAACAGGGCCGGGTGGCCAAAAAAGACTAAGAATTCCATGTAAGCTGATGAAGCGAGCGAGCGAGTGAGAGATACCCGTCAGATGCAAGATTGGCATATAACATTCAATCATGTCAGTCAATCAATCATTTTCTGTAGCCTCCCAACTTAACCAAGTGACTCCGGGAAGCTTACAATTGGAAAACAATTAATACAATTTAAAAGACATTGAAACCATAAAACATCCACAAAATAATTAAGTATAAAGAGCAGCCCAGGTGATTAATCAAGTAATAGATCAACTTTGGTTTCCAAGTACGCAGAGGGAGAAAAGGAGAATCTATCAATAGAAAGCAGAACATAAGTTAGAACATTCATAAGGGTCTCCTGCTTGAGCATAAGGGATGGACTAGAAGACCTCCAAGATCCCTTCCAACTCTGTTACTCTGTTATTTTGTGGGTCTGTCATAAATCTGAACAGCCAAGGACTACCTGGGGTTGCATTTTCTGGTTGAGCGTGGTGTGCAAATGCAGCAATCCAGCCACAAACACACCCAACCTTGTATGTTATATGAACTTGAGGCCACCTTGAAGACCATCCAGAAGTTACCGCTGGCTCAATACGCAGCAGCGCAAGCAGTAATGGGCACCTCTCTTTTTATGTCTGTTTGTGACTGCTACTAGAGCTGTACGTGTTGCCAGTCAGATTTCAGGCACAATTCGAAGTGTCGATCGAAGGACCTTTATGGCCCAGGGCCTCGTTATTTGAGGGACTGTCTTGTCTGTTACAGGGACGCGGTGGCTCAGTCGCTAAGACGCTGAGCTTGTCGATCAGAAAGGTCGGCTGTTCGGTGGTTCGAATCCCTAGCGCCACATAACGGAGTGAGCTCCCGTTACTTGTCCCAGCTTCCGCCAGCCTAGCAGTTCGAAAGCATGTAAAAAAAAATACAAGTAATAAAATAGGGACCACATTTGGTGGGAAGGGAACAGCCTTCCGTGCGCCTTCAGTGTTTAGTCATGCCGGCCACATGACCACGGAGACGTCTTTGGACAGCGCTGGCTCTTTGGCTTTGTAATGGAGATGAGCACCGCCCCCTAGAGTCAGAAACGGCTAGCACGTATGTGTGAGGGGAACCTTTACCTTTACCTGTCTCTAATTTCCTGCTTGCCTACCACATTCAGGCACAATGGGTGTTGCTTCAGGTCCCCTCACTTAAACACTGTCCTTTTGTGAGATCAAAGAAATGTCCCTTCTCTTGTTGTTACCCTCTGGGGCAACATCCCCCAGAAATACATACAGCACTCATTTTCCTGTGTTTCTTCAGGGCCCTTAGGACCTGCTCGTGTTTCGAGGCCTAGGGGTCAGCGTGCTTGTGGAGCCCTTATTATATTTATCGTGTTTTTATTGTTTGTATTGATGCAGTTGTTTTTAGTTTGGTCCGCCTTGTCTTATTTTATGTCTTTAAATATATGTTTTTTTAATTATGTATTTGAGTACCACACAAACTGCCCAGAGTGTTTTGGAAAAGGGGCGGTTGTAATAAATTTAAGTAATATAATAATGTCCATTTTCTAATCAAAACACGTCCCTGTTCAGTTTTAAATTAAAGCTAGCACAGTTCAGATCGTGAGGGGGGAGGGAGAATAATAGAATTACAAAGTTGGAAGGGGCCTTGGAGGTCTTCTAGTCCAACCCCCCTCCCTGCTCAAGAAGGAGACCCTGTGTTATTTCAGACAACTGGTTGTCCAATCTCTTCTTAAAAACAGTATAGGTATAGAAAGACAGTACAGGTGATTAACAACACACATGAAGACAATACAGTAGGTTATACATTTAAGTTCAAATATAAACAGTAAAATCTATTTATTTATTTTTTGGTACAACCGCACCTGACTAGGGCAGACCTTTTGAAAGTTATGGGAATTTTTGCAAAAACAGTTTTAGAAATGGTAGCAACCTTGCGTTGTGGTTTGTCCTGTGAAAGTCCTAGCTCTCTCTTTCCTTCTGCACACCACTTCCTTAGAGCTGAGTTTGTACCATTTAGATTAACATTGGAGACAATAGTATTCGGCTTGTGTCAGTCGTGCACTGTTAATAACACTGCTTCTCTGTGTGAGTTGAGTGAAAGGGCAGATGGACCACCCCTCAGTTGGAGAAAGAAGAGTGAACGGAGATTGGGACCCTTGAGAAGAAACACCATGGAAATAGAGCATCCTTGCCGATAGAAGAGCCTATTTTGTAGCTGAGAGTTGAATTGTGGGGTTGTTTGTGCCCTCTGAGCTTGGTGGTTTTCTTGCAGACGTTTCATTCCTAACACTGATGATGTTACCTAATTCGGTAATGAAACGTCTGCAAGAAAACCACCAAGCTCAGAGAGCACAAAGGACCCTACAGAGCATTGTTTCTTTCCACCTTTTCTACACATGCAACCCTGGCATATTGTATTCAAGAGCTAGAAGAGCCTCGGTGGCGCAGTGGTTAGAGTGCAGTACTGCAGGCTACTTCTGCTGCCTGCCGGCTGCCTGCAATTTGGCAGTTCAAATCTCACCAGGCTGAAGGTTGACTCAGCCTTCCATCCTTCCAAGGTTGGTAAAATGAGGACCCAGATTGTTGGGGACAATAAGCTGACTCTGTAAACCACTTAGAGAGGACTGTAAAGCACCATAAAGCAGTATATAAGTCTAAGTGCTATTGCTAGATAGCAACCAGGTGAAGAAATTGCCAGAGATTTAGGCAAAACTCTGCCCATCACAGCAAACACCGTCTAGCTCAGAGGTGGGCAACTATGGCCCCTTTATGACTTGTGGACTTCAACTCCCAAAATTCCTGAGCTAGCATGGCTTGCTCAGGAATTCTGGGAGTTGAAGTCCATAATTCATAAAAGGGCCATAGTTGCCCACCCCTGGTCTAGCTGGAAGGATCAGCGAGATGTGTACCTAGAGAGGAGCTAAAGAGAAGGTCCCAGAGTTTACTGAAAACAATTGAGATGATGAGAAAATCTTTTATCTGTGTGCCCAGAATCCTGGAACACAGTTACCAAATCGAGGTAAGGATTTCTGGATGCAGAACAGGTCAGATATGGTGTCCCCTATACAGGTCATCCTCGACTTACGACCACAAAGGAGGCCCAAAATTTCTGTTAAGTGACACATTTGTTAAATGAGTTTTGTCCCATTTTAGGACCTTTCTTGCCTCAGTTGATAAGTGAATCACTGCAGTTGATGGGTTAGTATGTCGGTTGTTAAGTGAATCTGGTTTTCCCATTGACTGCTTGTCAGAAGATTATAAAACGGGATCACACAGGAAGGCTTCAAAAAACCTGGAAAAATTGGGGTTCCCCATTTTTTTCCAAATGGCTTTGGGGAAAAAAAGGGGGTGTGTGTGGAAAAAAAAGCTAGTTTTTCCCTGTTTTTCCAGGCCTTCCAACGACGTAGGGACAAAGCAACGGTCATAAATATGAACCCGTTGTGCCAAGCATCCGAATTTTGATCAGAGGATCATAGGGATGCTACAAAGGTCATAGCTGAAAACGTTCATAATTCACTTTTTTCTGTGCCGTTGTAACTTTGAACGGTCAGTAAATTGAGCTGTATGGTGTAAGTTCGAGGACTGCCTGTCATGCCGGGGATTTCAAGACCCGTCTTTTTCTTTTAATCCCACCCTGTAAATGTAAACCCTGTCAATTTACAAGACCTGACAGGGCTTAATTACCAACTCTCCTTCCTCCTCTCCCCTCCTCCATTTACAGTTCCAATCTTTTTATTTTTATTTATAGCTAATCTTTGAAGGGTAGGGTTTCAATCCTTGCTCAGACTGGGAGCCCATGCGTCATGCTGCTGGGGAAACAGCTGGGAATCCTAGCTATTTAAACAATATATGAATCATTTAATCTCGTAGTGAAGGGAGCGAGGATGAGGGAGATGGCTCTTGGAGTTTTGAAATGACAGTATCAATGCAGGCCGTAGACGGACGCCCGCTGGGAATTGAAACAGCAGGGCACCTGAGGGGATTTTTGTCTTTTAATTTTGGGGAGGTGGCAGTCAGATTTCTCAATAGGACCTTGGGTTTTTTTTTAAAAAAAGCAGGGCAAAAGTTCATGTCTTCACTATTGGAAGTGTAGCTGGGTCTGTTTGAACACACACACGTACACCCCTCGATCGAGCTTTGTGAACTCCGAAGACTGGAGGAATTAAAAACTTGCATTAAGAAAACGGGAGATTAGCATCCTGCCTTATTTGGGCCTATTTGCATATATTTGCTTCTTTTTTGTTCTGGATGGAAATGGGAACCAGCCGCCTTGTACTAAAAATGCAAAAAAGCAGCTGTTTCTAGCTTGCCGAAAAAAGAGAATTATTTGTAGCTCAGGGTTGAAATGAAGGTTCGTTGGTGCTCTCTGAATTTGGCTGTTTGTCTTGCAGACATTTCATTACCTGACTAGGAAACATCATCAGTGCATCAGTGTTTCTAGAGTCCGTCTCCTTTTGTCTCATCTTCTGTCATTCTGCAGCTTTCTTCGTTCTTTGCAGGCAAAATTTCAAGCTGCTTCTTTCTTTCTTTTGTTACGTAGAATGATGTGAGGCTCAAAATTAGGTGTGATTCCATTTCTTCCCCTTACAGGTGGGCCTTGACTTACAACCATTCATTTAGTGACTGTTCAAAGTTAGAATGGCACTGAAAAAGGTGATTATGAGCATTTTTCACAGTTACGACCTTTTGCAACATTTCCCCCATGATCATGTGATCAAAATTCAGATGCTGAACAACCGGTCCATATTTACGACCGTTGCTGTTTCCTGAGATCATGTGATCACCTTTTGCGACCTTCTGAGAAAACAGCACTGAAAAAAGTGACTTAGAACCGGTCCTCACGTGTATAACCTTTGCGGCATCCCCACAATTGTGTGATCAAAATTTGGGTGCTTGGTAATTAATTAATTATTGACTGTTTCCTAGTATGATTGGATTGCTAATTGTACCCTATGACTATCATTAAGTGTTGTACCTGATGATTCTTCACTCTTGACGAATGTTGCTTTTCTTTTATGTACACTGAGAGCATTTGCACCAAGACAAATTCCTTGTCTGTCCAATCACACTTGGCCAATAAAAGAATTCTATTCTATATTCTATTCTTAACAACCAGGGCAAGAAAAGGTCATAAAATCCAGTTTGACTCACTTAACAACTGCCTTGCTTGGTAGTGGAAACTTGGAGCTGCCAGCAGTTGAACCCAATATTATATTCCTGTCTTCAAGGAGTATAAATCCTTCTATTCTTCACCATCCAGTCAGAGCTGAAGAAGCTTCTTGGGTGAGAAGCAAAACATCTTCAAAGAAAAACGAGAAAGCCCAGTTGCCTCCTGAAAAAGCACCTTTGGGACAACCGTGACCTGGATGACTGAGAATCTCCACAGACATTTATGATTTTAAATATTTATTTTGAGCCTACCTTTTATTATTTTTATAAATAAAAGTGGTGAGAATACTCAATATTCCTCCCTTTTCCTATTTTGCCCATAACAATAATGCTGTGAAATGGGTTGGGCTGAGAAAGAGTGACTGGCCCTAAGTCATCACCCAACCCTGCTTTCATGCCTAAGGCAGAACTAGA
The DNA here is from genome assembly GCF_900518735.1 of Pseudonaja textilis. The sequence goes on from NW_020769354.1 coordinate 4,451,225, forward strand.
ACTCGCTGTCTCCTGGTGATTGGCCCAAAGTCACCCAGCCGGCTTTCATTCCTAAGGCTGGACTAGAATCCTCCTGAATTCTAATCTGGTACTTTCACCACCAGACCAAACTGGCTTCATTACTTTGAGTTTTGTACTGTATTAAGTCTTACCCTACTCTTCTCCACTTGAAGTAATATTGTGGATCTCAATTTTAACATGAGATGGAGAAAAAGTTACTGATGTATAAATAAGGCCAGATGTGGTCTCACTATGAAATTGGTGATAAAACATTCGTATACAACATGGAGAATTAGCACATGATCACCACAGTAGAGAAATTCCTATGGTAACATTGATTACTAAGAAAAAGGGGGAAGTGGGTTTGTTTGTAGTTTATTCTAATTCTGTGACAGAACACAATGGGCAAAGAACGCTTGTAAACCTATGGTTTCATTTATTTTGCTGATTTTGTTTCAAATTTCACTGTGTCTTCCCATTTCATCCTACCAGCAAAACCAGGTTCATCATAATATAACAATAACCATACCTAAGCATAGATTTTTACAGATTAAGTATTTCCTTAATCTTCTTCTTCTTCTTCTTTTTCTTCAGCGTTTGTCTCGCGCTCGGGCGAGGTCCGCTAATGTCCTTGAGTACTGCTTCCACACCTTTCTGTCTGCCACAAAGTATTTCCTTAATCTAGACTTTTTATCATTAATCTAGGCAATCTGTTGCAATTATGTACTTCATTTTTGTTTAACAAATGCGGTAGATGAGAGGAAAAATCCCTGAGCAAGGAGGACATACTGCCAAAAACGACAATATTTAATTCTATCCAGCCATATTGTTGAAGAGAGAAACTTCAAACTATATAAAGCATCTATCTAAAAAGAGAAAATTCTGGTCTTGCTATTGTTGAGCATGTCTGGCTCTTTGTATTTTACATTGGTGCCTGGAAATTTGAAACAGTTTTTGAAGGGGGAGGAAAAAGAGCTTTCAAAAAGTCCTTGTTTCTGTCATGGAAACCTTTACAGGTAGTCCTAGACTTACAACAGTTCATTTAGTGACCATTCAAAGTTATAACGGCATTGAAAAATGTGAGTTATGACCATTTTTCACAGGTACGACTTTGATCACACAAATGGCCAGCTGATCAAAATTCAGATGCTTGGCAACCAGTTCATATTTATAACCGTTGCTGGGTCCCATGGATGTGATCCACTTTTGCAACCTTCTGTTCTGACCCGCAAACCTGGTTCCCAGAAAGCAAACACAAGATGAAGGCAGCAGTATAATCTGTTTAAGTTTTGGCTAAGAATCCCGTTTCTTCACAGATAAAAGGCTGCTTCCAACTAATCAGCTCTGACAAAAAAGAGCCTTGCCAAGTTTTTTCAACTCTGACAAAAAACAACAGATAAGAAATAGTGTACAAGAGTCTTCAAATACCAGCTGTAATGTCCATGAGGCTGAGTTCAAAACTTCTTTGCTTTCTGCAAAGAAGGTTAATTTCACAGCTGTCTTTTATCCTCTTGAAGGAGGGGCCATTACCTTGCAGCCTTTTTCCTGAGTCGCCCGTGCTGTTGTAACTGCTCTTTCCTCCGAGCCATCCTTCGTGCAAGCGCACTTGACACAGGCCCCTCGGGAACCTCCTCATCACTGCTGCCAGCTCCCGCAATCTCTGAAGGCAGCAGTCCACTCCCTAATGGTCCTGGCCCCTCATCCGAGTCTTCGCTCTCCTCAGCTGTCTGCACCTGCTGCCGGCTAACCACAACACCTTCTTGACAAGCAAAATCAATGGGGAAGACAGATTTACTTAAGAACCAGATCACTAACTTATCAGCTGCAGTGATTCACTTAACAACTGTGGCAAGAAAGATGGTAAAATGGGGCAAAACTCCCTTAACAAATATCTCACTTAACAACAGAAATTTGCGTCCTAAGTTGAGGACTACCTGTATTTAGAAGCAGAAATATACATCTCTCGAACATCAGTGGCCTTTTCCTCCTTCCTCTCCCTGGAGTTTATCAAGAAACTTCCAAGAAAACCCAGGAATTTTCTTTTCCGTCTGCTTCCCTTGTGGTGGCCAGTACAAAGATAGAGGAAAGTACTTCGGGCTTGTTCTTGTTTTGACAAAAAGCTGAAAGGCGATGGGCCACAGGAAGGACACAAGGTGCCAAAAAGCTTTGGGAATGGCGATGTTTTAAAGCAGTGGCATAATCTTCTCAGTTGCCGAAGTTAGGGGCCTTAAAATGTTACAGCTTATTGTTATTCCGAGTTGATCATCTCTCCTTTGCTTTAATAATTTTTCCTCATGCCTGGATGGTCCGTGAGTTGCACGATAATCACTCACACAGCTTTGCAATCAATGCCCAAAGTAATAGGATTCCGCTGGCCAACGGCAATTAATAAATTTGTGTCTTTTTTAAAAAAAAAAACACTAGCAACTCGGGCCTGAAATACGACTGACTGGCTTTTGCTCATTTGCATATTTATTGCAGTGGAAAAATTCTCGCAGAATGATTGATGTGGAGCTCGCCTCTTGAATTCCAAGCAGCGCATTATTATGAAATGAAAAATGCCGGCCATACAGTTGATTAAAGTTGAAGACAGTGGAATCAGTGTTTTTTAAGATTGTGGGAGAATTAAAGGCATATTTTAATAGATGTTGACAAGAAGTGAACTAACAAAAGCAAAGCAAAGGATTTGCTTGAAAAGATTTAATCAAACGTGTTTCTTGGGGGATTAATTGTCAGGGATGACTGGGGGGGGGGGGGGGGGGCGGGGGGGGCGGGGGGCTGGCGTGGGGTTTGAATGAGGAGTATTGTTCTTGGGCCAACGTACCAAGCATTGTGTTTGACCTATGTTTTAACTTGGTTCTGGAGCAGTTGGTGAAGAGAATGTCAACTCCTAAAACATTTACATGTCCCGTAAATGCTAGACGTAGAATGTTAACTTCAAAAAAATCCTTTTTAGTTTTGGGAGTGTGACTCGGGGCTCATGATTTAATTGGAGTAACTGCTAGAATCCTGACAGAGGAAGGCTCCCTCTGAAAGAATACAACGAGTCCTCGGTTTACAACAATTCCTTTAGTGATCGTTTGAAGTTACAGCGGCACTGGAAAAAAGTGACTTATGACTGTTTTCTGCACTTAGAACCAATGGTGGTTTTCTATCGGCTTGGCCCAGTTCGGCCGAACCGATAGTAAAAAAAACAACTACTAGTTTGGCTGAACCAGTATTTCTTTTTTTCCCCCTCCTGATGATCAGCTGTTCTGATGATCAGCTGTTCCAGGATCCCCCTCGCTGTCTTACTCCTTCATCCAGGAGGCTTCCCTGAGGCCCAGGAGGCCAAAAACAGAGCATGGAAGGTGCTGCAAAAAAGGAAGAAGCCCCGCCCACCCAGTCACATGGTTACACCCACCTGGCCACGCCCACAGAACAAGTAGTAAAAATATTTGCATCCCACCCCTGCTTAGAACTGCTGCAGCCGTCACGTGATCAAAGCCCAGACGCTTGGCAACTGACTTGTCTTTAGGACAGCTGCAGTGTCCCGGGGTCACATGATCCCCTTTTGCGTCCTCCTGACAATCAGAAGCCAATGGGGAAGCCAGATTCACTTAGCGGTGAGGTTACTAACTTAACAACTGCAGTGTTTCACTTAACAGCTGTGGCGAGTAAGGTTTTAAAATGGAGGTAAAATTCACCTAGCAAATGTCTTGGTTAGAAACAGAAATTTGGGGGTCAGATGTGGTTGTAAGTGGAGGACTACTTGTGCCCTCTTTTTTTTTCCTGAATGTTCAAATCAGTTAGTATTTGGTCCCTCAGTAACATATTCCTAAGGGAAGATCTGAAAGGAGCTTTATCCACGTTTGTGATATTTCCTCAATTATAGTCCAAAAGCAAGATACTTTTTCCCTCCTGTCCAAGTACTCTAGTTAGATATGTACAGCTGATCCTTACAATTTACTAGGAGCCTGCTAGTATTTATCAGATGCATGCGCGGAGGAGATTTACAAAGGTTAAAAATACCTTCTCAGAGATACAATACATCACCCTCCATGCTGGAGTTGGACCACCATGAAATGCCCCTCCTTGTAAATACAGGTAGTTCTTGAATTACGATCACAATGGAGCCCGAAATTTCTGTTGCTACGTGAGGCAGTTGTTAAACAAATTTTGCCACGTTTTACAGCCTTTCTTGCCACAGTTGTTAAGCTAATCACTGCACTGCGGTTACACTGGAGCTTCAGGTCGCGACGGTAATCTGTTCCCAGACTCTGGTTGCGACCCAATTTGGTCGTGTTTGGAAGTACGACCAACTGCACATGTGCGCAGTCCAACAAAAATGGCGCTGAAGGGGAAATCGGCGCAGAAAGGGAATCTTTCTGCACCGATTTTGTTCGCCACCTGATTTTTGAATCATGACCCGATTCAAAAATCGAGTGGATTTTTTTTAGTCTTCACCCGATTTGGTCACGAACAGAAGCGTTCGCGACCCCAGGTTCAACTGTATTAAGTTAATGATGTGGTTGTTAAGTGAACCTGGCTTCCCCATTGCCTTTGCTTGTCGAAAGTTCACAGAAGGGGATCGCAGGACCCTAGGATACTGTGTTGGGAGAAATATCCCTCTGGTCCAGTTCCAAGCCAGGAGAAAGGCACTGGAGACAAAATGGAGGCTGGAGGCTGATGTTCCGTCTCACCTTTCTTCTTTCTCAAAAGATGCAAGAGTACAAACTCACACAAACACAGGCAGGCAGGCTGGCTCGGACTTTAATTCTTTGGAACTGATAACATCCTTGACATTCCAACACGCTCTGCCTGCCAAGTCCAAACTGATAACAAATAAAAAGCTACTTACAAGAAAATTACAAGGCAGACCACAAAAATCATTCACAAAGAAAACCTGAAGTAAGATCAAACTTTGCCCCGTACAAAGTTCCAGCCGACAACACACCCACTTTTATCCCCTGTGGGGTGTGGCTCAATGACTCAGCTCACTCTCTGACCCTCCCACGCCTCCTACGTTGCTGCTCACGTTTCTCCCTACAACGTTGCCTAGGATCAAGCCAACATTCTTCCTCTTGACTCCCTGTCAGGGGCTGCTCCGATATGCCTTCCTCCTGATTAATCTCAGGCTGTTCCTCTCGGTTGTCTGATGAAACCTGAGGCATTATCAGGGAGGAAGGCATTGCCAGAGAGGAAGGTCCTGGGGAGGAAGGCATTCCCAGTTCCTCCTCCTCATCTTCCAGGTCTTCTTCCTCTAACAGCACCGGCTTGGGAATCGGAGCCACAACAGCTGATTGGAAAGAAGGTCCATTTATTGATGAAACAAAACCACCCAGCATGTATGATTCTGGGCAGCTGACCACATGGAGTTGAGAGTGAGGGGTATTAATACCTTATCTTGGACTTGCACTTGGGCTTCCTGTTCCTGTGCAAGAGCATGTATTCTATTGGCTGTCGTAGGGACACATAGCTGGCTCTGTAGGTTGTCTGGGTTAGGGTTTGGCTGAAGTTTGGATTCTGATGCAATGTCTTTAGGAGATTCTGCTCCTAGTGGGTTAATCCTATAATGTCCTGGAGGGTCATGTCTTAATCCCATCATCCTGGAGCTGAAGGTCTTTTTATTTTGTAGATAGGATGGCCCGGTCTTTCTTAATGGGGCACAAAAAAATCTGATGGGGGCTGTCTCTTTCTGTCTCTAAGAGCATGTTTCTCCACTTCTCATTTAGGGAAATACACACTATTCTGCCCTTTTTTAATATTTCATAAAATAATTCATTCTTTGTGTGGAGGGGCTTCCCACAACTGCAACCATCATAAATATGAAGTAGTTACCAAGCATTGCGTGACCACTGGGATGCTGCAAGTATGAAAAACACACAAGTTCCTTTTTTCAGTGCCGTTGTAACTTTGAACAGTCACTAAATGAACTGCTGTAAGTTGAGGACTGCCTGTATTTCCCCCCTCAGGTTTCCCAATCAGGAAGGAACAGTATCACTGTGTTTTTACCAGAAACATTAAGGCGCACACTGAAACATCCTCCGTTCGCTTGATATTTTTTATCGTTCCCTCCCTAAAACACGAAGGCTTCTGCTCTTGTTTCAGCAGGCCGTTCCTCTGCGGCTTATTCTTAAAATAAAGGACAGGACAAGTTACTTGTTGAGCTTTCTCAACAAGGGGAAACTCCACTCCTTGGTTTGCTATGATCCAATTCTGGTATCTCCAATCGCAATAAATTGCCAATTTCCCAATATTTCACGGTGAGTGGGGTAGAATTCTGCAGAATTCCCCACTGAAGAATGTACATTTTTGAAGGCACCGTAAGAACTGTGAATTTTCATTTCATGCAAAGGGAAGCCAGGGGGTTGCTATCCGATGAATTCTTTTGTCAACCTTGATCTAACTCAGGGGTGTCCAGCCTTGAGAACTTTTTAAGACCTGTGGACTTCAACTCCCAGAATGGCTGGGGAATTCCAGGAGTTGAGGTCCACCAGTCTTAAAAGTTGCCAAGGTTGGACACCCCTGATGTACTTTTCTCCCTGCATAATTTAGCACTGTGTGGGGCACAGTTCTGCAAAGGGCTAGGGCTTCAGCAGTTGTGGGTGCTCCATCACAGGAGGCTTTCAAAAAGAGATTGGACTGAAATCGTATAGGTTCTCCTGCTCGAGCAGGGGGTTGGACTAGAAGACCTCTAAGGTCCCTTCCATCTCTCTTATTTTATATTCTAGTGGAAGCTTGATTTTTACTTATCAATGACATGTTAGCTCTTGTTGGTTCTCCTCCTGCTATTTCCTCCCTTAAGCTTCTGGTTATCTTTCGTTTTTAGTTTCTTTTCTCCCCCTTAGACTTTTCAAATTTCCTTCCTTCCTTCCTTCCTTCCTTCCTTCCTTCCTTCCTTCCTTCCTTCCTTCCTTCCTTCCTTTCTTTCCAGTATTGTTAGCCGCCTTGAGATCTCACCAGTGAAAAGACTTAAGGGCTAAATGCAGTGCTCAGGGTCTTTAATAAAAGAGGCAATAGGATAAAGAAAACCTAGAAAATGCAAGTGATGAAAACCTGGGAATAAAAAGGCCCAGCAGTAAAATTAAACAGCGGGACTTGCCCTGATAGATAGAACTCATCAGACTTAGATGGGCTTTTGAAAATTGAATAAAAATGTCCTCCTGTCAACCGGCAGAGATAACAGGAATAGGGCTGGTTTGGCTGCCTTTGGCAGTTGGTGTGGCACCGAGGCTGCATTCTGAATGGATGAATCTCGGCTGCCTTCGTCCCTCTTCCATTAATTCTTCTGCTGCTTTGGGTTAGGCTTCCTCTTGACACCCACACTTATCCTTAAATAACGGTGGTGCAAGGGTTATTGTCCTATAGTGCAAGAGAAATACTTTGAAAAGGGAGGTGGAACTGCTAAGTTAAAAACCAGCTATTCTTAGTGAGCAATTCTCCCGTGAGATTAATACAGAATAGAATAACAGTTGGAAGGGGCCTTGGAGGTCTTCTACCATGTTTCCCCTGTCTTTTTTTCTTTTTGCCACCCAAAAAAGCACCAGGTCTTATTTTTTTTGGGGGGGGGGGCGTGTCACCCACTGACTAACCTCACTAGCGTGTGTCACCCTTGGCCTCCTTTTCACCGGCAAGGCTTTCCTGAAGGCCTCTGCAGCCAATAACAGCTCTGGGTCGATCCGGAGCTTTGTTATCAGCTACAGAGGCCTTTAGGAAAACCTTGCTGGCTGAAGAAGAAATGGGCCGGCAAGGCAGGTGTCAGGGTGTGTGAGGCCTGGCTACAACTGTCCAAAACATCCTAGCTTAATTTTTACCTGTGCACTCTGGAGTGAGCAGGATCTTAATTGCACCAAGACAAATTCCTTGTGTGTCCAATCATACTTGGCCAATAAAAGAATTTTACTAGGGTTTATTTTGGGGGGTAGGGCTTATATTGGGTGCACATGGGAAAAAAACAAGCTAGGACTTACTTTCAGGGTAGGTCATGTTTTCAGGGAAACAGGGTAGTCCAGGGGTGTCAAGCTCGATTTTATTGAGGGCCACATCAGGATTGTGGTTGACCTGGGGGGGCAGGGGGGGTGAGGCTGGGGGGGGCATGGCCAACTTGATGTCACTCATATTGGGGGGGGTGCTTGTAGTGGCCCAGGCGGGGCTGGGGGAATCCATTGACTCCAGCACGCGCCCAGAGGGCGAGGTGGGGCAGCCCCTTGCCAGATCCAGGGCAGCTCCGTGGATCTGACTGCGTTCCAACCTGAATGGCCGCCTCCAAGTTGTAGTTCAGCACCCCGCTGACCTGGGCTGGGGCCGAGGTGCTAGGAGCCGGTCCTCCACTGTTTCCAGGGCAACCCCACAGGCCAGATCTAACCACTTCGCAGGCCGGGTGCAGCCCGCGGGCCTTGAGTTTGACACCTTCTGGAGGCAAGTCGTTCCACTGGTTAATTGTTCCAACTGTCAGGAAATTCCTCCTTGATTTAGTTTTCATCCGTTGCTTCTTGCCCTGCCTTCAGGGGCTTTGGAGAATAGCTTGACTCCCTCTTCTTTGGGGCAGCCCCTGAGCTATTGGAACACTGCTATCATGTCACCCCAATTCCTTCTAAACTAGACATACCCAATTCCAGCAACCGTTCTTTCAAAAAGAACAGTTGAAGAGCGGAAGAAGCTTCTTGGATGAGAAGCGAAAGGTCTTCAAAGAAAAACCAGAAAGTCCAATTGACTCTTGGGGAAAAAATGACTGAGAATCTCCATAGATGGTCTTTATATGTTTTAGCCTCCAATTCCCTTAATCATCTTTGTTGCTCATCTAAATAAGGCGACTATTTCCCCAACATCCCAGCCTGTAGGCCCATAGGCCACAATATTAGCAGGTGTTAATACGGCAGCTCAGTCCCTCCCTCCTAGCCCTTTCAGAAACTGGCACCCAGAGCAGAAGTAATACATACGTTGCTGTCTCTCTGCATGTGCCCGTTGTCAGCGGCAGGGATGCCCCCTTCTCCCCTTCCCCCTTTAATACATCTCCAGTGCCTTCACCATTCAGGAATAAATATGTAATGTGCTTGATAGCCCAAAATAATTCCCCCACTTTATCTCGGCTTTGTTCCTCTGGAAAGCTTGCCTGCTATTCCTCCGGCACGGTGATATGATACCTTCTTTTGTGGCCGCCTTGTCGCTGGCTAAACCACTGTTTGGAATGAACAGGCTGCTCTTTTTGATTTGCTAAAGCTGGCAAGAAGGAGGGAGGCAGGCACAGGATAAATGGGAAGTGTGTCCTGGAGTGTTTTCTTACCGCTAATCCAGAAACGTGGCTTGTGGAAGACTTCTAGATTTAAAATATAAGCAACCAAGTCTGTTCCTTTCCCCTAATGGCAGCATGGAGGGGCCCTAATTTGGGAAATAGTATTTCTTTCCATGGAGAAGGCCATACCTTCCATTTCCAGAATCTTCTGTCAGAGCTTATGGCTCAAAGGAGTTTCTTAGGCTTTGCAAACCTTCCACTTATTCATCAAGATTGCATGTTTCTTAGATACAGAAAGTCCTTCATTGGATCTCATGTTTGTCGATTCAGTGTTTCTCACCCTTGGCAACTTGAGATGGGTGGACTTCAACTCCCAGAAGTCTCCAGCTGGCTAGAGACTTCTGGGAGTTGAAATCCAAACATCTTAAAGTTGGAAAGTTTAAGAAACCTTGTTCCAGTTTAATAGGTCTGTGGAGATTCTCAGCTATCCAGGTCATGGTTGTCCCAAAGGTGCTTTTTTCAAGAGGCAACTGGACTTGTTTTGCTTTGGAAGGTGTTTCACTTCTCATCCAAGAAGCTTCTTCAGCTCTGACTGGATGGTGGGGAACGGAAGGATTGTATATTCCTTGCAGACAGCTGATCATTTGCATTGTTTTATAGAGTCATTGAGGCCACCCGGAGGTTTATCTGTGTCCTCAGGGTCACCTGAGTGGTGCAAATGAGTATGAAGCCTTCCTGGAACTGTTGAAAGGACTGTGTTATAAACAGGAGATAGATGATGTCCTGTCCCTCCTTCTCTGTTGAGAGAGGGCCGCTCAATTTGAACATAGGTGGCTTCTTTGACTCCTCTTTCAAACCAGCTTAATAATTTTTGTTCCAGTTTAATAGTCTGAGGCCCGAGTTCTTCCTAAGAAGTTCGGGAGCTACTTGTGATGCGGAGCTATGAGACAAGTGATCTAATTTAGTGGAAGGCAGCCTTTTGTGTTTTCTTTCCTCAGAAGATTTCCATTCTCTGTCAACTTCCTTTATGATAATTGGCCATTCCAGAATTCTTCTGAGGAAGTTGTCAGCTTGGCGAGGCAGTCCAGATAAGAACCGTGTACAGGTAGTCTAGGATGAACTACAGGTAGTCCTGACTTATGGGACAATCATGGAGCCCGGTCAGGCACAAGAAATCAGGAAACAAGGTGGTTCAAGTGACTATAGGTTACTTGCGTGCCAACATTCTCTGCAAGAATCTGAACTACTCAAATACGCTTTCAATAATATTTTACAATTATATATAAAGGAAAATTAAGTTTTGTTATCTGTTGTTAAGAGAAAGTTAAATAAATGTAGTGTTTTAAAAAGGATGTATACAAGAAGAAAAAATTATTCTATGAGGGTGACTTGGAGGGAGCATGTTAACTCCCAATAAATTCTGTTTACTTTTGGAAGTTTGGCTCGAGACTCATGATTTAATTGGGGTAACTGCCGGAATCCTGACAGGAGGTTTATCTGGATCACCTGAGTAGTGCTTCTGGATTCTGTCATCTGCAATTATTATTTTTTTTTTTGTGGAAATCCATTCCTGCTCCCACACCATTCAAAGAGTGTTCATCCCAAAGGGTGTGTCAGCTTTGGAAGCCATATTGAGACCAGATGCTCCCACACTGCCACATTTTGAGCCTGGGAAAGTGGGAGGGGGGGAATTTACTGGAGTATATCTAGTTAGACATAATAACATTCTTTTTCTGATTCAAGGTCAGGTTGTGTTGCACATAACTGAGAGGAAATCTTAACATGGGACAGATGGTGATTGGGGCCATGTGATGTGATGATGGATGCAGGGGATAGATTTTGTAGTTTTGACTTATTATAAGGAAGCCCAGAACTTTCAGATTTGGGATTCCACAGTTGTGCGAGTTTACTATACGAAATAAAAGGAACCTTTGAGAAGATGTCTGTCTCGGAGTTATTGGCTCAAATGGAGGGTTTGCTGGAACGCTGACAGGGTGTTCATTTGGGACAGCCATGTTCAGGGGTCGCCAACCTTTTGGACCCTGGGACGATCAAACTCATAATTTTAAATCCCGGGGACCAGAGAGATCCTGGAAGAATCCCCCCAAAAGTCTGCAAGAAAATTCCCCACCCTGTTTTCTTACCATCACAGAATACCATCTCCAGCTCCGTTCCCAGGGGGTTAGAAAGAGAGACTTTTGGCTTCATGCAAGGAAACCAGCAGAAGCAGCAGAAGTCTTTCTTTCTCTCCCCCAAACTCCGTCAGAAAGGAGTCTTTGTGAGACTTGTCATGCCGGCGCAGCCTCTTGGAGCAGGGTGCCTTGCAGGGTCCCAAGGCTTGCGTGCAGCCAAAAGCAGAAGAAGAAAGAAGCAGCCTAGTGGCCAGGCCAGGCGTGTGGGGCAAGTTCCCCCCACCACCCTTTCCCCCTCCCCTCACTACCTCATGTTGTTCATAATGCAAGCGATGCAAGCCTTGTGTTCCCGTGAGCCATGTGGGCGGTGCAGCATTGTGTTCCCGCACAAAATTGCTTTGGGGTGTGCTTTGGGCGGGGGGTGACATTTCTCTGCGGACCACCAAAATTTTCTCGCAGGCCACCAGTGGTCCCTGGCCCACTGGTTGGCGACCCACTGACCTGGATGACTGAGAATTTTTACAGACTTTCAGGGCTAGAGAAATCTTCCTCTGGGCCACGCCCAACCTGTCAGGTTCTCAACACCCTCTTCTCCTATCAAATGTGTGGCCTTCCTTGCAGAGAGTCTTCTTAAGGCCCTTTCTCCTTTTGCCCCGCAGGTTACAAAGCGTTAAAGGCTTTGCTGAGAAGCTTGGTGGATCTTCAGGATGAGCTGTGGCACCAGAACTCGGGGACCAGACATTTGGTAGCAGGAGAAAAGAAAAAGGAGAGGTAAAAAGGGCAGCAACGGATGGGAAACGGGCATGATAAAGGCCACAAAACACCTTTCCGACATCGGGGAGGTTGGCAGGAAAAAAAAAATGAGATAGGGGTTGAGCCCAAACTTTCTGTTGCTAAGCAAGTGGGTTGTTAAGTAAACTTCACCCCATCATACCCGCTCTCTTGCCAATGTTGTTAAGTCAATGGTCGCAGCTGTTAAGTTAGTAACACGATGGTTAAGTAAATCCGGCTCCCCCATTGACGTAGGCCTGTCCAGCATCTGGTGGTGCAACCCCGAAGCTATGGGCAAGTGAAGAGATTAATAGAGTTGGAAGGGACCAATCTAGGTCATGTAGTCCAACCCCCTGCCCAAGCAGGAGACCCTACACCATTTCTGACAAATGGCAGTCCAGTCTCTTCTTGAAAGCCTCCAGTGATGAAGCTCCCACAACTTCCGAGGGCAACCTCTGTTCCGTTGGTTGATTGTTTTCCCCGTCAGAAAATTTCTCCTTTATTTCTAGGTTGAATCTCTCCTTGTTCAGTTTCCATCCATTATTCCTTGTCTGGCCTTCAGGTGCCTTGGAAAATAGCTTAACCCCCTTCCTCTCTGTGGCAGCCCCTCAAACATTGAAACATTGCCATCATGTCTCCAGAGGTGGGCATTCAGCAGGTTCTGACCAGTTCTGGAGAACCGGTCACGGAAATTTTGAGTAGTTTGGGGAACCAGCAAATACCAGCTCTGACTGGCCCCGCCCCCATCTCTTCTCTGCCTTCCGAGTCCCAGCTGATTGGCTGGGTCTCCTTTGGTTGCCTTGCACAGGAGAAAGGATCTGGAAAGCAGGTTAGTGCGGTGGGAATGGGATTTTGCAATAACCTTCCCCTGCCACACCCACCAAGCCACGCCCACATAACTGGTAGTAAAAAAAAATTGAATCCCACCACTGCATCTCTCCCCTGGTCCTTCTCTTCCCTAGACTAGCCAGGCCCAGTTCCTGCAACTGTTCACCGTATGTTTTAGCCTCCAGCCCCCTAATCCTCTTGGTTGCTCTTCTCTGCCCTCTTTCTAGAGCCTCATTTAAGCTAGTTTAAGAGAAATTGAAATTTAACTTCGTGTAAGGAATTCTTGGGAGTTGAAGTCCACACATTGTAAAATTTGCCATAGTGGCCCCCACCCCGATTTAAACATAAAACCCGGTCGTAAGTGGCCATGTTGGCTGAGGCCAAAAAAGAGCCGATTCAGAAAACATCTGGCAACACCAATGTCTTGATTTGGGGGGGGGCACTGGAAGGCCACGATGAGGCGTCTGAAATGATATCTCACTTGCCCACTTATACTTTGTGTGTGTGTTTGTGTGTGTGTGTGTGTGTGTGTGTGTGTGTGTGTATCCATCCCATCACCCATCCCTATGTATGTATGTATGTATCTATATATCTATCTCTGTTTTCTTAAGTTTTCGCGGGTATTTATATGTATGGTATTCAGCTTTGTTCGGGTATTTCCGCACGTCATTATAGTTGTGCTTTTAAAGTTGTAGCAACATTTCGGCAGAATCTCATCTGCCATCATCAGGCTTCTGTATTGTGTTCGTCTGAACACAATACAGATGAACGGACGAACACAATACAGAAGCCTGACGATGGCAGATGAGATTCTGCCGAAACGTTGCTACAACTTTAAAAGCACAACTATAATGATGTGGGAAAATAGCTGAACAAAGCTGAATACTATACGTACATACATACATACATACATACATACATACATACATACATACATTCTCCCTTTTGCATTAGGCCTAAGGCTTATCCAGGGATAAGGTTCAGAGCTGTCGAAAGACTTGTTCCCATTTCATAGGGTATTATCTGCCTGTGTGATTACATGGCTTTAACGGGGGATTAGCTATTCATAGAGGAGGGGGGAAAATGCAATCAGCGCTTGTTGACCATAAGGCTAAATGGAAATGCCATATTCAGGGGCAGTATACCATTGAAGGCCAAGATGATCTGAAGCAGCTAAGGATAAATCCGCCGCTTTGACAGAGTAACCGAGTTGGAAGGGACCTTGGAGGTCTTCTAGTCCAATCCCCTGCTCACGCAGGAAACTCTATACAGGTAGTCCTCGACTTAACAGCAATTCGTTTAGCGACTCTTAGAAGTCACAACGGCAATGAAAAAAGTGACTTATGACCGTTTTTCACACAGCATGTGACCAAAAATTCAGACACTTGGCAACTGACTTGTAGTTATGACAGTTGCAGTGTCCTGGGGTCACAAGATCCCCTTTTGTGACCTGACGAGTTATTAACTTAACTGCAGTGATTCACTTAACAACTGTGGCAAGAAATGTCATGAAATGGGGCAAAATTAACATAACTGTCTCACTTAACTTAGTGACAGAAATTTGGACGTCCGTTGTGGTCATAACTCGAGGACTACCTGTACCACTTCAGACAAATGGTTATCCAATCTCTTCTTAAAAACTTTCAGTGTTGGAGAATTCACAACTTATAAAGGCAAATTCTTCCACTGATTAATGGTTCTGTCTGTCAGGAAATTTACCCTTAGTTCTAAAGTTGCTTTTTTCCCTGATTAGTTTCCACCCGTCGCTTCTTGTCCTGCCTTCAGGTGCTTTGGGGAATAGCTTGACCCCCTCTTCTTTGTGGCAACCCTTGAGATATTGGAAGTCTGCTATCATGTCACCCCTGGTCCTTTTAAATTAGCCATGCCCAATTCCAGCAACCATTCTTTATATGAAGAATGGTTGAAGAGTTGAAGAAGCCTTTTGGATGAGAAGTGAAACGTCTTCAAAGAAAAACCAGGACGTCCAGTTGCCTCTTGAAACAAAAAAAAACAAAAACAGGTTGCTTCTCCCCTTGATTAGTTTCCATCCATTCCTTCAGTTTGACAGCCTTGCTCTTAGGTTGCCTGTTGCTAAGCGGATTTGGTGATAAAACCGTACTAAAGAAAGGAAGCGGTCAGGAGATGCTCGGAAAACTCTGTAGGCTAATTACACCGCCATCTTTATTGTCAGCGATGAAGAGATCTCAAGTGGCAGCGATGAAGCTGAGGAAGGGAAGAGGGCTGTGCGGAGGCTGCCCAAACGGAAGCTGGAGATGGAGGACTACCCCGAATTCGCATCCAAGAGGTTTGCGGAGTTTCGGGTCTACAGAAACAACACCCTACAGAAGTGGCACGACAGGACCAAACTGGCTTCTGGCAAACTGGGCAAGGCAAGTATGTCTTCTCTATAGAGGTGCTGAGGAGTCAGGCGTGGTATGAACTCACCAGCAAGAAGCCTGGTGCCTTTTGAGTTCTAGTCCCGCCTAAGGCACCAAAGCTTCCTGGGTGACTTTGGGCCAATCCAGAAGGAGACTCTTGAGTTCTGGTCCCGCCTTAGGCATGAAAGCTAGCTGGGTGACTTTGGGGTCAGTCACCAGGAGACTATATAGATATATAGATTAGATAGATAGATAGATAGATAGATAGATAGATAGATAGATAGATAGATAGATGGATGGATGGATAGGTAGGTAGGTAGGTAGATAGATAGGTAGGTAGATAGACTGTATTTATAGATATAAATATATATAGAGAGAGATTAGAGATAGATAGATAGATAGATAGATAGATAGATAGATAGATAAATAGATAGATAGATAGATGATAGATAGATAGATAATAGAGATAGATAGATAGATAGTTAGATATATAGATATATAGAGTAGATATAGATTAGATAGATTAGATAGGTAGGTAGGTAGGTAGGTAGGTAGACTGTATTTATAGATATAAATATATAGAGAGAGAGATTAGAGATAGATAGATAGATAGATAGATAGATAGATAGATAGATAGATAGATAGATAGATAGATGATAGAGATAGATAGATAGTTATATATATAGATATATAGAGTAGATATAGATTAGGTAGGTAGATAGATAGATTGTATTTATATATATATATATAGAGAGAGAGAGAGATTAGAGATAGATAGATAGATAGATAGGTAGATAGATAGATAGATGATAGAGATAGATAGATAGAGTTATATATAGAGATATATAGAGTAGATATAGATTAGATAGGTAGGTAGGTAGGTAGGTAGATAGATTGTATTTATATATATATATATATAGAGAGAGAGATTAGAGATAGATAGATAGATAGATAGATAGATAGATAGATAGATGATAGATAGATAGATAGTATATATATATATATATATATATATATATATATATAGAGAGAGAGAGAGAGAGAGAGAGAGAGAGAGAGAGAGAGAGAGAGATTAGAGATAGATAGATAGATAGATGATAGATATGCTGATCATTGGCTGGTAAAGAAAGACAGGGTGGTGGTTAGGAAGTGGGAGAAACCACAGCGTCTTTTCTGCTCTTCCCTGACCTCGCTTGATGGTCTTCCAGGGCTTTGGCGCCTTTGAGCGATCCATCTTGACCCAAGTAGATCACATCCTGATGGACAAAGAGAGGTTACTCCGTCGGACCCAGACCAAGAGGTCAGCATACAGGGTGCTGGGAAAAACCCCTTCGGATGCTGAGGTGCTTCCAGAAACCGAACTGGACGAGACGGTAAGGAATAATGACGCAGATTGAACTAAGCAGGGGGAACACATTGGCTCTCTTAGTTGGAAGAAATTGATTTGTGGGGGGGGGGGGGGGGGGGGAGCTGATCGCAACAAATTTCAGGTAGTCCTCAACTTATGACCATTCATTTAATGACTGCTTGAAGTTACGACGGTGTCCAAAAAAAAGTGACTTACAGCTGGTCCTTCAACTTATAGCCGTCATAGTTTCCCTGTGGTCATATGGCCACAGTTGAGGCACTTGGCAGCAATATTTACAATATTTGCAATGCTCCAGGTCACATGATCATTATTTGCAACCTATCCAGGGGGCTTCCGACAGGCAAAGTCAGTGGGGGGGGGGGGGGAGCCAGATTCGTGATTCACTTAACGACCGCAATGAAAAGGGTTGCAAGATTGGGCCTGGCTCACTTAACAACTGCATCCCTTTGCAACAGTTTTGGTCCCAGTTGTGTTTGTAAGTCAAGGGCTACCTGTCGCGCACTGTTACACGACTGTGGTGGTTGTTAAATGAATCCATTTAAAGCAGTGGGCTTTTGGTGTGTGTGTGTGTGTGTGTGTGTGTGTGTGTGTGTGTGTGTTCAGGTGACTATGGGACACTGCAAGTCACCATATATGCAAGCCGGTTGCTTAGGGCTCCAAATGCAACCACACAACCACAAAATGTGTGTGCATGCGTGTGCAGTTGTCGTAACTCCAGGTCTCTTTAACTTTAAGCTAAGATAACCTAGTGTCCTTTTTTTTTTTTTTTTAACTCTGAGCACATTGGTATACATTAAATATGAACATTTGTTGCCTGCTCTCTAGAGCAAGCAAGGGTGTCAAACTTGCATCGTCACGGAAACATCACGTGACATATCGTGACCTCCCCCCCCCCAGTTGCTAAACCGGGTGTGGGCGTGTCCAGCCCGCAGGCTGCGAGTTTGACAGCCCTGCTCTAGAGACAGTATAGATCTAACCAAACACAAACAGAATACACATGTACACATGCTATATACATATATACATATATAGCTTCTCTCACTTGCTCTCCCACTCCCTCCCTCCCTGTCCCCTCCCCCCCTCTCTCCCTCCCTCTCTCCCCTGTCCTTCCCTCCCCGTCTCCCTCTCTCTCTTCCTCCCCCTGTTTCCCTTTGTCCCTCTCTCCCTCCCTCCGCTGTCTGTCTCCCCCTCTCTCCCCCCTCCCTCTCTCCTTCACCCCTTGTCTCCCTCTCTATCTCCCTCCCACTCCCCCTGTCCCTCTTCCCCTGTCCCTCCCCCTCTCTCCTTCTGCCTCCTTCACACTCTCTCTCACTCCCCTCTCCCTCTCTCCCTCTCTCCCTCCCACTCTCCCTTCCCTCCCTCCCTCCCCTGTCCTTCCCTCCCCTCTCTTCCTCCCACTCTCCCCTTCCTTCCCTCTCTCCCCTGTCCTTCCCTCCCTGTCTCCCTCTCTCTCTTCCTCCCCCTGTCTCCCCTTCTCCCTCTCTCCACTGTCTGTCTCCCCCTCTCTCTCCCCCTCTCCCTCTTTCCCTCACCCCTCTGTCTCCCTCTCTATCTCCCTCCCACTCCCCCCTCTCCTCCTGCCTCCCTCACTCTCTCTCCCACTCCCCCCTCTCCCTTCCTCCTCCCCTGTCCTTCCCTCCTCCTCCCTCCCTCCCTCCCTCCCTCTCTCTTTCTATGCGTACACACACACTAATCACTGTTCATTTTGAATACATGGCGAAAAGAGGAAACTTGAGAGTTCATAACGTTGATGCTATATGGAGCAAAACTGTGATTGAATCTAGATGTTCTTCAAATACCACGAAGCCCCCTCCCACAAGGTAACAAGGAACTTTAAATGGTCATTAAGTGATCGGTCGCTTAGTGAGGACTGCCTGTAAAGGTTAGGTGGACTCAGATGGAGCAGCGTTACCAGTTTCCTTTATGGGAAACGGCTGTTCGGTGCAGCTGGGGTGATGTGTTTGTTTGAAAAGAGCCACATCTTGTGAAATTTCCTATTTTGCATGCACAGTGGGCTTCCCTCCGCCCGCCCCCCCCCCACCTTTCAAATCCTGGATAACTAGAGTAATATGTCATGTTTATAAGCTATCATCTGATTTGAAAATCAAGGACTTGTTTGCTTGAGCTGTGCAAAGACTTTTGACGGATGATGGTCTTCTTGGACCTTCTCACTCCAGAAAGAATGCACATAGGAGAGGGAACAAAATAGCCCTGCCTTCGGTGTCCGTTTGAGTGTACATATATTATAGACAAATTGTGTATGTACAAAAGCTTCTCTTGGTTTTGAAGTCAAAGCATGCCCCAAGATGCTCGAAACAGCTCATTTAAAGTTCAAGGCAGTAGTCACCCTTTTGAAATGGGAGATTTCATGGTATTTCACATTCAGAATGAAGCATTTTTGCATATTCCGAAGATTTCTGGAGCAACAAATAGCAAAGCAGTGCGAGAGGGTTGTGGGGAGGTTAGCAAAAGAAGGAAGAATAGTCAGTCAAAAAGAAAGAAAGTAAGTAATTGAGCCTGTTGGCGGCTTATCTCATAAACAGCAATTCAGTCCAGGTGAAGAGAAAGCTGAGAAGAAGAAAAAGTTTAAATTATCCTAAGAGATTCTGCTTTATCTCTTAAATGGCAATTCAGCTCTGGTGGAGAGAAAGCTGGAAAGAAGCATTTCAATGTCTATTTAAGCATCCCCATCTTAATGGACTCACCAGAAAGGAAGGTGGGGAATTCCTCTTAGGCTGCCCAAAATTCTCTATTGATCCCAGAGGAGCATTGAATAAAATCTGTGTAGTTCTTGCTTAATTGTTCCTGACTTGTAGCATGGAATCTCTTGACACTTGTGGTACCTTTAAACATGAGCAAATGTATTATTGTATGCGCAAGAAGAGCTTCAGTAATAATAGATTTCTTATATTTATGGTGCCACAAGATCTTCAGTAGTATAGAAGATGGTAAGGAGGCATTCTTCAAATGTCTGAACTACACATTGCTTTACTTCTGGTTACACCTCTTGACCTGGTAGGTCAAATGGAGGAAGCTAGAATGACTGACGGCCACTACTGACTGTCAAACAAAACTTCAGATAGCAATAGCACTTAGACTTACATACTGCAATACTGCAGGCTACTCCTGCTGACTGCCAGCTGCCAGCAGTTTGGCAGTTCGAGTCTCACCAGGCTCAAGGTTGACTCAGCCTTCCGTCCTTCTGAGGTCGGTTAAAATGAGGACCCAGATTCTTGGGGGCAATAGAGGCTGACTCTGTAAAACCGCTTAGTATATAAGACAGTATATAAGTCTTATTGCTATTGCAGGCAAATTCTGACCAGCTCAAGGTTAACTCAGCTTTCCATCCTTCCAAGATCAGTCCATCCTTCCTTCAGTCCATCCTTCCAAGATCAGATTCCTGGGGGCAATAGAAGCTGACTCTGTAAAACCGCTTAGGGCTGGAAAGCGCTTTGAGGCAGTATATAAGTCTTATTGCTATTGCAGGCAAACTCTGCCAACTACCAGGAGTTCGATTCCTGACCAGCTCAAGGTTAACTCAGCCTTCCAGCCTTCCAAGATCAGTAAAATGAGGACCAGATTGTTGGGGGCAATAGGTTGACTCAGCAAACTGCTTAGAGAGGGCTGGAAACCACTGTAAAGTGGTATATAACTCTAAGTGCTATTGCAAGCAAACTCTGGCCACTACCAGGAGTTTAATTCCTGACCGGCTGAAGGTTGACTCAGCCTTCCATCCTTCCAAGGTTGGTAAAACGAGGCCCCAGGTTGCTGGAGGCCATACGCTGACTCTGTAAACCGCTCAGAGAGGGCTATAAAGCACTGTGAAGCAGTATATAAGTCTGAGTGCTATTGCTATCTACAAAAGCCACTGTGAACCTAGATCAGTAGTTCTTAAGCCGTTTCACCCAATTACCTTTTCCCACACTCAAATGCTGTCATTGTCTTCACCTCCCCAGGATCTGTTGTTTTGCACAAGTTTTGGCAGTGGCATTCTCCTTAACTCACAAACAAGCAAACGCAAATGGCTCCACTACCCTCAGGGTACGCCCGGATTACACACACACACGCATAACCCCCAGTTTAAGAACCACCGTTCTAGCTTGGAGCTGTGACAGTCCTCATGGAAGTATCTCTTCTTTCTCGCCCTTCTAGGAGACGCTTCCTCCAGCAATGTCAAATGCCCACCTCAAAGACCTGGACGAGGAGATCTTCGATGACGATGACTTTTATCACCAGGTGAGTCCCGCCTGACAAGCGCAAGTGTGTTGAAGGAAAGCCACCTGAACACGTTAAGTGTCCATTACTGGGGGATTTTTCCCCATCATCTGGCTGAAGAGTTGTGTGAAACAGAGTTTTTTACACACACACACACACACAAACACACACACACACACACACACGTAAACCTCTCAACTGATCTGATCGCTGCTGAGGCCAGCATAGCTGGGCGTGAGTAGGGAAAAATGTTCCTCTAAAATGACATTCCAATGTTCTCCTTGGATACCCGTTTCCATCCCGACACGCATGTTGATGAACTGAAAAACGTTACAGGTACTCTTCGGCGCATGACCACAATGGAGCCTGCCCATCACAAGTTGTAAGTCATGACAGTCATAAATCACTTACATGACTGACCTGATTATACGATCTTTTTGGCCACGGTCACTAAGTGAACAGTGCAGTTGTAAGGTGACCGTTGCCGTCATTAAAAGAAACCAATGGTTCACTGTGGGCTGGTTTTATAAATGCCATTTTGGGGGAGGGGGACTGTGACCATGGGGTGCTGCATGTATAGCTGAGTACAGGTAGTCTTTGACATATGATAGGTTCATTCAGTGACTGTTCAAAGTTACAACGTCACTGAAAAAACAGCTGCAGCATCCCCATAACCATATGATCAAAATTCAAACACTTGGCACCCCTATTTATGACGGTTGCAGTGGTCCCTGGGTCTGGTGATCCCCTTTTGCGACCTTCTGCCAAGCAGAGTCAACGGGGAAGCCAGCTTCACTTAACGGCCATGCTGCTAACTTGACCGCTGCGATGATTGACTTAATAACTCTGGCAAGAAAGATTGTAAAAAGGGACAAAGCTCACTTAACAAGCGTCTCACTTAGCAACATAAATTTTGGACTCGACTGTGGTCGTAAGTTGAGGACTACCTGTTGTGGTTCTCCGGCAGCAGGTACGGATAGCTGAGGTCTCGGAGAGCGAAGACTCAGATGAGGGGCCTGTGTGTGTGATGCAGGGATGGGGCCAGGACCATCAGGGAGTGGAAGGCTGCCTTCGGAGATTGTGGAGGCTGGCAGCAGTGATGAAGAGCCCACCGAGGAGCCTGTGCCCAGTGCGCTTGCGCTCAGGGCTGCTCGAAGGAAAGCGCAACTGCAGCAGCACGGGTAACTCGGGAGTAAGGCTGCAAGGTGATGGCCCCTCCCTTAAGGGATAAAAGCCAGCTGAGAAACTGGAGTTTTTTGCAGGAAGCAAGGAAGTTTTTTGCACTCAAGACTTGTGGATGTTCAGAATATCTTGGTTGGTGTTTGGAGACTCTTTGTGTTTGAAACATTTCTTGGCAACTTTATCTAGTGTTCTTGGCAGCCTTGCACAACCTTGGCAAGGCTCGTTCTTATCAGAGACAATTAGTTTGAAACAGCCTTTTAACCGGGATGGAATTAGTAAAGAATCATTAAAAGGTTTTGCTGTTACCTCCTTTTCGTGTTTGTTTCCTTGGAACAAGGTTTGGGTCAGAACACTGCCTGTCTCCGACTCGTGATCATGTGACTGCGGGTGAGGGTGGCCATCGAAACTTCAGAACTGGCTCATCAGTACCACCAGACAGATCTTTCATCTTCTGTGCTCTCGAACGGTCACTGAGTGACTGGCCATAAGTCGAGGACTATCTGTATTGTGAATAAATAGCAATAGCAACAGCATTTTAGGCTTGCATCCTGCCCCATGTTGTTTCATCATTCTCTGGGTGGTTTACAACATGAAAGCATTATTTTGCATATTGCCCCCAATAATCTGGGCCTTCCTTTTATCGACCTCTGAAGGATGGAAGGCTGAGTCAAACTTGAGACCCACCAGGATCGAACTTCAGCTGTGGGCAGAGTTAGCCTGCAATTCTGCATTCTAAAAGGCCCCTAAAGGTTCCTTTCTTCTTTTCTTTTCCTTAAAAAAAAAAAAAAGTGGGGTGTATTTGAACCCATGGACAAAATGTCCATCTCTGCAGTGGAGTACAGGTAGTCCTCAGCGTATGGCCATAATTGAGCTCGAAGTCTGTGTTGCTAAGTGAAAAAATTGTTAAGTGAATTTTGTCTCATTTTACGACTTTTTTTCTGCCACATTTGTTAAGTGAATCCCTGCAGTTGTTAAATTGTTGTTGTTAGTTGCAAAGTCGTGTCCGACCCATCGCGACCCCATGGACAATGTTCCTCCAGGCCTTCTTGTCCTCTACCATCTCCCGGAGTCCATTTAAGGTCACACCTACTACTTCAGCAACTCCATCCAGCCACCTACTTCCTTCTCTGCCGTCCCCTTCTTCTTCTATTGTCCTCAATCGTTCCCAGCATTAGGCTCTTCTCCAGGGAGTCCTTCCTTCTCATGAGGTGGCCAAACTGTTTGAGTTTCTTCTTCAGGATCTGGCCTTCTAAAGAGCAGTCAGAGTTGATCTCCTCTAGGACTGACCGGTTGGATGGCCTTGCAGTCCAAGAGACTCGCCAAGGGAGTCTTCTCCAGCACCAGAGTTCAAAGGCCTCCCTTCTTTGGCGCTCAGCCTTCCGTATGGTCCAACTTTCACAGCCATACATTGCAACTGAGGAAACCAGAGCCTTGACTATACGCACTTTTGTAGGCAAGGTGATGTCTCTGCTTTTTAGTATGCTGTCTAGATTGGCCATAGCTTTCCTCCCCAGGAGCAAGCATCTTTTGATTTCTTGTCAGTAGTCCCCATCTGCGGTGATCTTGGAGCCCAGGAAAATAAAATCTGTCACTACCTCCATTTCTTCTCCATCTATTTGTCAGGAATTTGAGAGGGCCGGAATGCCACGATTGCTAAATGAGTAACACGATTCAGTGAATCTGGTTCCCCCATTGGCTTTGCTTGTCAGAAGGTCACCAAAGGTGAAAGGAGAAGGGGGCGGCCGAGAAGGAGATGGTTAGAAAATTGCATGAGAATGGGGCATGCAGTTCAGAGTAATTGTGGCTGGGTGTTGGTGAACGCTGGCATGTCACCCAAAACGCTGCGGTGTTTCCCCTTTGACAAGTGTGTCACATGTTTGCCACCGCTGCCTTAAAGGAGATTGTGTCAATCAATAAACAGACAGGCAATCGATTGCTGGGATACAGAGCCGGTAAAGTTTCACAGTGTTGGGACTTCGAATCATATTGTGCCGTCTGCAAATACTTTTCATTTGCTGTTCCATGGCTTCAGACTTGAACAGTGTCGCAGCTCTGTGATCCCTCCTCCAAGGAGCAGGGATGCCAAGGTTAATCCAAATTAAAGCTCAGAGCGGAAACAAGAACGATCTGAATCTAAACACCTTCGGTTCCCGAGAGTTGTCGCCTGCTTGCTTCGGGATTTCAGACGTAGATTTTGGGGGCCCGCAGGCCGAGAGCGTCGACTAAACAGGAGCGCTTCCAGTCTGAAATTTGGGGTGTTGGGTTTTTTTTTAAAGAGGTTTGGTGCTTGCATACTTGGTGCTCCGATGGCGTGTCTGCCCGTCTGTGTTCTGACCCAGGCTTCGTTCAAATTAAGAAAACACAAACTGTGTGTAAAAGCAAACCTATTTTAATGCGACACTTGGAGTTCTTTGCATTCCCAGACAAAACTCATTAAACACAATTGTCTGTGATAGGAGCACGCCTTTCAGGGTTGTAAAAGGCTGCCAAGAAACAGAAGTCCAATTACTGAGAAATATCAACTCACAGAAGTTCCGGCAAAGACAAACCAGAGTTCGCAGGGCTTCAAAGAGGAATAAGAGTCTAATGAACTTCTTTGCTTCCTGCAAAGAGCACATCCCCGAGGGCTGGCTTTTATCCCTTATGGGAGGGGCAATCACTTCCCAGCCTTACTCCCAAGTTACCCCTGCTGCTTCAGCTGCTCTCTCCTAGCAGCCCTGCGAACACACGCACTGGGATCAGGTTCCCCGGGGTCCTCTGCTTTACTGCTGCCAGACTCCAAAGGCTCCTGAGGTATCACCCCACTCTGACCCCACCCTGGCCCCATCTCTGCATCAGATGCAGGACCTTCATCCAAGTCCTTGCCAGACTCCCTGACTGGTTCCCTTTCGTCCTCACTGTCAGATAACCTCTGCCGTCTGCACCAGCTGCCGGCGAACCACAACGGTCTATACCTGTCAAACAGAGAAAGGAGGGAAGTCCCAGATGCCAACATCTGGCAGCTGAAGATGAAACAGGCTTGGCTTTGGGATGCCTGCTATCTCTTAAATACGGAGCTGGGGTAGCTTCCGTCATTTACCTGGATCTGGCAGCAGTTGTGACAGCTTAGCAGCCGCTCGTACATCACAGGTAGACACCTGCTCAGCAAAGAGGCAGCTGCCCTTTCGGTGCTCCCGCTTCTCTCTCCCTCCTTCTCTCTTTCTCTCTCTTTCCTTCCTCTTCCCCAGGTGGCTTCTCGGAAGAGGACAGACCCTAAAGATTGCCCCTTTGTGTTGTCTGTGTAATAGTGGTGAACGGGGACACCTCTTGACAGACAAAAGGTGCCGCGCCCATTTTTCTGACCTGGTTAAGCTTCTTCCGCTACTAAGCAGGATTTGGCAGACAGATCGGAGCTCAAATCTTAGGTATTGATAAGGAGCAAGTGGGGGAAGTGTGTTTCCTTTCCCCTCCCAATTAAACAGACTTCATGAAAGATGTTTGTTGGCTTTGGGAGGGAAGAGGGAAGGGATTGGGCCCCTAGTTTAATCCTCCCCTCACCCACCCCCCATGAATAAGTCCTAAACACATACTGGTTTGCAATTATTTTATTGATTAGATTTTAAAAGTAAGGCAGCAAACATACATAGTACTCCTCCCTCCTTCTATTTTCTCCACAACAACAACCCTCTGAGGTGGGATGGGCTGAGAGAGAGTAACTGGCCCAAAGTCACCCAGCTGACTTTCATTCATAAAGCAGAACTAGAATTCACCGTCTCCTGGTGATTGGCCCAAAGTCACCCAGCTGGACTAATCCATCAGTGGGTTAGGGTCAACTTTTTAGAGCCTTGTTTCATTTTGGGACAGAGGCAAGTTTAGTTCCTTTGTTAAGTTATATAGCTATATTGTGTTTCTTGGGGATTTGATTTACCCCTTTCTTGCTTGTTTCCCTGTAAAAAATGGAGCCCCCAATATCACATCTCTGGGTTTATAGGCTTTTATTTTATACTCAGATGCCAGAAACTTTCTTGGAGGAGAATAAGCCCATGCAAACTATTTTAGCAGTAACTGGGAGAAGGATCTTGGAGTCTTAGTGGACAAGCAATTAAATACGAGTCAGCAGTGGGGCAGCCAAAAAAGCTAATGCAATCCTAAATTGCATTAACAGAGGGATACCATCAAGATCAAGGTGTTGTAATGACGAGGCAGTCGAGGTGTTTGATCATGATCAAATGAATCATGATGATCTTTATTGGAGTCAAGTCTTGCAATTATACACATTTTTAGTAATCCTCTAACATTGGTTAACTTTGGTTTCTGCTTGACTTTCGTGAGGTACTAATACCACTCTATAAAGCCTTAGTAAGATCACACTTAGAATACTGCATCCAGTTTTGGTCACCACACTATAAAAAAAAGATGTTGAGACTCTAGAAAAGTGCAGAGAAGAGCAACCAGGATGATTAGGGGACTGGAGACTAAAACATATGATAAACGGTTACAGGAACTGGGCCTGGCTAGTCTAGTGAAGAGAAGGACCTGGGGAGACAGGATAGCAGTCTTCCAATATTTGTGGGGCTGCCACAGAGAGGAAGGGGTCAAGCTGTTTTCTAAAGCTCCTGTAGGCCAGAGAAGGAATAATGGATGGAAACTGAACAAGGAAAGATTCAACCTGGAAATAAGGAGAAACTTTCTGACAGTGAGAACAATCAACCAATGGAACAGACGTTGCCCTTGGAAGTTGTGGGAGCTTCATCACTGGAGGCTTTCAAGAAGAGACCTGTCAGACATGGTGTAGGGTCTCCAGCTTGGGAGGGGGAGGGGGGGTTAGACTAGATGACCTATAAGGTCCCTTCCAACTCTGTTAATCTGTTAATGTAAAGTTGGAGAGTTATTTTTGCTTGGTATGAGATTCTTGCAACTACAGATATTTTTTTTCTGGGCTGTAGGCCAACTTCCGGCTCGGTCGACTGGCAGAGGTGGTGGTAGGGGGTGAGGGGATTGTTTCCTGTGCATGCTGCTTTCATGAATGCAGCTTGGCTGGTGCATGTGCATGCTCACCCGTTACTTCTGCGGCCCAGTTCCGAAGAGGCTGTGGCCCAGGGCTTGGGGGCTCCTGCTGTAGATCACCCAAGGAGCAAATGGGCTGGGGTTGAATCCTTATCAGATGTGTCTTCATTGAGAATGAAATTCTTCTTATTTCAGGAATAGCATTTACATAAAACTCTCATGTATGTAAATTGCAGCAGGTGGCAGTATCTAGCCAACCTCAGCTGGCCTCAAAGTTATAAGTAGGTCAAGATTAGAGAGTGCCCTCAGATAGCACTATCCCAAATCTGAATGGGGATCCAAAGTATACCCAATGGCAGATCGCTCTTGCCAGAAAACTAGGTGTGAGCCCACTAACGAAACCACAGCAGAAAATCCAACTCCAGAGAAAGGCTAAAAGTACTTTTATTGAGGTTGGCTCTAATAAGAGAATTTCTGATTCTACCAATAAAGGAGAATGTTTGTAGCTCAGTCTTGAAATGAAGGGTCCCCATTTCAATGCTGAGTTTGGAATATTTTCTTGTAGACGTTTCATTATCCAAACATCAGTGCTAGTGAGTGCTCCTTACTAGTGCTCCTCTGTGCATACTCCCTTTCTCTTAGATTTCTTATCCCACCTTTGCTATTGTTATTTCTATACACAATTTAAGATAGTGAACATGCCTAATACTTTCTCCCCCTCCTCTGATTTTCCCCACAACAATAACCCTGTGAGGTGGGCTGGGCTGAGAGAAAGTAACTAGTCCAAAGACACCCAACCAGTTTTCATGGTAATGGTGGGACTAGAACTCAGTCTCC